>CM029557.1:7647759-7697759 GCA_017141385.1 Sogatella furcifera
GAAACATTGATCAGGGCTGAATTTGAAAATTTCAGTTGAGGTAGGTTCGTACAGGTTCCCATAAATAGCGGGCACATTTAGATACAATAGCGGATACAATAGAAACACGTAGATTATTATGGAACAACGCAAATCAAAAATCGACTGACTAGTGTTGGTTGCACTATGCAACTCAGTGTTTCTGTTGCATAGGAAGATGTGTCCGTGCGAATTTTATAGTAATTAGTAAATTTTATAGTAGAAACCTACATTTAATGAATTGAGAGATTCAATAAAACAAGTATAAGCCATCGGTCCCGACTACCTAAAAAGTAGTCGTTATCTATCATCCATGTCATTACTCACGCACAAGCCTGTAAACTCATGTGGGCTTCACCCTCAAAAAAAATTTCCTGCAAGCGGAGAAGCCACGTGATTAGTAGACCTACCTCTGGCGGCTCGTGCCCACGAAACAGGTGAAGTGCTGTACAGTAAAAGATACGGGCTACAAGTATCTTAAGTTGTAGATTATGAGTATGAATAGATTTATTTATTTATTTATTTATTCATTGAGTACATATAAAAGCTTACAGACACAAAGTCCATTACAAAGAGCCTTATTGACATAATTATTACATACAATAGATAGATAGTAGTGAACTTTTTAGTTTCGCATACTTTTGGATGCAGGTATGAGATGAAGAGTAGGTAAAGTCTGTCCAAGCAAAGAAGAGCCTCTGGCATGATGGGAAAATGACTCCAAGTTGGTCAATATTGTTTAAAAAATTACCAGTTTGGTCTCAAATTGTAGGAAACAACTCGATCTACTATTAAGACCACATTTATAATTCTTGAACGAATATCGACCAAGTTGGAGTCATTTTCTCATCTTGCCAGAGGGTCTTCTTTGCTTGGACAGACTATACAAAAGTAAGCAAAACTAGAATGTTCACTACTATCCATTCATAATTACTACCCATAAGCTACAACTTGTTTCTCTAAAAAAGGTAATCCTCAAGTTGAATGCATCAATGCATTGCGGATTGATTAAGAAGAAGTTTTTCAATCATCACCTGTCATTACAAGCTTCATGATGCAATCAAACGGATCATTAAGAATAAACTGGTAATAACTTTAAGAGAATATTAGATTTTCAGAAAATCATTCACATACATCATGTATGTTGTCACTTGTCAGTGATATGAAGAAGATGGTAAAAGTCAAAGGAGGCGAAGTGAGAGATGGAGAAAGATTGAAGAAAAGAGAAAGAAAAGTGTGAATAGAGAGGGTAGGAGTGAAAGATTAGATTAGATTACTTTATTCAAATAGATAACAAAATTCGGCTCAGATTATACATTACAGAGAGATAAGATCATACAAAGAGAGAGATAAGTAGAGAAAAGTCAGAGTGACAGACATGGAGAAAGATTGAAGTAATGAGAAAGAGAGGGGTAAATGGAGGGGTCAGAATAAAGGAGAGAGATAAGTAAAGAAAAGTGAGAGAGCTAGAGAAAGAGAAAGAGATGTTTACAGAGAGTAAGATTAAGAGAAACGTTTATAAGAGAGAAAAATAGAGAAAGTGAGAAAGATGCAGTATTAGGAGGAGAAAGATAAATAGAAGAAGTGATATGAAAGAGGAACAAATAGAAATCATCAGAAAGAGGGGTGAGGAGAAGAGAGGTAGAGAAAAAAGAAGAAATGTGTAAGATATAAGAGGAATTAATAAAAAAGCATAAACTAATAATAGACGTTTAAGGAGGAACATTGGGATTGAGTATGATTATGTTACTGCATCATAGGAAATCACCAAGAAAATAATCTTATTTATTTTTACGATTCTCAATCAATTTTCTTACTGATCTGGTCATGGGTATCAGTTTAACAAGAAGATGTATGTACCATTGATAATAGTTTAGAAAATAGTGTCGGATTCCAACTCTGCTTTTTCATGTTGTGATGAGTTCAAAATATGCCTTCAAGTTTGTACATCTGGTGGAATCAAACTTTTCAATTGCATATCATTCAACTTATAGAGACTGTATAATCATAAACATCTATCATTTTTATTAGATTGATAGAAGGTTATGGTATAATAAGTCTGATTATAAGCAGTCTCAACTCAATAACGTATAAAACAGTATTATACATGTATCATTCAAACTTAAATATTTTCGATGAAATAGTTATTAGGTATTGCAGTATACCAACTACTGGGTAATTCTAATTAATAGTTTTAAATTTTCTCAAAAAATACATAAATAGATGACCATTTTTCAAAAATTTCTTAGAAGTATATTTATTATACAGGGTGTTTCAGGAGGAAAGTGCAATACTTCTCAGGCAGATTCCTTACACCAAATAGACAAAAAAGTTCCATAGGACCAACCCCCAAAAACGCTTTGTTACTGAGATAACAATGGCCGAAAATTGAGATTTTACAAGAAATATTAATTTTTATAATAATTTAGTGGCTTTAGTGAGGTTCTAGAATGAGCAATTCCCATGTAAAATTAGCTGCGGAATTCAATGAAACCAGTTCCAAGTTTGTAACTTTGACGGTTATTGAGATATTTGGGAAAAATATGCTTGAAAACGCCATTTTTTAACAATAAGGGTTATAACTGGATAAGGAATCATAAAGTTATTATTTTTTATTAATGGAAGTTGAAGAGAGTCGGATTCTAAACAAAACGTTGAATGGCGGCGATTGTGTAAATCTTACCCAAATCTCATAAATGGCGATTAAAAATCGCAAAAATGACAAAACATAGCACAAGTGATAAATTCGTGTTTAGTAGCGATTTTTGATCGCAATTTCTGTGAAGTGGAATTTTCACAATCCAAAAGACAAAATTCTCCTCGTCAAAATACTCTTATGAAATTCGATAATGTTTCAAAAGTTCATCGTATATGAGAGTCCACTGTATATGTTGTTTATTACTCAGACATGTCCGCTTATACGAGTACAAGTAAATACTTTTAGAAACACAGCATATATGTATTTGTTCGCTCAATCCCAGAAATATATATTATTCAGTGTGGTGTAGACAAAAGCAAGTAGTCCTTATTAATCTACATAGACGGTGGACAGGTAAACAGATAAATAGAGAAAGGAGAGACTTTAATGAGGGCATTGAACCTGTTAACTTGACAGCCCTGCACCTGATTTGCCTAGAAACCATTGACTAGAGCCGGCTGCCTGACAATTGTCCAGGATTGTCAGAGTGTCCTGAATTGTCAGGATGCTCTCTCCTTAGAATCCTTAGTTCCTTTTCTTAGTGTATAGTCTGTCCAAGCAAAGAAGTCATCCTGACATGTTGAGAAAATTACTCCAGCTCGATCAATTTTGGATCAGAAATTATCAATTTGGTCTCAAATTGTGTAACACATTCGGATCTACAATTTGAAATCAAATTTATAATTTTTGAATCAATATTTACCGAGCTGGAGTCATTTTTCCATCCTGCCAAAATGTCTTCTTTGTTTAGAAAGACTATACTTATCAGTTGAACGTAAGAACAAACCAACCGACCTTTCAAAGCTAGACTTTGTGTCACTCGATTGTTTCTGTCCAAGAAAAGAAGACATTCTGGCAAGATGGGAAAATGACTCCAGCTCGTTTAATATTGGTTCAAAAATCTGAAATTTGGTCTCAAACTGTAGGAAACATTCTGCTCTACAATTTTAGACCAAATTCATAATTTTTGAACCAATATTGACCGAGCTGGAGTATTTTTTCCATCTATACAGGATGTCTCCTTTGCTTGGACAGACTATAAATTCCTCGCCGGGAAAAAATTGAGCCCTGTAAGCGTGACGCTTTGTGTAACAGAGAATCGCTTCTGTTTGCGATGTGCGATTTGTTTATGTGTTGAACAAATTGTCAGATTCTTGCTTTGTGTGGAGAATAGACGTCTTTTTCTAGAGCATATCAAAGACGCTTTCGAAGACTGCTGTGTGAGTTCGTGATTCAATTTTCATTCAAGAAGATGAAGTCGAAGAGCGGATAAATCATCATAGTTTATTTGATAACTTACTATTCATCAAATCTCCAATTTTCAATCATAATTTTCGTTTTGGAAGTGTAGCATAATCACTTCATTAGAACTAATACTTTCTACGATTAGATCAATCATGAATTCTTAAATCAACTATTATAATAATGATAGAAGAACAATAACATTAGTGGAATAATTAGTCAAATCCTGCCACATTGGCGTTTAGATGTTTACCACTGTTCTTAATCCATTGAAGAATTACTATTTCTTCTAAATCGCTCAGCAATCTCAACTACTCATAGCTTAATCAATGCCAATAACTTATTGGATTCTCTAAATTTGGTGATTGTGACAAGCAGAACGGGAAGAAAATGACCAATTTAGAGGTTTGTTGGATCATGAATGACATTCGATCTGCAAAGAACGATTAAACCAAGAATTCGTTTCCTAATATGGACAATATAGTGTGGGAAACTTTTAATTGAGCTTCTCAATTCTATCAAGTTGTTGTGGGACAGATAATTGGATTCATTTTACAGGCTATCAATTGATTGATTCTAAGATCCTGTTTGTGTAAAAGAACGGAATGAAATAATTCTTATTTGGTATGTTATACTTGAAACAGTGGAGTAAAGAATACAGAAGCTAAAGCTGAGAAATCCCCCAAAAATATCAAACTGCTTGTATACACGGTTCAAGCTATCTTTGAGAAAAAAAAAACAAAATGCGATAATTGTACGTATTGGGACAATCGATTTTGGAGATCTTGTATCATAAAAATTCTTGTCGCTTATATAAATCTTGTCTTCTTTCGGTGGTAGAAATAAGTTTGAAGTTTCACTACATGACGTAACCTTAATTTGGACTTTTATCATAAATTAGTTGAGGAACAGATTTGGGCATTATGCCTTTTGTACTCATGTTTGTATTTTATTGATTAAATAAATGAATAATTATTGATAGTGAAATGTATATTTGTGATAAAGATTCTGCTTTTAGAGCACCTATTTCATGGGAACCGATTTTCTCTCATTAAGTAGTGTTCGCCATAGTTCTTGTCAGTCCTGGCAACTTGAGATATTTATAATTTTTACAATTGTATTGAACAATTGTGAATTATCACAATGATTTGAATATAAAATGAGTATATACAATGAGTTTATTAATAAGATAATATTTTTTTATACAGAAGTAATATTTGTTCTTCCTGTATCAATAGCTATTATTCTTACCGATGTTCTTGTCTTTCTGGGAATTACTTCATCACAAAACTAATGGAAAGAGTTAACAGGTTTCCAGTTTAAAATCAATTTTGCTATAGATTGGCACCTCATTTTCCAAACAATTTTGAAATTTTGACACTTTCTAACCGAATTAGGTTCCCAGGCCAAAATACAACAACAAACGTTCTATCTAAAAAGCAGAGAGAATTGGACATGTTTTTACAACAGAGCATCAGGAGAAAAAAACAACAACTCGTGAAATCAACAACTGGATTTGAGAGTGGATGACGATGATAATAATGATAATTGAACAGTTAACTTCTGTGGAAAAAGAGTGGTTATCAGATAATAAGCAGCCGAGTGGCAGCCGAGATAACAGTCAACCTTTCTTGAACAATCGCACTAATGAGGCAGCAACAGGAGCAAGACGGAAGAGAATAAAGTAGAAGAGGAGAAAAAGTAGTAGAAGAAGAAGAAGAAGAAGAAGAAGAAGAAGAAGAAGAAGAAGAAGAAGAAGAAGAAGAAGAAGGAGAAGGAGAAGAAGAAGAAGAAGAAGAAGAAGAAGAAGAAGAAGAAGAAGAAGAAGAAGAAGAAGAAGAAGAAGAAGAAGAAGAAGAAGAAGAAGAAGGAGAAGAAGAAGAAGAAGAAGAAGAAGGAGAAGAAGAAAAAGAAGAAGAAGAAGAAGAAGAAGAAGAGGAAGAGGAAGAAGAAGAAGAAGAAGAAGAAGAAGAAGAAGAAGAAGAAGAAGAAGAAGAAGAAGAAGAAGAAGAAGAACCGGCTGAACGTCTGTGTCACAATAAAAGTCACAAATGTCGTGAATCATTTTCATCGGCGAGGAGGGGAAGATAGAAGGATTTTTTGTGGTGAGTAGGGGAAGGAGAAGGATGAGGAGGAAAAGGAATATAATGGAGAAGAACGAGAAAAAGGAGGAGAAGGATTGGGTTAGATATGTATTCTCTATATTCATTTGATAAGAATGGAATATTTCTGCTTAGTTTCTACTAGATTTAATAAGTGGATAATATGATTATCCTATCATTTTCACAGGTTAAAGCTATAAGGCTTTTGTTACTATAATTTCCGTTCATTTAATCAAGAAGAAGGAATAAAGAAGTAAAGTAGATGAAGTATAAACTGTACAGAGCGAAAGAAAAAGTGAAATTGATTCACATTCTGGAAAAATGTGGATTTCACACTACAAGTAAGCTGTGAATGTGAAATATGGATGAAACATTTCAAGCGATTTATTTGTTTGAAAGCTTGTTTCAAAACTTTAGTTTAATAGTAAATGTTGTTGGTGCTATTAGTTTGAAACATAATCTAGTGTTCACACCAATTCAAATTGATTATTGGTAAAATTGATATTGGTTATAATGGTAATTTTTATTGGTATTCAATTTATATACAGTAGTTGGTAACTACTGTCAGAGAAAAAAAAATTCACTCCAGCAGCTGGCGGTCGGAAAGAGTGCATTTCAAATGCAATTTCATGATGGCTCAAATCATATGACTTATAATGAGCTATTCAGGGTAAGAATTCAAAGGCGCTGTTTTCGAAAAACACAATTTTTGGCATTGTGTTATTCGCCATTTTCTCTGCCATTTTTGATTGGATTTTTTTCGTTGATGGCTCAAATTGTAGGGAATAATAAGGGTATTATACCCACCAAGTTTCAAAACGATCACGTTATTGGTCGATTTGTGGTGATTTTTCAAAATTTTCATCCCCTGATTTCACCCCCTACCCTTGGACCAATTTGGCTGGTTAACGAACTTGACCGAGATGTTAACACTAATGATTTTTGTGCAAAATTTGGTCGCTCTCCGACAAGCCCTTCGGGAGTTATCGTGTTAACAAGAAACTGTACATATATAAATATATATATATATATATATATATATATATATATATATATAGAGAGAGAGATATATGAATTTGAACGGACATCAGATTCGTGTTCTAGGGGCTCGGAAACGTGTAAAAAATATATCACATCATAAATTTTCGATTGTCAGGGCAAGACCAATAGTGCATTTTTTCAAATGAAATGCACTAAAAGGAAAATTGAGTTACAATATAATAGCATTTTAATTATAATTCCAATCAATTTTTAATGATTGATTGTTAGAAAGAGAACAGATATCAAAAGAACTATGGCATATAATTGAATAAAATGGGAAAGTATATAATTGCGAATCTAGAGGTATGAAAGAGCAAAATTAATAAAGAAGAAAAGTTGAATAAGCTGGCGTGAATGAGTTAACAAGAGTAGGTCTATTATAGGCGGAATTGTCTCTCTGTTCAATGATAAAACGTCTTGCCTGAGAAAATAAAAACATAAAAAGAAACCGCCGCTGTCTCTGTGTGAGGAATTTCAGGCCAATTAAATCGAGTAGAAGAAAAATAACAAGTTTTACAACGAAAATACATTATAAAGAAATAAATTACCGGTCCCGATTATTTGGAATGGATGCGGTTTTTGTTAAAGTCTGTCCAAGCGAAGAAGACATTCTGACAAGATGAAAAATGACTCCAGCTCGGTCAATATTGATTCAAAAATAATAAATTTGGTCTCAAATTATGGATTAGGATGTTTCCTACGATTTGAGCCTAAATATTTAACTTTTAAAGCAATATTGACCGAGCTGGTGTAGTTTTCCGATCTTGTCAGAGTGTCTTCTTTGCTTGGAGAAACTATACTCAATCCGATGAGAAATTGATCGAGATGAGAGCTCTGTTGTTGTGTTTCAAGGAAAGAAGAGAAACAACCTAGTCTAATGTTGTCAAACGGCTTAAAAATATTATCTATAGTCTGTCCAAGCAAAGAAGACCCTCTGGCAATATGAGGAAATGACTCCAGCTCGGGCAATATCGATTTAAAAAATATTTATTTGGTCTCAAATTGTAGATCAGAATGTTTTCTACAATATTTAGATTGAATCAATTTTTTTGAACCAATATTGACCGAGCTGGAGTCATTTTCTAATCTTGCCAAAGGGTCTTCTTCACTTGGACAGATTATAGCTGGTGAAATGGAGAATCTGACAGAAGAAGATTCAATGTGGCGCTAAAGTTGAAAAAGTGGCTTTTATTGGTCCGTTCACACACTACTATAGTCTAGTTCAAAGAATGAAATATTATTCAGAAGCTGAGTGACATTTAGACTGGATGGAAAATACACTTATGGCTTTTAGTGAGGAGTGGGGAGATTCTTTCGGGTAGGTTCCACCTCGCCAATGTGTACTTATATTACTAATTTTATTCAATTCTCTATTCTCTCTTGGTATCCTAAGTGTCAATGACATGACTTTCCTCCAATATTTGAAGGCAAAGAGCAAGATGAGAGGTTTTCAATGAAAAATTTTCGAATTAAATGAAAAGACAAGATGTTTTCATACCACTGATCTATTAAATTAAATAAATCAGTGGTTGGACAACATTTTGTATTTTGTCTTTTCTAAATGAAAAGATAAGATGTTGTCAAACCACTAATTTACTAAAACATTTTTTCTTAATAAATCAATGGTTTGACAAAATTTTGTCTTTTTATTCAATGTGGATAACTACCACTATATCCACTGGCGGCTCGTGCCCACGAAATAGGTGAAGTGCCCATATCTTCTACTGTACAGCACTTCACCTGTTTCGTGGGCACGAGCCGCCAGTGACTATATCTCCTTATCAACTACTCATAAAATATTCGAATTTCTTTTAATGGTGGAGAGACTTTTACGGCCAGTGTGTTCTTGGAAACATACTGGTCACCAATCCAAGAAGAGACCACAGTTTTTGTGACTTAACTACATGATCAATAAGAAGCCACCCTCAACGAGTGGCCAACACTCATTATTCGACTTTCGGGTAGTTTCCAACCCGCTAATGTGTTCTTGACTGAGTACTGGTCACCCATCCAAGAGCAGTCCAGAGTGTTTGTGGCTTAGGTCCATGGCCTAAGCAACCACCATCACCAAGTAGTCAAAATCAATTATTTAGAGTCGATTACAACAAGGAATTGAGAAGACGATATACGGAAAAAATGTATAGGTTTGGAAGAAGGATGAAACGGAGAAAAGGAGAGAAATTAAGGTCTAGGAAAATGAAGAGTGGAGGAGGAAAGATGAAAAAAAAAGTAGACAGAGATATGATGAAAATATTATTGAATCAAGAAGAGCTAGGGTAAGGACCAAACCTGAAGAATAGTGCTTTCTAGAATGGTGAATAAAATGGAAGTGGCATATGAGTATGAGGAATGAAGAACATGGATGTTTCGATTGAATAATAATAAAGAGTGGGATTAGAACGTTGAAGAGATGAGATAGAAGACAAAAGAAATTCTAAAAGAGAATAGTAGAAGTATCTGGGGAAAAATATAATGATCAAATATTAAACAATGATATTAGAGTAGGATTTATGTGTCAATGAAATGTGATTGATAATGAAAAACGACAGAATCACATTTTGAAGATACCAATTGATATGACTTGAAACTATACAGGGATCAAATTCGTGTGACATTCAATATAGGCCTACTTATGAAGTCATACATGTATGTTTTAAAAGAGCGTTGATGGGAGTATTTCAGTTACAAGGATTGCGAAAGTACCTCCCCATAAATAGTGAGAAATTACACTCCATATTTCTAATAAAATAAATGGTAGTTCATGATTTCTAACTGAAGTTATCGATCACTACAGAAATGAAGATTCAAACATAACTGAAAATTGTGAGAAAACTCATACTAAATTGCTAGTAAAATAAAATGATCAAACGTATCAAATGAAATCCGAATATGAAGGTTCGATCAATCTAATATGAATCTAAGATCATACAGTGAATTCCCAACATTTCAAATAAAATGTATGCTCTCAAATTTTCTCACACATTTGTACAAGTATCAGAAGAATATCATCGTTGTAGAAGTATGTTTCCATCTATTTCAAAGCCATAATCATATAAATAATTTCCAATTTGCAACAGAAATCACGTCTGATATCACGCTGGTAATATGAAGACTGTTAAGAAATTTGTATTCTGTGAGCGTGAGACATTACTTATATTGAAATGGTTGAAAATTCACGTATTCATTCGTGTAATTCATATTCACTGACACGATCTGATAAATTATGTAGCTGTAATGCAGGTGTAAATAGGGTAAACAAATGTAAGTGTCACTCGTAGAGTGTGAAGTGTAGAGTGTAGAAAGTAGAGTAAGTAGAAAAAAATCCGGACATTCTCATAGTTTACCTCTAAAAATAATCTACAATCTTAATCTACAAACATTTCAAGTTCAGTTGCACTAAACTGTGAAAATAATGATCAACTTTAATAAATTTCTGCTAATGTCACTCTCTATTACTCATGAGTTTTTTGAAGAAATTTTGTACTGAAAATTAAGCCAAGCCTAAATGAAATTAGCAATTTAAGCTGTATGTATGTAAGTTTTTGTTTGTCAATGGCGCAACAGCCCTATGAAGGGCCATAACCATCTATCAATAGAGAATTGATAGATGGTTATGGAAGGGCCTAGGCCTACCAGCTGGTTGCCAGTTTCATATTCACCAAACTATACAGTCCGTCCAAGCAAAGAAGACACCCTGGCAAGACGGGAAAACGACTCAATGTATGTAAGTTACAAGGCTTCAATGCATAATCTCTGTAATCAACTTTTTTCTTCTTTATAATGAAATTTATTAATTTTTTCACAAATAGATGTATTGAAAGCAATTTAAATAAGACAAACAATAAATTTGTTAGCTTCCGGCTTATTTGAGCCAAATGGATAAAAAATGGGAATAATTGTGATTTATCGATCACACCATGAATTATCTTGGAAGAATAAGGATTTTGAACAGTAATGGATAATAAAATAGAGTGTAGAAGATCGGAATGATTTTGTTTTTGAAAATAAATAAATTGATAGAGCATTTCCATGGAACTACGGCTGCTATTGGTTGTGACGTATTAACAAGACACGCCCACTTTCAACACTGGGAGGAGCCAGCCAATAGGAATGAAGAGCTAGAGATAGTAGTAGAGTAGTAACCTGTCTCAATAGGAGAGCTAGTTATAAGGGGAGTGACTTGGAAAATGGTCGATTCATGATTTAGAGGCTTTCGTCAGAAAAAAGAGCCTCTTGCTTGTGAATCAAATTTCGTTAAAACAATATAAGTACAGTAAACTTTTTCAACAAAAATTTATATTGAATCAGAAAATAAACATCAGATTTGTCTATTCATATTTTATCTTCTATCTTTAATTCTATAGCTCGACCATATGTTTGACATCTGTTACTATTCTTGAAGAATATGTAATAAAGAACTATTGACTATATCTGGTCTGTTGATTCAATATGGATAACTACATTAATATCATCTTCTCTACAACAATAAAAGACAAATTTTGAATTAGAGCCGCTTCTATTATATTGTTTCAAAGCTCATGAATTCATCAATGGAATAACTATTTTACTGCTCTTAATATTTTGTTCTCTTTTAATAAAGGGTAGGCGATATTATAGAATAATTCATTAAATTAAGTTGGTATCTCACGTAACAAGCCTACACTATTGAGAAAATATTGTAATATTCAGCTATCAAATCTGCACTTGCATATTACTACAATAAGTATTATTGTATAATTTTGTACAACAATTGAAAAACTTCCGAGAAAATGTCTTGAATTTTCATCACATCAGTCTTCATTAGGGACAATGTCAATGACAGATTTACACGTTAAATGCATCTAAAATAACTTAATCTTTAGTTTTATTAGTTACTGATGGTACATTACTACTGTAGCTTCGTAACAATCCATCCAACAATAGCGATCTCCAACGTTTTATGGTTTTATGTCTCAATACAACTCACAGACATTCCAGCTTTGATTTAGAACACTTTAAATTCAATCAGTGGAGTAACATCCTAACGACTGCCTTCTTAATATAGTCCGCGCAATCTGAGAAGAGACGCCGTCACAATACATTTTGTATTGTGGGACGTGTCTTCTGAGCGTGCGCGAACTACGTGATTACAGTTCTTCCAACATTACATTTCATCCGTTTGTGAGGATGGTTGAAAAGGTTTATCGCAGTTTTTTTACACCATGGAGTATAAATGAAAACATTAGGATTACCTTTGTTCGCTGGGGATAGAATAATGGTTGACCATTGAAGGGTAGAGTAGGATATTTTTATGGTTATCATAATCCGTGATCATAGTTTTTTTGATTGTGTTGAAGACTGTTATCTTATGGATTCTGGAGTCGTGTTATTGTGTGCTTTTTTGCAGAAAGAGATTTGTTCCCAACTCCAGGAAGGAGTATAATGGACTCGAATTTGTACAAAAATATACTCTTAATAGTTGAAAATGGTTGATATTATCCGCCAGACACAATATTTTTGCTCAAGTTTTTGATTTTGATGTGGGTTTTCAGTCAAATTCCAACTTATTCACTTAATTTTAATATTTTTCTATAGGAACAACATTATTTAACCTCTCAATGAACTCTCTTACTAATTCTTATAATAGAAATTATATATCTTCAAGCTATAACCTGAATTTGAACATTTAAAACTAAATTGGAATAGAAGATGTTTTGGGCGAATGCCTGTATTTTCTTTCCTTTTCTTGTATAATTGTAATCTAATAAATAGATAAATATAGATATAGATCATTGAAAAATATTGTTATCAAGGACTTATTGTCAGGTATTATATTGAAGAGTTATTGGAGATATTGTCATCAAGATTTGATTTTTTTTTCAATTTAAAATTTCTTTATTTGTCCAAAATAATAATATAAAATACCTAAAATATATACAGTATAATTATCTAGATGTTGGTAATGGAGCTATTAAATTATTTAATTTCTTTAATGACTTAGAGAATGGTCTCTCTTGGTTTAGGAACAGTTTTGGGCTTTATGCCTGTTGTACTAACCCTTGTATTTTATTGATTATATTGATTAATTAAATAAATAAATGATTGAATACTTAGTCGAATTTTCACATATTACATGTATACAAACACATAATACATGTACAGAAACACATAATACACGTATAGAAACACATTATACAGGTATAGAAGCTCATGATACAAGTATAGAAACACGTAATACAGGTATTCTAGGTACACATACTTGGTGCTAACCGATTTGTTGCAAGAATCTAATCGCCGCGATCATTTTTTTCAACTCAAGCCATTTGAGTCGAGTGAGAAAAAAGCGTCCAACATTCCTACTCGATGGTTTCACAATGTTATAGTCTGTTCAAGCAAAGAAAACCCTCTGACAAGATGGGAAAATGACTCCAGCTCGGTCAATTTTGGTTCAAAAATTGTAACTTTGGTCTCAAATTGTAGAAAACATTCTGATCTACAATTTGAGACCAAATCAATATTTTTTGAACCAATATTGAGGGAGGTGGAGTCATTTTCACATCTTGCCAGAGGGTCTTCTTTGCTTGGACAGACTATACTTGTTTTTTTCTGGGGCTTGATTTATTGACTGTATCACCAGTATGTAGCAGAAGAGATGACCAGTATATCGTTGTAAGTAGTGGTATAGTCTGTCCAAGCAGCGAAGACATTCTGGCAAGATGGGAAAATGACTACAGCTTGGTCAATATTGGTTTAAAAATCATGAATGAAGTCCCAAATTGTAGAAAACATTGGGGCTATTCCGCAGATCGGGTTTATCGCTTGCGCCAGGCTAAAAACCGGTTTTTGCGCTGTGGCTTAAAAATTGGGTTCCTGAGATCGAGTCCAGGTTTAAAAGTTAGCCGACCGGCAATTATCCGGCAATTATCGCAGGGAAAAACCCTGGGTCTAAAAATCGGATTCCTGAGCTCAACAACAGATCAACAACAGATCGTCTCTGGCTTTAAAGATAAACTTGGTGGGTTCCTCAGATCGAGACTAAGCGTAAATGAGATAATTGCAGCATCAAAAATGATGGTTTTAGACTCCAACTTAGACTTTTCAAAAGGCAGGTTTAAGTTCAGTTTTAAGCTATTAACACGTTATTGGTTCAATTTTGACAAAAATGAGTTTCAGAATGGGGTTTGTCTTCAAATTCTGAACAATTTCATCACCAATAAAGTCATATTATAACATTTTTTTTTCACTCATCTATTGAACTCAGTAACATCAGAAAATGCAGTGAAAACACTTGAAATGACCTTAGAAATATTAATTCCAATTTTGTCACAACTGAATGAAATCAATTTGAAAATTGTTAGATTCGAAAAATTTATTTGGTTATGTTAAAAAATTGAAAGAAATATTCAGATGTGAATTTCTGTATCTGCATCTGTGAATTTCTGTATCAAAGAATCATACAAAACTCGTGTTGTCAACACGTGTTCATAACAGGTTCCAAAGAACAAGGGTGAGATAAGAGATAAGAAAGGGGCTTGGTATTTCTGCAAGGGGTGTGGAGAAGCTGCAGCTGCCTCACATCATTCTATAGTTTATTCAGTTTAGTCGGTGGTGTAGTGACGATATTTTCATTGTGGTTAGTGCGCTATGGATTACCTTGAATATTTGGACTACGACGACGACGTTCCTGTACGATTGCGGCCAGTACGGTACCGTAATTTCAATCCTTTTAATGATTTAACAGATAAGGAGTTTCAGAGTAGATTTAGATTTAACAAGGAGGCAGTGAGAGAACTAGTACACATTCTAACCCCAAGGCTTGGAGTTACTGATATGAGAGCCCCTCACTCTACTCCAAATTGGAAAAAAGTGTTGGTAGCTCTACGCTTTTTCGCTGATGGCACGTTCCATAGGGAAACCGGAGACTTATTGGGAGTAAGCACAACTGCATGCTGCAGAATAATACATCAAGTGGCAAAGGCGATTTGTTTGGAAATGAGAGAGGAGTTTATTCGATTCCCAACTGGAGAGTACGCAAGAGAGACAAAAATAAAATTTTTCGAGAGATATGGGTTTCCAAACGTACTGAGCTGTGTGGACGGGTCACTAATTCCTATTGTCTGTCCCCACACCCGCGACAAAGAAGAATACCGATGCCGAAAAGGATTTTTCGCTATTAATATATTAGGAGCGGCTGGAGCTGACCTAGAGTTCACGAATATCGTTGCGAGATGGAAGGGAAGCACACATGACTCGAGAGTGATTAAAAACTCATCTCTCTATACGAAGTTTGAAGAGGGAACATGGGCGGCTTACTCATTGGAGACAGTGGATATGAGTGCAACAGGCAAGTTAATACCTTAACATGTAATTTTATATCTACACATATTAATCATAATTTTATACATTTTCCATTCAATATATAAAGAAAACAAATAATGAACGGGACAGGGAATATATCCTCACGTATTTCAAGTTTTTGTAATAGTCTGATGAGCAGTAGAAGACAATCCTGAAGAATTTGAAGCAATGATAAAAATGTTTGAACATGTTTTGTGTTTTAAACTCAAGAATTTTATTGTGATAGTGCAGGTTCAGATCATCATGATGCTGCGATTTCTCAATTAATTTATAAATGGATACCGCAATTAATGTCATGATTATTGAAACTATTCTGGATAAGTAATTTCGACAGTTGAATTCTCAAACTACTCTTCATCAAGACTCTCGTTACATCAGATATTATTTATCATCAATACAGATCAATAGTTTTTTCAATATGCACAATGTGATTACAGATTTTTGATGACACCACTTCCACGACCGCGAACTCCAGCTGAGCGACGATATCAACGTGCTTTAACAAGAACCAGATCAACAGTTGAGAGAATGTTTGGTCTACTGAAAAACAGATTCAGGTATTTTTGTCTAATATTAAATCAAATCAGATTTAATTATACCATTCCAAATCATATATAAGATTTATGAAGGATCCATAATTTGAAGTCTGGCCTGTCAATATTGCTATTTTTTATTAATGTTGATTAAAACCCACAGGTCATTCCACCGTTAAAAGCAAGGTTATTAGATTGAATAGATTATAGTCACGCGCTGTCCTCCAATCTAATTACCTTTGTTAAAAGCATGCACAAATTCATAATTATATTTTTGAGCAAAAACATTTACTTCTTTCTTCTCTTATTCCTATTCTCTTATTCTTCATTCCTGAAGGGAATAACTTCATGCACTTGATAAAAATAGTAATTAATTTTTCATTCTGTATTACAGTACTATAAACTTGTTTTGTGAATTACTGAAATTACTATTAACATGTTTTTTTATTTGATGGAATTACTGTAAACATGCATGTTTATAAAATTGCAATGACTGTTTTTCCACAGATGCTTGCATGATAACAACACCTTGCGGTTCCAACCCCGCCGTTGTTGTATTGTCATTGTTGCTTGCGCCGTACTTCACAACTTTGGAATAAGAAGAGGGTTATTTGAAGATGCTTTGGAGCCACTTCCTGAAAACTATGGCATGGAAGCAAATGATGACCAACCTCCGGTACATGCTCGCCCTGACGGTGTCTTTACACGCAATGATATAATCCGCCGTCACTTCACTGACTGAAGTAAATGATAAAGGTAACAATTGACTGCTTGAATAATTAATTATCCTTGAGATAGAAATATCATAAATAATAATTATTGGTCATGAGTGTGGATTGAAATGATCACATTATATTAGATTTATGCTTCAATCATCTTGTTTTTTATTTCAAATAATAATCACAGTTACCCTTTTCAATTAAATTTTTTTGTTCATTCGCATTTGAAAATGACTGTAAATAGTCGAGACATGTAATGCCTAAAAAATAATTGAAAAGGGTACTGTGATTATTATTTAAAATAAGAAAAACGGTGATAAAAGTAGCCCTGTGATAAAGAAATTATTCAATCATCTCATATTAATATGAGTTGTAGGAATTATGCCCGTGTATTTAATTGATCAAATGAATAATTGATATTAAGTGAGGGTTGTTTTAATAAGATGATTCAGATGTTAATTGTAATAATTATTAATGTATTTTATTGGAGATGCAAAAATAATAGAAATTTAATAATAATCAATAGAAAAGTATTACATAACTATATAATTATACAATTGACGTGGGATAGAATACCAATGATTATGAAATTGAACAGTCAATTATTATTTTCAATGCTCCCACCTAATAATTCGAAAGTCTTCGATTCACTGGAGCTCTGTTTTTCTGGCAAATGTTTTTGTGCATTTGCCTCCATCACTGACCAATAATTTTTTCTTTTTCAAGGACTACCATTTTCATTTTATGCTCCTCTTCAATCACTCGCATTCTTAACCGGTGCTCCTCTTCCAGGCACTCCATCTTTTTGCTGTGAAATTCGTCTGCATGGGATGAGGCCCGTTTGACGCGTGGCTGGCCGGATCTGGAAGGCGTGTTCGCCCGGGAAGTATTTGCTGTCGAAGAGCCCGCGGTCGGCGTGTCAGGCTTTGGGCTTGCTGACCTCGTCCTCTCCAGCCCTTCAACTTCAGCGTTATCTGAGAAAAGACAATCTCCTATTAGATTTCAAGTGTGATACTTTTCATATGTTGAAAGTTTTTACTGTAAATTAATAATTTTAAATAAATTCCTTCCTAAATATCAAGTGTGATGAGTTTCAAAACGATTTAAAACTGAATTACTAGATTAAAACCAATGTTTATTATTAATTTTTTATTATTTTTTAATATTATTTTTTTCAAGTGTTTTTGTCAAATAAATTATTATTATTATTATTATTATTCTTTCATTTTCATAGGCTACATTGAAATCTTCAATTTATGGTAAAATAATAATTTTAGGTATATAATTTTGACAATAATCAATGATTAGCCTAATTTGAAAATAGAAGTAAATAATACAGAATGTATTCTATTTCCTATGATCGATAACATTCAGAAACATAGATGATAAAATTTTTTATATATTTATAAAAAGATGAAATGACTGTTATAAAAAAATTGAGCATGATTGTCATTGGCAGCTTGTACCCACGAAACAGGTGAAGTGCCCGTATGTTTTAGCATACAGCACTTCACCTATTTCGTGGGCACGAGCCGCCAACGTTTTTACAAAAGTTGGAGTTGGAGAATAGTTGGAGATATAGTAATAGACAATAGTTGGAGAAAAAAAGATACATTTTTAGAGAGCGAAAATATAGTCAATGTATACAGAATGTTCGAGTGAATGAGGCTACTATATAAAGGGCAAAGTGGGACCAATGACTTTGGAAAACACTGTCCTGTGGACGCGTTTCGTTTATTGTTTTCTACTAGCAGGAATGCAGCCTTTTGTTGTATTGCAACTGTTCTTCTTTCGACAACCTTTGTAATTTCTCCCTAGTTCAAGCTCCTTTCAGAGTTCTTTCGTGAGGGTTCACGAAAGAAGTATTTCTGTCCATCTCCTACCTACTTTCTCTCTTTCTTTCGTTGTAACTACAAACCATGCATGAAATAAAAACCATTCAACATTAAGTTTGTTAAATTATTCATATTTAGGATAAATTAATATACTCTTACAAGCAAAAAGCTTAATGGTTCCTTTTTTAAATATTTTCATCAAATAATGATAAAAGCAGATGGCTCATGGACAAAAACCCAGGTATCATAAAAAATGTTACGTCTTGTAGTCTAATGATTCTCACTTCCTCTGACGCAGTCACTAGATAAATCCTTGTTTATTTTGTAATTCCACCCTCCCAGATTATTATATTAGGCTACATTACTACTTGAAAGAGATTATTTTCATCCCTAACAGTCTGATGAAGCGTTTCAGGTTAAATGCATTCCACTATTGCCATAAAATAATGTGAGTTACTTTTATACTGTATTTTATTCAAAGTGAGATAATATACCACCCAAAATTAACACCTACTCTAGCACATGGGTTTCCCATAGTTGAGTAGGTTAATTTCAAAAAACCTTATTCTTTAATTCTTTTAACACTAACTTGAATTAAATTTAAATTGTACTCTGTGCTTTTTTGTTCATTTTGTATGTTTTTTAAGGAAATAAAATTATTATTTATTTATTTATATATGCCATGTAATCAATTATAATAGCAATTTATATTGTATTTTAATGTCAGGATTATAATGTATCAATTATAAATGTATATTTTTATTTACTTTTTATACATTCTAATATTAGTCTGGACTTTTCAACTTACCTACATCGAAGTCGTCATCATCGTCCGGAATATTTTGTAGTGGCTCCTGGTCGATTAGGAGCTCATCCATCTCCGGGTCTTGTTCGTGTTGAGGTGATGGGGCCCTCCTCCGGTGCGGAATTTACTTCTTCTCTCTTCCGCCTTTTGGCTTTTGTAGTCTCTCTTAACTCTCTTCCAGGCACCCTTCAACTGTTCAACATTTCTTTGCGTGTTCAACCCCGCGGAATTAAACTCAATAAGCAGTTCTTTCCACGCTTTTTTCGCAAATCCTCTGTTTTCTGGTCATGCATTTTCTTTTCTATAATTGGTCTCTCCAGAACTAATCTTTTTAATAAAGCTAGTTCATCTCGCGAAAAATTTATTCGTTTTTTCTGTTCTGCCATAATTTCAAACTATGATGGCCTACGATACTCCTAATTTACACTACGTGGACTACTACACAATACAATACTACACAATAACTACACAATAACACTACTATTAATATTTTATTCACTAAAGAACTAAAAAAATTAATTAAATGAATGAAGAGAAAGAGAATGGTGAATAGCGAGACGCGCGAGGGAGGGTGAAAAAGTTAACCGTGAAACGTTAAGAAATCAGGTGAACCGAACTCCGAACATGCGAAAGCGAAAGGAAGATATGCTGAAACGGGACAGAGATATGATTCACAGTGCCTGCTGCCAACCTTACGGCAAAAATCCCTGCATTTCCCTACAAACAAGAACGGCTAGCTATTTCAAGGCCAGGCGCAACTACGAGTGTCAGATATGGTTGTTTAAACTTTGACAACGGGTAGACCGCGCTTGAACTCGATCTCAGGAACCCATTTTTTTGATCTCGGCCAAACTTGCGCTAGTTTAACGTTGCGCTAGACCTAGCAAAACCCGATCTGCGGAATAGCCCCATTCTGATCTACAATTTGAGTCTAAATTTATAATTTTTGAACCAATTTTAACTGAGCTGGATCCATTTTCCCATCTTGCCAGAATGTCTTCTTTGCTCAACCAGACCATACTGTAGCATACAGTAAAGTAAACATTCAACAGGTACTCGCTCAGTAGTGGGTCCACTTCACAGTTATCTATATTTATATTCTAGTTCTATATAGTATAGATTACTGGCGGCTCGTGCCCATGAAACAGGTGAAGTGCTGTACAGTAAAATATACGGGCACTTCACATGTTTCGCGGGTACGGCTCGCCAGTGGTAGAGATCTGAATCTCTAGATTATGTCTGTTCTGATTCCATATCTATATTGTTTGAGTATAGTTCTATAGTCCACTCATCTCTAATAATTACCTTGAATTTCTCTGGTTGGCACAGAGCAACCTGTACATATGATATAGGGGTCAACACTTTTACTTTTTAGGAGGCATTTTGTTTCTTTTTCTTTTTTTTCATCTTCTAATTTTTCTTCATCTTCTTCACACTATAATGTTCTGCTTTATCATTTTCTCTCAATTTCACCTTCGCTCATTCTCATTCCAATTGTAGAGATGTTATCCAACATAAATTAAAGATGTTATATCAGGATTTAATTGAGTTGAATAAGGCAAAAATTGATTAATTTGTTACAAATATTCATTTTGCTTTTTTTGGAATACTTAAATAATTTAGGTAAGTGAAAAAAGGTTGTCAGATCCACAAAGGTTGGATCTGACATCCTTTGTTTCCACTTACCTAAATTATGGATAAGTTCCACAACATCTCTAGAAGTGTAAATTTTACTTGGATAATTAATTATTGCTCATTAATCTGTTTGATTTATTTTTTTTATCTGTATTATAATTTAAATTATGAATATCTGCTCCAATCTAAATGAGTAAATTTAAGCTGCCACTCATTCCCAAAAATTTCACTTCACATTTACTTCACCAGTGAATATAAAGAGACTTTCATTTCAAAATTCCCATTTTATCCAGCCTTATATTTTTTCTTTACATTTTGATCGACTGTATCAAATGCTTTATCTAAGAAATACTTTATTCAATATACACTATTCTACATCTATTACCCTCGTCATTATCTTGTGAATATTATCTTTATCATTGATTTATAATATTTTTTCTCTGATTCATTCAGAGAAAAATAATTACATAATACATATATATTCAGAGAATATTATCAAAATTCAAACAAAGGGTTTTTGAATAAATTAAAAGTATTTATTCGAGCATCGTGGAAAATATCAATAGTCTAGAAAATTTTCGTCTATAGTCAAAAATATTCTTAAAATATTTAATATTTTAAAAATAATATATTTCATTTCATGAAGGCTATGACGTATCATTTTGAGTATCTATTTGATGTATTGTTTAATAAAACATTATTTTAAATACAGTCAATTCTGTTCATACACCCAACTGTGCACACTTGTTCAACACAATGTTGCTCAAACCACACACGCACGCGAATCCACGCGACAAGGCTTCACACAGCATTGAAGACAACGACCCGTGCTATGTTGAACAGGTGTTAACACTGTAAAACAAGAACAAAATTATAACAAGTGAGACAACAATAAAAACCATGTACGGTACTAGTTTCAAACTAGGAAATAAATCCGTCATGTTATACCCTTCAAGCGCTATATTTATACTATGAACAATATGCCCGTAAGGTACTAATCCTGTAACTTTCATGGATTATATCTATCTTTGAGTATGCTTGTATTGAACTTTATTAATATACAATGTATGCCATCCATTCATTATTATTGATTGACTTTTTACAAAGGCGAAGTTAGGACTCACAGGTCCTATCTCAGACTTGAACTTACTGTTTGTATTTACTATGTATCCACAAATAAATAATACTATGTTTTACTACTGAAGCTGTATAGACGGTTAGATCTATAGATGATACGTATCATAGATGATACTCTATTTAGTTTAAATATGGAACATGCAGATCTTTAGTGATGAACCATGATCTTATAATTTGTTGATCGTTTTTATAATTCTGTGTATCTCATTGACGAATGTTTTCACTTGAGAGTGAATTGAACCATGCTCAGATGATGTTAGATCTCCGATCCACATCGCTTCACTGTTAATAATTCAATTATGCTAGGAATGTACCTGGCAATATGCAAACAGTACTTGGTCTACTATTTGAGCAATATTTTCCAACATTTTTAGTCTGTAGCCTAATTAGTCTCTATACTTATTTCTAACTACTTTCAAGACGTAAGATACAATATTATTTCAAACCATGTACTCGTATATAATCTACTAAGGACTAAATTGTAAAAAATCTATTCACAAGAAGCTCTTGATTAAGCTCTGTATTAAGTTTATACAGAGCACAAGAAAAAATAAAATATAATATTCTTATGGCTTTTATTGGTGGGGAGACCCTTATGGGTAGTTCCACCTCGCCAATGTGTACTTGGCCAGAACCGGTCACCCATCCAAGTGCAGTCCACAGTGTTCGTGACTTAACATCACGTTCACTGATAGATCACCCTCACTGAGACAAGAAAAAATCATCATATTGTTAAATATTATAATAATCAAGTATATATTCAATTATATTATACTTATGTATCATACAATACAGGCTTTATGTCTATGCTTACAACAAGATATACAATATGTAACATACATAGATATTATTCACCATGCATAGATCGTACTGTACGCAGTGTTCTAGCAACAAGAATTCTGACGCTTTCCGTGTGATAGGGTCCGTTTGTCAGCATGCAAAACAAATTTGCGACCGGTAAAATAACGGACAACTTCGCGCTTACAATGAATGAAGGTGCAAGAAATTTATGAGCAAAGATATAGTTGTCCAAGCAAAGAAGAGTCTCTGGCAACATGTGAAAATGACTCCAGCTTGGTCAATATTTGTTCAAGAATTATAAATGTGGTCTTGATAGTAGATCGAATTGTTTCCTACAATTTGAGATCAAATTCATAATCCTTGAATCAATACTGACCGAGCTTGAGTCATTTTCCCATCTTGTCAGAGGGTCTTCTTTGCTTGGACAGAATATTTCCAGGTGGCATGTAGAGCGGAGTTGGAACTTGCAAGAATTGTTGTGAATTGTCTTGTGCTGTGAATTGTTGTCTGAAGTTGTGAAATGTTGTCTGGAATATTGTTGTGACATGTGTTGTGTACTTTCTGATGTTCATGTTTGATATCATACGTCAACAATTTTACTAATATTTAATTGTGGGCGAACAATGTATAGGTTACAGGTTGATACGTGATACAGTTGATACGTCATACGTTGATACAGTTCCCATGATACGTGTTAACTGTAAGGTACTGAGACTGATTGGAATATACCATTTGAAAAACAGTTTTAGGCTATTAAAATTGAAATTTCTAAATCACTTCTTAATGAAATTTAGCTCCTATATAAGCCTTTTCTAAATCAGTATTATAGTCTGACCAAGCAAATAAGAAGAAGGGAAAATGACTCCAGCTTGGTCAATATTTGTTCAAGAATTATAAATGTGCTCTTAATAATAGACCAAATCTTTTCCTACAATTTGAGATCAAATTGATAATTTTTGAACCAAAATTGACCGAGTTTGAGTCATTTTCCCATCTTGCCAGAGGGTCTTCTTTGCTTGGACGGACTAGAGTAGAGAGAATAGGAGTATTTATATTGGATTGATAATCAATATCAATCTAATTATTGTAGTGAATTTATAATTCTATGATAGTAATCCATTCTTATTTCACGTGCATTAATAGAAAACGAAATACGTATTCTTCAATGATATCATGAGAAGAATTTCTTAATATTATCACATTGAAATATTCAAGCAAGAAATGAAGTGTGAACAAAATGATGTTCAACTACAATTGATTGACAGTTTACAGTTAATCTGCAGTTGAAACTTTTTTCGTTCAAAACCACGTTCAGAAAACTATGATGTATGAAATTAATATGACAAGAGACGTACTTTTAAGAGTACTTTTAACGATCTACTTTTAAGAGTAGGAAATTAACTATTTAAGAGTAGAATAGTCATTCATATAAATATTTGTTGAATAGGATTGATATCAACAAATTGGCTATTATAAACTTTCATAATGCTATTGATTAATTATTAACGAATTATTAAATAAACTTATTTCCAACATTGAAATGTTCAATAGCCTTGGTAGTGAAAGAATATCACACTGGCGGCTCGTACCCACGAAACAGGTGAAGTTCCCGTATCTTTTACTGTACAGCACTTCACCTGTTTCGTGGGCAGAATGTCATAGCTTCTAGTAATTACATTCTTCATTGAAGTGTCTTTCCAATAGGTAACTGGAAAATGGAAATAACTATCAATAAGGAATTAATTAAAATAGGAAGATCAAGGCATTCGAAGAAGTTCTATCTCATTCAACTACCATAAGCGTAATATATAAGCTCTTACCATTGGATCTTTCCTCTTCTTTCTCCATTTAATTGAAGGTTCACTGCGAAATAGATAAAAGTTTTTTTTTTCGATTGCGACCATGCCATTTTAGTCAATAGATGTCGTGAGAATAAGAGTTGTATGGAATTTCCCAATTAATTCTTTTTTAATGAAGGTTTATGTAAGATTTCGAGTATGGGTTAGCCAAATATGCCTCATCTCCAAGGTTAAGGTTTTCTGGAATTTGGACGGCGAATTCTGTACAGATCGGAAGTAGAAATTGGATAAAGTAACCGTCTTTAATCCAAAAATGAAAACTTCTCACTAAAATAATGTGATTAGTGTACCAAAAGCTTACTCCAGTTTAATTCATGTGAACTGTTTTATTTTCTCACATTTTCCATGTGACACCCAATTAATTGGAAGTGAATGACATGAATAGAAATGAAATAACAGAACAAGGATGATGATGATAGAGATTAGGAAGAGGAGGAAGAAGAGGAGGAAGGAGGAGGAGGAGGAGGAGGAGGGAAAGAAAAGTATATGGGAATGAAAGATAACGTGGAAGTGGAAGATGGATGGATGATTAGGAAGGAAGAAGAAGCAGAAGTAGAAGAAGAAGGAGAGAAAATGATAAGAGTGTAAAATTTACACAAAGGAAGAGGGGAGGAGGAAAGTAGAAGAAGAAAGAAGGGAAAATGGATAAGGAAACAGAATCTTAGAAGTGGAAGATTCTTAGAAACAGAAAACTTAGAAGTGGAAGAAAAATGGATGATGAGGAGAAGAAGAGAAAATAGAAAAAATGAAAATATAGTGAATAAGGAAAAGAAGAAGATGAAAGAGGAAGAGGGGTAGAGATAGGATGAGAGAAAAGAAAATAATCGAAAGTGGAATAGGAAAGTATGAGGTGTATGACGAGGAGGGAAAAAGAAAAAGAAGGAAGAGGAGGTGGTGGTAAAGAAGGAGAAGGGTGAAGAGAAAAATGAGGAGAAGGAGAAGAAGAAGAAGAAGAAGGAAGAGAGGTGGTAGGAGGAAGAGGAAGTGGATGACAAAAAGGAGAAGAAGGAGGAAGAGGAAGTGAAGAACAAAAAGGAGAAGGAGAAAGAGGAAAAGGTGGAGGAAGAGGAAGAGGATAAGAAGGAAAATGAGGAAGAGGAGCAAGAATAAATGAGGAGGAGGAGGAGAAGGAGGGGGAGAAGGAGGAGAGGTGTTAGGAGGAAGAGGAAGTAGAGGACAAAAAGGAGAAGAAGGAGAAAGAGGAGAAGGTGGAGGAAGAGGAAGAGGATAAGAAGGAAAATGAGGAAGAGGAGCAAGAATAAATGAAGGAGGAGAAGGAGAAAAAGGGGGAGAAGGAAAAGAAGGAGGAGAAAGAGAAGAAGGAGGAGAAGGAGGAGAAGGAAGAGTAGGAGGAGAAGCAGGAGAAGGAGGAGAAGGAGGAGAAGGAGGAGAAGGAGAAGAAGGAGAAGAAGGAGGAGAAGTAAAATGAGAAGGTGAAAAGGAGTGAAAGAAGAGGGAGAGGACAAAAAGGAGAAGAAGGGGGAAGAGGAAAAGGTAGAGGAAAAGGAAGAGGAGAAGAAGGAAAATGAGGAAGAGGAGCAAGAATAAAAGAAGGAGGAGTAGGAGAAGAAGGAGAAGAAGAAGTAGATGATGAAGAAGAAAAAGAAGAAGGAGAAGAAGAAGTAGATGATGAAGAAGAAAAAGAAGAAGGAGGAGAAGAAGAAGATAGCAATAACCTTCCGTATTTTGTGTGCAGATAGTGAGAGGTGCTTCCTCAAAACCGGTAAATAGTGCCCGCGGTACTGAAGTCAGTTCCTATAATGAGCAGACTGAGTAATGCCTCTATATTCATATGGCACATAGATGCACAAATCTTGTAACCACTGACATACGAGCATATCTCATACTTTCACACACTCACACATACACACACATGTTTATCTTACACAAAAGCATGCTTATACCCAACAATTCTTTTCACAGTCTTGTATAGTCGACCAAAGCATAAAAGATATTCTGGCAAGATGGGGAAATAACTCCAGGTCGGTCAATATTGTTTCAAAAATTTCAAATTTGGTCTGAAATTGTAGATCGAAATGTTTTCTACAATTTGAGACCAAGTATATAATTTTTGAACCAATATTGACCGAGCTGTAGCCATTTACCCATCTTGCCAGAATGTCTTCTTTGCTTGAACATACTATATCTCCGGTGTGACCAGTAATCCACTTGTACAATACTATTATTGTACATCACTATAGTCTGTACGAGCAAAGAAGACCCTCTGGTGAGATGAGAAAATGACTCCAGCCCAGTCACTATTGCTTCATAAAATTTTGATTTGGTCTCAAATTGTGGATCAGAATGTTTCCTACAATTTGAGATCAAATTGATGAGTTTTGAAGCAATATTGACCGGGCTGGAGTAATTTTTCCATCTTGCCAAAGGGTCTTCTCTGCTTGGACAGACTATAGCCGATTCCAATAATAAAGGCGGTTGGCGAATGACTGTTATTAATTCTCAGCTCTGTCAGGACAGTGGGCGACCTGGCTGCGATAGTACATCGTGATGAGAGTGATCCGTGCTATACTGATTCGCTCTCGAAGACAGCTTCAGACTGTCCTGACAGAGCTGGGTATCAATAATAGTCATTCTCCAACTGCCTTTATTATTGATACAAGCTATACCATCACCTATAATAGCCTTTATGATGTATACAAGTATCTATATCTATACGTTCTAACAAGTATAGTCTGTCCAAGCAAAGAAGACCCTCTGGCAAGATGGAAAAATTACTTCAGCCCGGTCAATATTGCTTCAAAACTCATCAATTTGATCTCAAATTGTAGGAAACATTCTGATCTACAAACTGAGATCAAATTCATACTCTTTGAACAAATATTGACCAAGCTGAAGTCATTTTCCCATCTTGCCAGAGGGTCTTCTTTACTTGGACAGGCTATATCTATATCTATACTTTCTCAGAAGTGTAGTCTGTCCAAGCAAGGAAGACATGATGGTAAGATGAAAAAATGTCTTCATCTCGGTCAACATTGGTTCTAAAATTGTAAATTTGGTCCCAAATTTAAGAGCAGTACGTTTTCTACAATCTAAAATAAAATTATAAAATTTTGAATCAATATTAACACGGTTGAAGACATTTTCCCATCTTTACAACATGTCTTCTTTGCTAGGACAGATTACAGTATTATTCTACCGTACTGTATTAGGATTAGCTCATAAACTACAGTTTTACTCATTGCAAGCCCATAATTCATAAACAATATGACCGGCTCTATTAATTTATTATGACATCAATTTATAAAACATATTAGTACCGGTAAAAAGATATTGGTTGTAATACTTCTTTGAACCTGTTTTACCCAAGGCATTGTCAGAGAGTAAGTGTGAGTCATGTTGTGGGAATGTAAGGTGTAATCGAATGATCATAGCTGACGCAAAAAGTTGGGCGGTTTTGTCTGCTCCTTGTGCACTCCAACAGCTGATGCTCAGAGTTGTTTTTGTGATTAGAGCTGCTATACTTTATAGAAATGATAATGCTATATAAAAAAGACAATAGGTGCTATACATCAGCTTTTAGTAGGAACCTTTTATAGCCTATTACCATAAACAAGAGACAGTCGATATCGCCTAGTTATATAGGTTCTGAGTGCAATAATATAATATAAATATGAAAATAACTAATTTATTTAGGTATTCATTTGGAATCCATCAATTGGATGCAAGATTGAATTCAAGAGATACAAGATTAGATAATCATACAAGGTACAATCATTAGATAATCATGTATCATTCTAGAAGTAAATGTATCATTATCACCGTGTATAAACCGCTTTTCAAATCAATAATCGATATTCTAATCGTTAGGAAGATTAGTACTTGTGCAACTGACAAGCCTCATTGCTTAGACTTGAAAAAAATATTATTCATTCATACTGGTTCTTCAGACTAACGTATCAATAGATAAAAAAATTGGAGGAAATTAAAAAGTAATAAAAAATTTCAATCTATGTGAAAATGAAATAAATTTTATCCATAACTATGGAAAAATATCGAAAAATCAACGTTTGTTCTAAAAATTCAAGTTCAAGATTATTATTGAATTCTATTGCATTCCAAGGATATAATTGAATGGAAAGATCAATTATTGATAGAATTTTTGATTTAATCAATTCAATTATTTTATCCAAAATGTTACAATATCAATCGTTAATCAGCATGTGAACTTTTCTTTAACAAACATAATAATAATAATTTTTATCAAGTTGAGTATAATGTACACCTTCCAATCTAGGCTAGATTAATAATGATACATTAATGGAGATGTTACATTTGTTTAAACTGAACAATGGTTGTTCTTAAAACAAAACGTTATTGATAAACAGCAGTTACCTCGTGTAACTTAACTTAACTTAATAATCTTGAAGTATTGTAGTAAACTGAACTGCTTCCAAGTCTTTCATCTGTTGACTTGTTTTGGAGAAAAAGTTTTTTTGAATAAGAAATTAGAAATTAAGTTCTTGAATCATACTTCCCATTTTATTTGGGTCATGTTAGTAGGTGCTACACTTTGTTGGATATATAGCTGAGAATTTCTAATTTTTTTCTTGTAATGTCGGCAATGATAAAGCAGTACAACTGTAAATATTAATTAGTGCAGCGCTCGTTGTGATGGAGAATTATTACTGCAAAAAATCGTCCCGAATGAGTTCAAAACTCTAATTGACTGACTGACTCTAATCGAGAAAACCACTTTCGATAGATCGACAATCGACTATCAGGTATAATCTGTTCAAGCAAAGAAGACATTCTGGCAAAATGGGAAAATTACTCTGGCTCAGTCAAAATTGGTTCAAAAATTATAAATCTGGTGTCAAATCGTAGGAAACATTCATATCTACAATTTGAGACCAAATTCATAATTTTTCACTCAATTTTGACTGAGCTGGAGTGATTTTCCCATCTTGCCAGAATGTCTTCTTTGGTTGGACAGACCATAGTCGATCCAGTTTTCTAGATGAATACATGAACAAAGTAATTTAGAGGCCTAGCGCTTTTGAAATTGAGATGACCCAATTTTTTCATGCATCCGGATTTAAGTCACAAAAAATTGTTGTGAGTTCAATGATCGGGTATTACAAATTGGTTGCCAGGATGTGGGGTGCTATTGCTTGTTTATTACATCTTGAAAATTTTTAAAATTTCAGTAAAAAGTTATACCTAATAAAACTTATTCGTTGACATTCTCTTAGTTTGCTCTTCGTATTGGAGGGAAGTGAAATAATAAATAAATAAATAGTTTATTAATGGAAGCAACAGCAGTATTATACAGTGGAACCTCAATAATTCGTAGTTTATGGGATCAAAGCTTTTGTACGAATTAGGGAAGATTACCAATTATCGAAGCTATTAATAATGGAAAATTATTTCAAGGGACTGAGCTTTCACTACGAAATATAGAGAATTACGAATTATAGAGGTACGAATTATCAAGGCTAGGCTTCACTGTATCATGCTACTCAGAGAGAATAGAAATTAATTATTGTTATAATAATATCTTCTCATCCAATAGTCTATGAGTGTACTTGAACTTTTCAACTAATTAGTATCTTTTACTGATCTGATAAACAATGATAATGTAATCTTTATGAAACAATCCAAATAATCTGATTATTGAAATCTGAATAGAGCAACTGTAAAAATCTTTCTCATACCCTGTCAGTTCAGATGACTAGTTCGATCGTTTACAGCTGATCGTTCAGCGATATAGCTGCTAATAATAAAAATATTCGTGTAACCTGGCTGGCTCAGGTCTGGTGTCAGAGTTTTCAGGTAGCTCCTGATCAATTTCAGGGTTTCTAACATGACTTTACCACTGCTTTTAGGCTTATTTACATCTATTTTGGACTGTCGATCCATTCACAGTTTTTGACTGTCGCAGTCTGGATGTGGAAATGTGGATCCAGTCCATTGAATCAAACAAATAATTCAATTGATTTTTTGTAGAAACTATAGGCTACCGATCGGAATAAAGTCCGTAATAAAACTTCACTTGTGATTTCACCTTTTAAAGGAAATGGAACCGGTATTATGTTTAAGTGCGTTAACGAATTCAGTTTTTTGGTGGTCCGATTGTGAAAGATAATAATCTTTTCTGATTTTCTTAATTGAGTTTTATGAAGACAAGGTTTTCGTTGAGAAATGGTTGAGAAACGAGTTGATAATCAGTGATCAGTGTTCGTGAGGCTGCAGTCTTTAATTGGTGAAATTGATCCTAAAATACATTGAGAAAAGTTTATAAATTTAGGAGAAATCACAGATGCAAATATTCCTTTGAAGTTGAGATGGAATGCATTTTAATTACCTTTTTTCATTCAGTGTTCGACTATTTTATGCTTTTATTGCGCGCAATATTTTTAGTATGCTGTATAATATGTTTGACGTACTCCCAGCCCTGCATAATATGATTAATGATCGTGATTTTGCAAATATTCTACATAATATGGTGGGTAAAGTGGAAGAGGGGTCTTGCATGCCTCAACTTCACCCACAAAATTTTTGTAAAATATCTACAAAGTGTAAATAAGGGTATTTATCTAGAATCAAAAAGAATCTAAGTATAGAGGATGTTGAGTGTTAGAATCTATTATTCTATTGGAAATATCTATCCTATACAGTACAATATAGCAGATCTTAGGTGTTAGAGAGAGAGAGAGAGAGAGAGAGAGAGAGAGAGAGAGAGAGATATTGTTCTATTAGAAAGATCTACTCTTCATCACCATATACTGTAATGTACAACATAATGCTCTTATCCTATTCTATAATTCATTTAGAAATGTAATGTGTAATAGATAGATAATAGATAATAGATGTGTAATAGATAGATAAAATGACCTTATTTTACACTTTGTAAAGATTTACAAGAGTTTGTGGGCGAAGTTGAGGCATGCAAGCCCCCTCTTCCACTTAACCCACAGGAATAGGTATCCCCCTCTTCCATTGGAATAGGTATCCAATCTGATAATATTAAATCGTAGATATTGTATAAAGATGTATTCTATTCATATAAGTTCTATTACTTTTCAATGAATTTTCCTCAAGATCCAAGAATCATCCTATTTTTCCCTATCACAACAGACATCCCTATAGCTACAGCAAGCTGTTGAACCCACATAAATACATCCAACTGAATAGCTCTGGGTAACACCGTGTAAGTATCTCATGTTTAGCAAAGAAGACATTCTGGCAAGATGAGAAAATGACTCCAGCTCAGTCACTAAATGTTCAAAAACTATAAATTTAGTCTAAAATTGTAGAAAACATTTTGACCTACAATTTAAGACTAAATTTATAATTTTTGAACCAGTATTGACCGAGCTGGAGTCATTTTCCTTTATTGTCAGAATATCTCCTTTGCTTGGACAGACTTATCTCATGTTTAACGAACAATGGCACCCATTCAAGCATCATGACTTGGTGGCTAGGTTTCAAGTCACAAATTCTAGACTTGTCTACTTGTCTACGCTAGAATGCATGGTTGTCCTGACTTGAAATATCACGTTTAAATGTCTGTCAATAGATTAAAGTGATTGCCTAGCTAGACTGAATCTGGATTCAACCAATAGCGCAGGTGTAACCGAGTTTTTTAGGGTAAAGGGTTTCGCGGTATTGCGTTTCAATGTTGTATTCTTTATTGTATAATAGAATGGTCTTCTTTAGTTTAATGAGTGATGATGAATTTAAGATGTGTATGCCCACAATACTAGGTGAAGTCGCTCGTATCTTTTACTGTAAAATTTCACCTCTGATTCAAACAGAATCGAAAATATCAATGATTTAATGACGTGGAATTGTATAATAGAATGTCTTCTTTAGTTTGGACACTAATGTTCACTATACGGCTTAACCACGATATTTTGTTATGCTTTTTTCTAACTTTCGTCATTGTATTTATTAACATTATGAAGTTCATATGTATACTTATTTCAAGCTCATAGTTTAGACTGAACTTCATTCATTATACTTGAATTCACATTATGACCAACATAATATAAGTTGAATTCACATAAAATCAACGTTCCTCATTAGTATTTTTAATACCAATTATTAAAGCTGAAGTTTTAATACCAATTATTCAATTTATAAAGTAATTGATAATTATAAATTATTATTCAAAATCAATTATTGAAGCTCATAGAAGTTTAACTTTTGTAAGAATTCAAAAGTTTTGATAATTATTTAGTTCCCGAGTCTCGACTTATAAAACTATGAAGTCTTGATCGCCATATTTGGTCAATCGATATCTCTCGAAACCAGGTTGGTAGAAAGCTAGAAATAATAACAAATGATTTGTAGCCTATGTGCGAGAACCGGGAAGTTAACAAGAGTTAAAATAAATGAGGATGATTCAGACAAAAGTGGAAGAAGCAAATCACACAATTTGTTGGAAAGAATTAATGATCTAGGAAAGGTAGGGAAAGTTGAAGACTATGAACAAGAAAATTGCAGAGGAGAGAAAGATGATGATGAAGAAGAAGAAGAAGAAGAAGAAGAAGAAGAAGAAGAAGAAGAAGAAGAAGAAGTAGAAAAAGAAGAAGAAGCAGCTAGCGGAGGGCACTAAAATGAAGAGGAGGGTAGCTGATGAGAAAGGAGAAAGAAAACAGTTAGATGGTGGCAGTAATAAAGAAGATGCGAGAGTTGGTATCAAAAGTAGCATGAATTCAATTATTGAAGCAAGGAATGGAAAGTAGGTGTAGCAATCGAATAAAAGTGAGTATAAAAATAAGAGAGGGGAACATGAAGAGAAGAGAAGTTGAAAGAGCGAGGATTTGGTGGAACAGGAGTAGCAGGAGGAGACGGATAAGGAGGAGAAGGTAGGAGAAGGAGGAGAAGGAGGAGAAGGAGGAGAAGGAGGAGAAGGAGGAGAAGGAGGAGAAGGAGGAGAAGGAGGAGAAGGAGGAGAAGGAGGAGAAGGAGGAGAAGAGGAGAAGGAGGAGAAGGAGGAGAAGGGAGGAGAAGGAGGAGAAGGAGGAGAAGGAGGAGAAGGAGGAGAAGGAGGAGAAGGAGGAGAAGGAGGAGAAGGAGGAGAAGGAGGAGAAGGAGGAGAAGGAGGAGAAGGAGGAGAAGGAGGAGAAGGAGGAGAAGGAGGAGAAGGAGGAGAAGGAGGAGAAGGAGGAGAAGGAGGAGAAGGAGGAGAAGGAGAGAGAAGGAGGAGAAGGAGGAGAAGGAGGAGAAGGAGGAGAAGGAGGAGAAGGAGGAGAAGGAGGAGAAGGAGGAGAAGGAGGAGAAGGAGGAGAAGGAGGAGAAGGAGGAGGAGGAGAAGGAGGAGAAGGAGGAGAAGGGAGGAGAAGGAGGAGAAGGAGAAGGAGGAAGGAGAAGGAGGAGAAGGAGGAGAAGGAGGAGAAGGAGGAGAAGGAGGAGAAGGAGGAGAAGGAGGAGAAGGAGGAAGGAGGAGAAGGAGGAGAAGGAGAGAGAAGGAGGAGAAGGAGAAGGAGGAAGGAGAGAAGGAGGAGAAGGAGAAGGAGGAGAAGGAGGCGATGGAGGAGGACGAGGAGGAGTAGAGAGAGAAGGCGAAATTGATGTGAGATGAAGAGTAGAAATGAAGAATAATGGATAACAATATTTTCGGTCAATTTGTAGGAATGAACGGCTGGTATAATAGGTACCGCGCTTAGCCTAAATAATAATAAACGAGTTATGAATACTAATTTATGGCTGCCACACACAGGCGGCTTCGATTCAATTATGCGATTCTTTATGGCTTCTGCATCAACTATTTTTCTTTTCGCATTCATTCTTGAACTTTGTAAAGTCTTATTATTCTGTTCTTCAATCACCTCTTATTATTCTCTTCTTGTGAGAATAATTTACTTGTCTTGCCCCTTCATCTCATTTTCTTCTTTGAACATGCTTCCTACGATTATTAGATTATGCGAGTTTACTCTTCTCTTTCATCATTTTATTTTATATACTTTCCCTCCTATTTCTTCAACTTCATTTTTCACCATCCAGAATTCTGAGGCTGAGGCCGCACTGCCGTTGGGAAGAGCCTGGAGGGTGGAGGGTAGTTGGTAAATCTATAGAATATACACACCATCCACAGTAATACATCGTATGAATGGTATGACTTCTTTCTGGTTTTTTAGGTTATGTTGTCCATATTTAAGAATTTCAAGATGGCGGCTGAACACATACCATTCATACGATGTATTACTGTGTATGTTCTATAGATTTACCAACTACCCTCCACCCTCCAGGCTCTACCCACCGGCAGTGCGGCCTCAGCCTTAGAGCCTCCTGGAATGGGTAAAATAGATAAAAGATCCGAGAGTTCCGTAAACACGAAATGACTCTCTTCTACTTTCATTAATTTGATTTCTATTCTCTATTTTTCAGACAATAATATTGTTTTTGTCCCAGCCAATAAACCACATAGTAACACTACGTGGACATTGTCATCAGCAGTAATTTCCATAATTATACTAAATCCATTTTCTACTAACTTATCTCTTTCCTCTACTATGAAACTTATAGTGATTGTATTCATAAAAGCTTTCAATACAACCCTCACATATATTACTCCAGGAATATTATTATTATTATTATTATTATTATTATTAATTTCGTTGGCTCATTTTGTGGGGAGTTCCGAAGAAGTTCCACAGCCGACATAACCACAATTTTCCATGTTGGGAAATTATTGAGGTAGTTAAATTGAAGAAAGTTATTGGAATTTTGGTGAATTCAGGAATATAATTACTTCTTTCACATACAAGAAAATTGATCAGAATACTTGTATGAATGATAAATTTAATCGCACATGTTCTTCTTTTAATAGTATATTCTAAAAATTAGATTCTAAGATTGTTATCCGTAATTATTGATTTGAGTTATTAGTTTGATACAATTTTTAGTCCAATCTATTGTCTTTCCTGTATCACCTCTCCCGCTCTTCCTCTCCCTACTACTTCCTATTCTTCGTTGTTATTTTCCTCTTTTCATTCCACCTATTCCTCTTCGTTCTCTCTTTTTGTCCTCCTCCTCCTCCTTCTTTGTCCAATTTCCATCCGTGGGAAGTTGAACTTGTGTAACCACTACTTAAAAATTGAACGCAGCTTAGGGGAAATTTGTCAGATTGTTGTACAAATTTCTGTTTAGAGTTGTTTGGAGCTGGAACCGGTAAGAAAATAATTTATTGCCGCCGTAACAATAGTTAATTTCGCTCGATTTCTTACCGCGCTTTCTTGTCAAGTCGTCCCACGCGCATGCGCTAACCTGGAATAATCCTTGTCTTGGTCTCACCCATTCACTCTTTCTCTCTCTCTCACACACTCACTCTCTCTCTTTCTCTTCCACACTCTCTCGCTCACAAGGCCAAGTGTAAATGAAACTTAACATTTCCCTTGAATGGACATTTTTATGTCCAAACTTCGCCTTTCATTTCAAATATTCTAATAAACAAAAGAAGTATTGCAAGCATTTTTAACATGTTATTTCAAACTCTCTCGCTCACAAGGCCAAGTGTCAATGAAAAGGATATACTTATTATTTCCCATGAATGTACATTTTCATGTCCAAACTTCGCCTTTTATTTCAAATATTCTAACAAAAATAAGATGTATTGCAAGTAATTAACATAATATTATTTGGATAATCTTTTTATAAATTTGCATTCTTACATTTTGGTTCGCATTTTTATTATTGTTGAATAAATTATAGAATATCTTGTGAAAATTATAGTGTAGCACGTGACAATTAAAGAATTATTCAATTCATCTATAATACTATTGCAATAGTATATAAACTAAGAATGAATATTCTGTTGATATCTAAATGAATAAAGAAATACAGTATAATCTAATCACTCTCTCTCTCTCTCTCTCTCTCTCTCTCTTATAATCACTCATACTGAATCTCTCTCTTTGAATCTGAATCTGAATACTCTCAGATTCTCTCTTATTCTCACTCACTTTGTTTTTTCCTACCTCTCGCTCTTTCTCACTCTGTCTTTCTCTCGATTCATGAGAATTACGAAAGTGTTGTATCAAAAATATAATTACGTTATTAGCTACTACTACTATTATAGCTTCCTTCCTGTATCAATTTTGGACTCTGTATCACTACTGGATCTCTTTCATAAATGATCCGCCTTGTGAATAGGCCTTTTTTGTTCATGTTCTATTAGTTACATGACTGTAATTTATTGATGAAGCAACCCAGTAGATAAGAATTTGATATTTCTCAGTTGGATCACTCAGTTTTCCAAAGGTGATTTACAGCGAATTAATTTTTCCGTCTTGTCGGGGTGTCTTCTTTGGTTGGACGGACTGCTGAATTGATAGATAGATAGATAAATGTCTTTATAAAGTGTTTGAGCGAAGTTGAGGCACAAGAGCCCTCCTTCCACTTAACCACTTTAGTGGAGAGAATATGAAATATTAGCCCCCTTCGTGGGCTGTTGAGTCATTGACAAACAAAAAAAATTGAAGGATGCGAACCAGCTTGAGAATTAATACAACATTTTTCCCATGAACATCATTTATCCATCATTAACATCATTAACATCATTTAACATCATTAACAACATTTTTCCCATGAACATCATTTATCCATCATTAACATCATTTATCCATCATTAACATCATTTATGCATCATTAACATCATTTATCCATCATTAACATCATTTAACATCATCCACCGAATGTACCATCAGCAAATATTTTGCCTTAACATTCCACACGTAAACTCGTGATAGATTTCCAACACCTGTTCGGGTCATTTATCTGCTAATCTAACCTAAATCAATAAATCACTCAACAGATTCGAGTGCGTGTCTTCTATAGCTCATCCTTAATTAGCACTGTTTCGATCACGGAACCGTGACAGGAACAGTACCTTTCGTGACAGTCACGCATGGCTCATGACGTCACACACGTGACTCTCCCATAAACCAACTTATATTCATGAGAATAGCAATTTAAATAATTCGAATTTTGTTGTGTTTCGTCTGACAGATTTCATAAAACTTTGACGGCCTTTTCACGATGTAAAGCTATTATCTGGTCACCTAGATTTGTGGATACTCTCCCACATTATAGTCTGTCCAAGCAAAGAAGACCCTGTGGTAAGAAGAGAAAATGACTCCAGCTTGGTCAATTTTGGTTCAAAAAATATTTATTTGGTCTCAAATTGTAGATCAGAATGTTTCCTACAGATGAAACCAAATTAATGATTTTTTAAGCAATATTAACCGAGCTGGAGTCATTCTCTCATCTTCCCAGAGGGTCTTCTTTGCTTGGTCGGACTATACTTCAAGTATAATTTATGTTGTTGAGTTCAAAACAATGGAGCTGGTAGATGAACGGATAATTAGACAAACACTTTCTTGTTCTCTATCTTTCTATTTCTTGAATATCATCGATCTACTCCCTGTTGTACCAGCTGTTGATTGCAAAACGTCTAATCGCCAGTTTCGTTGTTGCGAATTATGAATTGCGCCCTTCCCAAACAGATTTGAGAAAGAGTTAAAATTGTAATATCAAGAAAAGTGCATAATAATTATTGTATTAAAGAACACATTAGATGTGAAAAAAATTGTAACAGTTGGTGAATTTATAGAAATTACAGTAGCTAATTTAGGATAGTGGATTGTATTTCTGGGAGTATTATTTGAAATATAGATGACACTTCACTTGTAATTGAGAGAAAATTAAAAATCTGTATCAATTAAGCATACTGTATCTCAATCTTGATTGTCAAACAATAACTTCGCATTCATAATTTTGATGACTTCTCAAATACAATCAATACAATTACAATTATCTCAATACAATTACAATTCACTATCCTCAATTGTAATTATATAATTACAATTAATATAATGTATATATCACCTCAAACACAATTATTTTATAGATATAGATATACCTTTTAGTTGAATAAAACGTCTTGGGGCTCAGGAATGATTGATTGTCCAATTGTAATTTTTATAGTCCTTTAAGACCACTGTAATTTTTATTTAAGACCTTAAATATTTATGGACCACTATATAGTTCACATGATAAAAGAAGAACCTGAATTCTTGTAATTTTATACATTACTAGTTATTTTTATAACTGACTTTCAACTCGTAATGATTTAGAAGGAGCACTTCATTTAAACTATTATTCGAAATGGATTTAACTGTTAATTAATTGATGTTGAAATGTTGATGTTTAATTGTTTGATTCTGTCATACATTAACCTCAGAAAACTAACATCAAATCTCGGATAAATCCGTTATCATTACTCTACAAGTTCCCACCAGGACTGAGCCGAAGTGGGTCGTTGACAAGATAAAATTGAAAAAATGTCCGACAGAGTTTAACGTCGGTATCCTTTAAGCTTCGTGATCACAATTTCTATTCAATAGCGTCAAGTTCCCGCACTGACAAATCATATTATCATGAGTTGCCTATATACATATAGTCTGTCCAAGCAAAGAAGATATTCTGGTAAGATGAGAAAATGACTCCAGCTCGGTCAATATTGGTTTAGCAATCATAAATTTGGTATCAAATCGAAGGAAACATGTTGATCTAAAATTTAAGACTAAATTTATGAATTTTGAATCAATATTGACGGAGCTGGAATCATTTTCCAATTTTCCAGAATGTCTTCTTTGCTTGGACAGACTACATACGATTTACCGTCAGATATATGTCTTACCTATAAATATAAAACTTCTACATAAGTTATCAACCTGCTGAAAGCCAGTTTATCATATGAAACACTACTTCGTAATAAATTGCGAATATTGTGTGAATCTTCTGGGAGAATTCCAAGGAGGAAATTTTTTACCTGGTAAAGTAGAGAAGAATTTAAAATCTGATTACTATGCAAGTTATCCGCTGTACCGGATAAATTGATTTTATTCTAATTTTGTCCCGGTCGCGACCATCTTTCCAGTTGTTGAACGTTTAGATCGTAAAGTACACTCGTGTCATCTGTGTGTGCATATAACTCAGCAGCTTAGGTTGTGTCATACTCACAAGAAGCGGGATATTAGAATGGGATGAAGAAGAAACTAAAAGAAGTAGAAGAAGAGAAAGAAGGGAAACGAAGAAGTGATGGAGGAGGGGGAGGAGGAGTAAAAGGATGAGGAAACAGAAGAAAAAGAAGAAGACGCAGAAGGAGAAGGAGAAAAAGAAGAAAAAGAGTAAGGAGGAAAGGATGAGGACGAGGAGTAGGAGGAGGACAAGAGAAAATAAGTAAACTTGAAAGTTGAAGAGAAAAAATGATGAGGAGAGGTAAAGAAAAGAAGAGGAGAAGATGGAGAACAATAAGAACAATAAGAACGATAAGAAGAACAAGAACAACTAGAATAACAAGAACAAAAAGAACAACAAGAATAACAAGAACAAAAAGAACAACAAGAAACAACAAGAATAACAAGAACAAAAAGTACAACAAGAACAACAAGAATAACAAGAACAACAAGAACAACAAGAACAACAAGAACAAAGAACAAAACAACAACAAGAATAACAAGATCAACAAGAACAAAGAAGAACAACAAGAACAACAAGAACAACAAGAACAACAAGAATAACAAAGACAACAAGAATAACAAGAACAACAAGAACAACAAGAACAACAAAACAACTAGAATAACAAGAACAACAAGAGCAACAAGAACATCAAGAAAAACAAGAACAACTAGAACAACAAGAACACTAAGAACAAGAAGAACAACACGAACAACAAGAAAACGAAGGAGAAGATGTAGAAGGAGGAGAAGATGAAGAAGAACAGCACTCAAATAATAACTCTGCACCTCATCCCATAAACTGTGTGGTGATAAGGTGAAATGTACGCGCTCATACGTTAGATAAATAATTAAGAAATATTGTGTATAAATATGGGCAAAAGAAGAAGAGCTTCTTGAGAAGCGTGCAAGATTTGAGTTGTGAGTTGTTAAAGAAAGAAGAAGAATGTTGAAGGAGAGATGTAACATAAAGTAGCAAGAGTAAGTCAGAGAAGAATAAAAACTAGAGAAGAGGTCAAATCCAAGTCTAAACGTACTTTAGAGACGAGTTGAAGAGAATGTGGATGAAGTGGACTAATAGAAGAAGATGAAGGAGTAGGTGAAGAACGAAAAGAAGAAGAAGGAGAAGAAGAAGAAAAAATGAGAAGAAGAAGAAGAAGAAGAAGAAGAAGAAAGCAAGAAAGGACAAGAAGAAGAAGAATGGAGACAGAAATAATGAGTGTGAGAAATAAGAAGAAGAAGAAGAAGAAGAAGAAGAAGAAGAAGAAGAAGAAGAAGAAGAAGAAGATGAAGAAGAAAATGAGAAGAACGAGAAGAAGAAGCAGAAGCAGACGCAGAAGAAGAAGAAGAAGAAGAAGAAGGAGAAGAAAGCAAGAAAAGGAAAAGAAGAAGAAGAAGAAGAAGAATGGAGACAGAAATAATGAGTGTGAGAAATAAGAAGCAATAAAGTGTTGTATCTGATAGGTGAAGGCAGCCCAAGAAATATTAATGGTTTATTGGTGAGGTATTAGCCTAATCCATATTATAATAGAAAAATATGTAAATGAATCAGATTTTAGTGTTGTAAAGCAGCTTGTTATGTTGGTTAACTTCAGCGCCAGATAATATTTTATTCAGTAGACTCTATGGAAGAATATTTGTTATTGGACACAGCTAAAAATCATTATTTTTGAATCCGTATTATGCCTTAAATAGCTCAAGTAACCTGACATGGTATCTTGAATTGAAAACCTGATGAAGTATATCAGTGGTCAAAGATATTTAGTTGGCTAGTGGTAAATAAGAGAATTTAATAAAATTGCAGTTTTTGAGAAGTATCTTCTGAATATGTTGATCAATCTACTTGATGATTAAACAATGACATTTATTATCGATCTTATTTGTGAAACACACTATTTTTGTGTGAAAAACATACATGAATAATATACCTGGATTTAAATCATGTATTGAAGCAAAGCAGGCATTATCATAGCCTCACTTCACAAAACCTTATTGTTAAAGAATATTATTCATCGATTTATTTGGGAGGAGGATGGTTTAAAGTCAGCTCATAATTCTCTTCCATGTTTTCAATTCTATTTACAATGTATAAATAAATAAGTAATAGTACATAATATTATTGGGATATTTTTCCAGGAAATCTATGTAGCATAAATTATTAATTATAACATCAGCTATTTCCTGAGCTCCTCCTCAATATTTATTCATTTGATTCAAGAAATACAATAAAAAGAAAAAAGAACAGACGTTTGCCCAAAACCCCTTCTATTCCAATTTTGATTGAAATGTCTTAATTAAGGTTATGCTCTTTTTCAATACTCACTTAACAAAATATTCACGCTGAAAATTAGCTCTTTTTTATTGGCTAGCTCCTCTAAGTGTTGGAAGTAGGCGTGTTGTCTCCTGTTACGTCACAACCAATCAAAATCCTCATTTTCGCTGAAAGCTTCCTAATTTAAGTTATAGCATCGGGAAACAGTTGAACTCCTATACATAATATGTATTATTTGTAATTAATAATTATTATTATTAACAATAATAATTATTGTCCAATTTTATCCTATTTTATCCTATACATAATTGTCCTATTTGTCCTCTTAATTAATCCTATACTATACTCCTAATATACATTTTTGGAGTTAGAATAATTGACTGTATGAAAATGATTGTGAGCTGATTCTTGACTTTGTACTATAAGCTTGAGATTATTTTGATCTCATTCATTTTTCCACAAATTTTTAGAATTTAATTGCTAGAACTCATGAATATTTTTCGAAAATTTGAAGTTTCTGAGACGTTTTTGAGTTTCTTTGAATGCTTCACAAATATTCCAAAGCTACTCACTTTAATAATAAAAACTTTCCGCAAGCATTCTATAGAATTCAACCTTCAAACCAATTAATAAATCAAACCATGTAGCCTGATTTCTCAAAATTTTATAATATGGAAATTCGTGATAATTTTTCTCTGTCATCTACATACGAATACCGCCCTGAAAGTATTCCAGTAATGAGACACATTCTTACCTTTATTATTTATGAATAATTTTATTCCACTGTAAGATAAAGAAGGTATTCAGGTTTTTGTTTCATTCCAATCTTTCCTTATAAGATAAGAAACGTATTATGCCGAGATTCTCTGATTCGTATCTGAGTATAGTCTGTCCAGACAAAGAAGACATCCTGGCAAGATGGGAAAAATTACTCCAGCTCAGTAAATATTCATTAAAAATGATAAAGTTGGTTTCATGTTGTAGAAAACACCTGATCTAAATTTGAAACCGAATTTAAAGTTATTGAACCGATATTTATTTCCCCATCTTTCCAGAATGTCTTCTTTGCTTGAACAGACTATAATCTGAAATTATTCACATAGTTGTTTGTGCTGAGATTTGTTGGAAGGATGAAAAAGGAGGAGAAGATTAAAATGGAGAAGAACGAGAAGGAAAAGTGAGGGAAGAAGAAGAAGAAGAAGAAGAAGAAGAAAAAGGAAATCAATAAGAATGAGTGACTAATCGACCCCATTTGGTAGACACAGCCGTCAGTTAGTCCTTAAACAAACCGGTCCAGGGTTCGATTCCCGAGATTTGACGTGATTTTTGTCGGGTTTGTTGTTCTAATACTTTAATTATTTCAGATCATCTATATTCCAACATAACAAGGAGATTGTCACATAGCCAATCTTCGTTGAAAATGTTGTACGATTTGTCTCTGTATTCTTTGGAACTTTTCCTTGTTTCTTTATTCTTCTCCTTTTTTATTATTTTCTCTCTTTTTGTTTTTGTGGTTTCCCTTCTCTCTTTAACAATATAATAATGTGTCCCCGAGTCATCTCTCTTTCTCAGTGGGATTGACTGCATCAATTTATTTCAAAACGAGATGCAACCGAATTGTAGCAAATTCTATATGTGTTGTTTCTCACAAATGTACAATCCTGGCTTGTCTCAGTTTCAACATGATGTAGGCTACTCATATTAACTAAAACTAAAAATTCTTAAAAGATTGTAGTCTAATGTTTTTATAAAAAATATTCTTTCCTGTGATAAAATTCTTCATCTAAGATTCAAGGTTCTTCTATACGTAGGCCCTGAACAACATCACGAATCAAATTAAGTTCAACTCAACATCGCTTTAATCAGATCATAATAATTGATAATTCACTGGCGGCTCGTGCCCACAAAATAGGTGAAGTGCCCGTATCTTCTACTGTACAGCACTTCACCTGTTTCGTGGGCAAGAGCCCACAGTAGATTATTAATTGCAACTCCAATATTATTCCTCACAATATACATTATTAGAATATATATAATAATCGTGTATATAGAATATTACTCTAGAATACACAGTAGGCCTATACCCTGGTACATTGACATTATTAAAGCATTTTTGGGATGGGAATAAGTGCAAGCTATATCTCATTTTCCCTCTGATTCCAGTATTTTGTGAAATTTATGGATATACATATGAATACATATGTATGAATGAATAGAAACAGATATAGAAATAAGTAATTCATATTCATTTATTTGGAAAAATACATTACTTGTTAGATAAAACACAGACAATAATTGTCCAAAACGTCTTATTTCCAGATTTTGTTAAATACTTCAAATTAAGGTTATGATCACAATGTCCACATTCACTATACTCACAAATTTCAACTGACAAGAATAATTTATAATCTATGATTTATCAATTCAAAATTTTAAAGGTTGATATAAAATTCTAAAGAGCATCAAAAATATATAAAATCATTTCAAACTATCAATTCTCACTTGAAAGTTTTATTAAATTTTGATAAAAATAAGTAGGTCATCATTGTACATTTTTCATACAACTATGATCCCTCTCATTGAATAACATTCAGAAAATGTATAAGCAGAACCAGCTCTATGTAGCCAGAGGGTTAAGACAAGTTTATTTGAGAGCTTCAGGGCAACGAGAAAGTGGCAATACACCCAGATAAACAGAACAGAATGAGTAATAAAGGTGGAGAAAAAGGGAATAAAACGAATGGACGTGTAATGGAATAGGGGAGTGGCCACATTGCATTTATAGGGTGTCCAAGCGAAGAAGACTCTCTGGCAAGATGAGAAAATGACTCCAGCTCAGTCAATAATTGTTCAAAAACTAAAAATTTAGTCTCAAATTGTAGAAAACATTTTTATCTACAATTTAAGACCAAATAAATATTTTTTGATCCAATATTGACCGAGTAGGAGTCATTTTCTCATCTTGCCATAGGGTCTCCTTTGCTTGGACAGACTTTACAATCGTAACCGCAAACAGACAACAACTGCCAGCCTAAGTGAATAATTCACTTGTAATTAAAAGGCCATTACTTCTTCTCTTCTTTTCATTTTCTTCTCTTTCTGCAACTTTTTCTTCTTTTGCAATTTCTTCTCACTCCTCTGCAGCTTTTCTTCTTCTTTCTCTGCTTCTTCTTCTTGTTTTATTTTCTCTAACTTCTTCTCTTTTTTGTCGACATCAATTCATTCACCCTCTTTGAACTTTGCACAAAGCTTATTATCTTATTTTGTCTTATTTTCTTTCTCTGACTGTTATGTTATAGTCTATTTTCTACCTTCCTTATCAATTATCGATGAATTAATTCTCATCTATTTTCTTTGTTTCCTCCAAGAGCAGAACCCGAATCTGAAAACTCTATTAGTCACTGCTTACAGGTACAGATCACTGGTGGCTCGTACCAATAAAAACTTCTCCCTAATATTTTTAAAGAATTGTTGTAATTTTTTAAACGTTTTTCTGGTATGAGGTCGGTATTAGATCATGAATAGTTTGAGTTCTATTTCATTATATTCATCGTATTAAGAAACAGAATTAATGCGAGCATAAACGTGCGAGATCATATTCTCATTTCATTTCGTACAGCATAAATCTATTGAAGTCTAGTACTGGCCTATGTTACGCAAATTAAAACTGAGTCTAAATTCTATAAATGAATTCTTCAGATACTTACTTGATAGAATCTTACCAGCCTGAATACATAAATAAATATTATATTAGCACAAGATCGTCAATAGTAAATCAGCGTAGTCTTTTGTGTATGATACACCAGCCATCTTTTTTTTCGCTAGCAGCCATTTTCTATGACAGAACTCACGAAACACTGTCAACCAATAAGAGAAGAGCAGGCGGGGCATGAAGGCGTGTTCAAGTCAAATCTGAAATATCACCCGTTAACTGCTGCCATCTAGTGGTTGAATTTGGAAACTTTTCTAACCGATATTTTCGGCCATTTTGATCGTGGGCGGAGCTTGGAGGCGTGTCCAATGGAAGTCGAAGCAAGTCACCCTATTGCTACTGCCATCTGCTGGCTGAATTCGGAACTATTTCGAATTTTGAGTAGAGCAGTGAAAATGGCTGAAATCCTCAATTTGCTTGTTATTGAGTTTCCGATTTTGTTAGAACATCTTTATTTACCAGTGAGACTAAATATTTATGATGATACCCTGATATTTTTCTGTGAAAAATTCATTATTCCCATCCTTATGTGCTTTCAAGCAAATACTAATAAAATAAATTAATCAATAATTGAAATTAATATTTTAATGATGAAGTACGGTGCAATGTGACAGTTTTGCCCAATCTAGATAGCCTTTAGTTATTATCCATTATTTCCTGAAGGCTTTTGCTTATCACGTATCCAATACATAAAAATACGAAACAATACCTTGGGATAGATTAAAATAAACAAGTCCCTATAATCTTCTTTGCCACACTGTAGCCTAACATTGCGATTGGTAATGAGAAAACTGTGAACATGCAAGGCAGCTTGAATATATTATAATTATGTTTGGATTGCATTCGTCTGGTAATAGGGAGGGGGGCGTCTGCAAAATCTCGCACAGAGCGCCAAAAAACCACGCGAGGCCCTGCTCGTGACGATTTTCTTGTGTGTCTTTTCAGTAGGCCTATTCTGCTGATGCTAAAATCGAAACATGATAAATTTAGAAAATGAATAAATATATGGAAAAAATAATAGAAACAAAGAAAAATAATGATTAATGATTCATAATTTATCTATAATTGAATGAAACCTAGTGGAAGGAGAAATTGTTTTCCCTGTTTACGTAAAAATGATTTTTCGTTGGGGCAATTATTCAATTTCATTTTTTTACATCTACGGTACTTCAATAGATTCAATTAGGAAATACAATGAACTCCGCTAGTCCTATTTATCATGACAGACAGGCAAATATTGAAATAAGAGGCAGAGATGTTTATCTGGAGCAATTGATTTGCAGAATTGGAGCGGATCTTTGAATAAAGAAAGAACAGATGTATATTCTGTTCAAGGGAAGAAGACATTCTTGCAAGCTAAGAAAATGACTCCAGGTCGGTCAATATTAGTTCACAAATTGTAAATTTGGTCTCAAATTGTAGGGAAAATTCTTATCTACAATTTAAGATGAAATTTATAGTTTTTGAACCAATATTGATTGAGTTGGAGTAATTTTTCGATCTTGACTGAATGTCTTCTCTGCTTGAATAGATGTAGCAGCGGAGAGACAGTTCTTGTTGAGGAAGTTGGATTGCATGACGTGGACTAATGAGGTGACCTTTACTCACAGGAATACTCAGGCCGCCTTGTGGATTGGAATTTGCTGCAAAAACACACAAACCCGAACTAAGAAGAAGGTGAGGAGAAGAATGAGAGGAGAAGAATTAGAAGAAGGAGGTGGAGTAAAATATCGAAGAAGGAAGAGAAAAAAAGAAGAAAGAAGGAGAAGGAGGTGGAGGAGGAGGAGGAGTAGGAGGAGGAAAAAATAGCGAAAAATAAGAAGAAGAAAAAGAAGAAATAGTAGGTTTGGAACGAATGAATACATCATACAGTATCAGTTGATTTTTTCAAATAATTATTCAATTCCTTATTATTGGAAAGAATAGTTTGTTCAAAAATTTGGTTAGTTTATGCTTTTTCTACTATTTATGTTGGAACGACAATACTTTAAAGGAAACAATATTACAAATCTTATTGAGAACATAAGCTAAAATATGAAATATGAAGAAGAGAAGAAAGAGGAAGTGTAATAGGAGAAGGAGGAGGATGAGGTGCAGAGGAGAGGAGAGGAATGAGGAGAATTAGACAAAGCAGGAGAAAAGAAGAAGGAGAAGATTCTTCTTTTCCCTTTTTTCTTTTCTCGTTCTTTTCTTTCTATTTCCTACTTTCCCACCTTCCACATTCACTGCTGGAGAAGAAGGAAGAGGAGGAGGAGTAGGAGGAGGAGAGGATGGGAAAAGGGGGGAAGAAAAAATAAAAGAAGGAGGAAGATGAGTAGGAGGAGTGGGAGAAGAGGCATATTAGGAAAGAAGAAAAAGAAGAAGGAGGAGGGGACAGAACACTTGTATCCATTCACCTGTTGTATGCTCTTCTTTTATTTTATTCACCTTTACTGATTCTCTTTATTCGTGACAATGTCAACTACATTCCATGTATAGTCTGTCCAAGCAAAGAAGACATTCAAGCAAGATTGAAAATTACTCCAGCTTGGTCAATATTGGTTCAAGAATTCTTAATTTGGTTTCAAATTGTAAAAATCATTTTGCCTTACAATTAGAGACCAAATTGATAATTTTTGTAACAATATTGATCGAGCTGGGGTAATTTTCCCATCTTGCCAAAATGTCTTCTTTGCTTGGACCGACTATATCAATGGAATGGAAAGATGCAGATCGACTTGAGAAGCCTTTCAGTTGTCTGTACAGTAAGCAAGACAATGGTATTTGTTGTTAAGGTTGTTGGAAGATTTGTATTGTGAAAAGTAGATTAATATCAAACTTGTTAGTTCCTAACTGGTGGTGGATCAGGCCTAAGCATGAGGTCATTTAATTGGAAAAATAGAGACTTACAATTTGTAATGTGTAGTTGCATTGAGGTCTTTAAATTGCGTCATTCTACAAACTACAATGGAAATTAATTGCCTTTTGGGCAACTGGCCGATAGAGTTTGATTTGAAAATTTGAGACGTATCGAAGCTTTGTAGAGAGTTGAATTATTCAGAAAGAAAATTAAAAAAGGCAAAAGAAAGAATTAGTAATATCAATCTTTCATTGATCGTCAAACTTAACTGTGTATATAACGTGCTTCATCTTCAACTGCAGGAAATAAGGTGAATAATACTCTCTGTATAAACAAAACAGGATAAAAATACGGTTGGAAATAATCTTCAAGCCAATCTTCTGAACCAAAATGTTTAGGTGCATTACGTTCTTTATCCTCAACACTTATAATTATTTTAAATAAGTATTTAAATAAATTGTATTTCTATTTTGTACTTTCATCATATAATAATTTTACTATTTTCTGTTGTATAACGTGTAGTGATATACTTTCTGTACAAACATGTAAACAGGTTAAAAAAATATCAATCATTCAAAAATCGTCAAACTAAACTGTATAAATATCGTGCTTTATTTTCAACTGTGGAATATACGGTGATTATTCAGGATGTAGTGTTTTATAGGAAGTCGCTATGACAAGAATGGTGAAATTATGAGGACAGGTTGGTGTTGTCTTGTAATGGATGCAGTACCGTTCTCTGCGAGAACCAAGCGGTAGATATCACATCAAGGGCTATTTATCAAAGATGAAGTCAATAGCAATACTTGATAAATAAGTTGTAGTTCGTAACATAGTTATGTATAATCATGGTATACTTTATAGTTATGGTTTAAATATAAGAGGTTGCATATCTTCCGCCTTGATACGACCAATCCTTGTTGTAAATTCAATGGTTCAGCGAGATTATAGATAAACTAATTTGGAAGATATTGAATCAAGTTTCAGACTATGTCCGATATAGTTCCCAAGGTAACGCTCAATATTAGCGATTTACTATTTTTCGGAATTTTCAGAGCTTTTCTTGGATTTTTCGAGAATAAATTGGTAGAAAATGTCGAAATTTGGTGAACAGGTCCAGATTAGGTCTAGGAATGCTGTGTTCAATAAGTCTTGTATCCCTTCTGAAAGGAATTTGTAGGCGAGCGAAACGAGCCTGTTTGCCTCAGCTTACACTGACAGAGGTTATGCAGTTTCACTGCTGATACCGTTGGGGGTCCAGGGGCGGAGCCGGCTAGTCATTCAATAATCGTCAAACTAAACTGTATAAATATCGTGCTTTATTTTCAACTGTAGGATATAAGGTAATTATTCATGATGTAGTGTTTTATAGGAAGTCGCTATGACAAGAATGGTGAAATTATGAGGGCAGGTTGGTGTTGTCTTGTA
>CM029557.1:7702759-8017759 GCA_017141385.1 Sogatella furcifera
TTGTAAACTTGTGAATGTTATTGTATAACTTGTGGAGATGATAGATTAGAGATATTTACTTATAAATATTATAATCTTATCATAACTATAGCAATTGAATGTGGAAACTGAGCATGCATATTTTTTATATGAATGAATTAAGAAATCTAATTTGAACCAATCATTTCTCTTCTAATTTTTTCACTGTTATATTCTTCTTCCTCTCATTGATCTCTTCACTTGCTCTTCATTTTTCGCCTGATCCAAATCTCAGATCCAATTTTCATCCCACCACATCTATCTTATTTTTTCCTTTTTCTCACCTTATACATCTTCTTCATATTCTTCTTTCTTAATCCTATCCTATTCATTTCCTCTTCTCCTACCATCTTTTACTAATTTTTGTCTCGAACCCCTTCTACCCCCTCTTCTGGCTTCTTTCATCATATCTCCTATTATCTTCGTCTTATAATACCTCTTCTTCTTCTTCTTCTTCTTCTTCTTCTTCTTCTTCTTCTTCTTCTTCTTCTTCTTCTTCTTCTTCTTCTTCTTCTTCTTCTTCTTTTTCTTTTCTTCTTCTTCTTCTTCTTCTTCTTCTTCTTCTTCTTCTTCTTCTTCTCCTTTTTCTTCTTCTTCTTCTCCCTAGTCTGTTCACTTCCTGTCTATTCTTACTCAATCCTCCCTTATTCTGTATTTTCTCCTTTTTTAGCCCACCACTTCTCTTTATCTCTCCTTTTTTGTCATATCTCATTCATTCTCTACCTCTTCTCCTTTTCTCCCTCATTTCCCCTCTCCTCATCCTTCTTCGTTGTATACTATTCTCCTTCTTCTTCTTCGTTGTATACTATTCTTCTTCTTCCTTGTTCACTATTCTTCTACTTCTCCTTTTCCCTTGTATACTCATCTTCGTCTCCTCCAACTTCTTGGCCTCTCCCATCATCTCCTGTTATCTTTGTCTTTCAATCCTTCTCCTCCACCTTCTCCACCTTCCTCCATATTCGCATGATTCTTGTGCTTTGTGTGAAACAGGCCTCACGTCACGTGGCTGCCATAGTCTGGCCTGGCAAGACAAACGTCGTGCTAACATGTATGCACACTATACAAATTTAATTTCGTTTCTCTTCAAACTACAACTTGATTAATGTCCGTGCTAAATTAGCCAATCACGCTTCTCACAACGGGGTCAAAAGTCGATCTTCTTTTTCTTCTCCTTTTTCTTTTCTTTCCTCATCTTATTTTCCTCCTTCTTCCTTCTGTTTCTTCCTCTCATTCTCCTCCTATTTTCACATCTCTTCTCTCTTATTTCGCATTATTTTTCTGTAGAGTTCTCTACCTCATTTTCCTTTTTCTTCTATTCTTATACTTATTTTTCTGTTTCTCCATTCCCCCATTTTCTCACCTCTTATCTCGCCTTTTTCTGTGTTCTTCCTACATTATCATCATTTCCATTGTTATATATTCTATCACCTTCATTCAGATAAGAAATTGAAGTTGATAGCTAATGAAATTCATTTATTGAATATTGATGTAGTGGAATTCTTCCATAATTAAATTTGTGTTAGAAATGAAGTGGATTTGAGACAACATCTTAGTTCTTTCATTGAATTTGAAGCATAAACAAATTTACTCCAAACATCGTCTAGAGTGTATATCCTTCTCTTTCTTATCATTCAACTTTTACCAGTTTCTGCATGATTTCAATACGTTTGTTGCATTATCTTTCCTCCAAAGCGTAAATATATCAATATTCTTGAAACTTTCAATTTTTGACATTTTTATTTACTAATGTACCTCTGATTCTGATTATAGTTCTATATTTATCATCCAGCATATCATTCCATCATAAATAATGAATTTTCATTTTCATCTTCATTATTTCATTCCTATGATATTTTAATATGAAGGATATTTTCAATTGATTGAAAATTCATAGTAAGTCACTTGTAACTTGTTCAAGTAGTCACCGATGTAACATTGGTATTTGATCTTCCTTATTCCTATTTTTCTTATTTTCCCACCTCCACTTATCTTCTACCATTTATCGTCTCATTTCTATACTTTTTCATCAGGTCAATTCATTTCAGTTCATATGGTAAGTTATCTTCAAGTTTTCAACATTTTTAATACTCTTCTAATCATTCTTTTCTGATTTTATTTCAATATTATTCTGCTTCGAAACTACTTCACTCTTGTACATCTTTCATTCTCTATTCTTCTTTTCTTCTCTCTTTTTATCCATTTTTTGTCTTCTTCGTCACGAACAACACACACGTAATAGTGAAAGAAGAAGAGACCAACATCTCCATCTTATTCTCCACTTATTACCCTTTTTCTTATTCTTCCGCATCTTCTCCCCTCCTCCTCATCTTTCCTCATCCTCTTGTTCTCCTCCATCTTCTTCTAGTTCTTCACCCTGAGATTCACTCCTCTATATTATTGTTAATGATATACACGTTTTGCAAACAACTAAAAATATTAACGAACAGACAGATGAGAGCCTCATTGAGCCAGTCACGCATCTCTTGACGTGTCAGAATTTCCTCAAGAAATTAAAAATACATAATGATATTAGCATGAGTCGTGAGGCCCAGTTACAATAACAGTATATGGTTTGGAAGTTCTCCAGTTCCGGAATAAGAGTTCACACACTCGCTTTCATTCCACTAATCTTCGGTACTTCTCTTACCAAGGCTACACTTTTCCATTATTTTCTTATACACTTTACAAATTCTTTTTTTTTCATTCGATTTTAGATTTTTCGACTGGAATAATAATACAGTTCAAGAATAATAGGCTATATATGATATAATATAATCAACTTAGAAAATATAGAGTAAGAATAAGCATGTTGTAGTATCATATACATGTACCATCTACAGAAAAAATAACATGACTATCATTTGGATGCTTTCACGAGCAATTCATTTGGATGAACCAATAAATTAATAGAATCTATGTAAACAATAATTTGTAAAACTCGCAATTATTGTTTGCTACTTTTACACAATCTTTGAAAACTTATTAGTTGAGCTATTACTGAATCGAGAATGATTCATATAAGTGAACCAATTGATTAATAGGATTTATAGATATATTCAGTTAAATTTGTGGAATTGAAATGGTTACAGTGTTACAGTTACAGGGAAGACAACAACTTCCTGTTCTCCTGTTCTTCCTGTACTTTTACATTCTCAAGGAGGAAAAGGTGCACTTTCCGCCCCAGATCCATAAGTAACTATTTTAACTTCAATAAAAAAATCAAAATTTGTATTCAGAGACCTAAACAAACTTCAAATTCGTCAAAACAAACCTAAACTAACGCTAAACTAACGATTTGGACTATTTTCAACCATTTTTGTTAAAACTTCCGGGCTGGCGTGAAGTTGGCCCGGAAAATTTGAAACTTCCAAATTCGGTATTCAGAATCCTAAACAAACGTCAAATTTGTCAAAACAAACCTAAACTAACGCTAAACTAACGTTCTAGACTATTTTCAACCAAATTTGCTATAACTTCCGGGCTGGCGTGAAGTTGGCCCGGAAAATTTGAAGCTTCCAAATTTTGTATTCAGAATTCTAAACAAACGTCAAATTTATCAAAACAAACCTAAACTAACGCTAAACTAACGATTCATAACATTTTCGTCGTCAGGGCTAACATCATCCGGGCCAACTTCACAGACGTGAAAAAACTCTCATTTCAAACCTCTTTTAAAAAGAAGAAGAAATCTATGAAAGCGTATACACTTGTTCAAACGCATTAATTAAACAGGAGTGGCTGAAACGCCAATGAATCGCAATAGATCATTCATTATATAGTCTGTCCAAGCAGAGATGACATTCTGGCAAGATAAGAAAATGACTCCAGCTCGGTCAATAATTGTTCAAGAATCATAAATTCAATCTCAAGTTGTAGGAAACATTCTGATCTACACTTTGAGACCTAATGTATAATTTTTGAACCAATATTGACGGAGCTGGAGTAATTTTCCCATCTTGACAGAGAGTCTTCTTTGCTTTGACGGACTATATCTGGATAATAAATCCGATAAATCACAGCTTAATTTAATAGGCAGCCGAAAATATTGGTATGGGCGTTAAGCTCGGTTGCTTAATAAATCATTATCTGGTTTAGTGCATGGCTAATAAGTAGCATTCACTCAACTGCGCTCGTGACTGTGCTTTATGCGTGTGTGCGTGCTGATGAGAGGAGAAAGAGAGAAAGAGAAAGAAAGAGAACTGTGAAAGAAAGAGTGAGAGGGGTAGTTTTTCAAAAAGTGGGGACGGAAAAGTGGATAAAAGAATGAGGAAGAAGAGAACTAAGTGGAGAAGTAAACGTGAAGGAAAAGAACATGAAAAAATTTATTGGAAATGTATTAGAACTGAAATTTGGGGATTCTTCTTCCAAGAAGATTTGATTTGAAGTGTGATTTGAGACGATAGAAAACCACTGGTGGCTCGTGCCCACGGAACAGATGAAGTGCCCGTATCTTTTACTGTACAGCACCTCACCTGTTTCGGGGGCATGAGCCGCCAGAGTAGAATACTGATTATAATTTTCTTAGTATAAGAAAGATAGGCTCATGTAATCATTATCGAAGTTCCTATCTGATTGTTCCGACGCTTTTCCGATTTAATATAATATTGAATTGATGAGAAAAATGAGGAAAATCCAATTTACTTGATATGGAACTGCATCACGTTCAATATCTTTTAATTATTTCTATGTTCATGGAATATATTAATTTGACGCGCTGACGGAAAAAATTTAATTTAATTGAACGATCATTAAATTTGAGTTTTAGAATTTCCAATTTTTCAGTATACAGTTCCACAGAGTGGAGAAGTTCTCTTTAGGTTTTATATTCTCTGATCCAAATAGGTACCAAATCATATATTAGCTAGTTAATGAACTGTCATTCGATCATAATAAATTGAGTGCCTGCTGATAGAGTTGAATAATCATTGTTGACTTGAATATTTCAAAATAGAAGAATTTCCATTCTTTTACCTTTTTCTTTTTTTCATGATACTGTATAATATTATCTTCTGCAATATACCCTACGATTATACCCTATCGTATTATACTTAGCTGTATACAATGTGGATAAAAAAATATTTTATTGTAAAAATGAACTAAACGTATGAGTAGATTAACCACTGCGGCCCAATACTGCCCAAGAAAAAGGTGAAGTGCTGTAAAAGATACGAGCACTTCACTTGTTTCGTGTGCACGAGCCGCCAGTGAGTTTAACAAGTAAAAGAAGTCAGAGAACAACAAGAAAAGGAAATAATAATTATAATAGTGAAATTCCACCCGGTAATTGCTTAGCATTCCATCTTCGGGTAAGTATGGTCTGATCGATCAAAGAAGACATTCTGGCAAGATGGGAAAATTACTCCAGCTCGGTCAATATTAGTTCAAAAAAGACAAATTTGTTCTCAAATTGTAGAAAACATTCTTCTCTACAATTTGGAACTAAATTGATTATTTTTTAATAAATATTGATCGAGCTAGAGTCATTTTCCCATCTTACCAGGATGTCCTTTGCTTGAACAGACTTTAACAAGCCAGCAATGCACCGTTAATTTTGATAAGTTGGCAAGAGTGGTTAGAAAAGATTAATTGGCACCAGTGAGTACGTGTATTGCTGGGTTGGGTACACTACATCTGATAAACATGTAAGGGGCAAGCTTACAACAGTATGTAGTATGTACAATGTACATGAAGTTTTATATACTTTTGGTACATAAGCACGTGTGGAACAATATGGTATACTACATAGAGTACTATAGAAAAGGCTGCATAAGTACTATAGAGTATCCAACAAAAGACTCCACAAAACGTATATTGTGATACTGTGAGCATAGTATACTGTAATACTTTTTTCAAAAATATTTGCAGCATGACAAATGAAGTAGGCTACTGTAAATTCAATGGTTCAGCGATATTATAGTTAAACTGATTTGAAGATATTGAATCAAGTTTCAAACTATGTCCGAAATAGTTCCCTATATATCTAATATATCCAAACCTTTATAATTAAAATTTTAGTCTATTAATAGTATTAATATGAATATAGTCTTCACTTGAATGGAAGAATACTAGAAAATAATCTATTTGATAAAATTAACATCCATTATAGTTATAGAAATATATTGTAGTTGACATAGTGGATAAAATTTGTTTAATTTGAAAATTAAAATTTTAACATTTAATGTTAACTGGAGTTGATAACAAATTGATATTTTCGTCAAATTTCATCGAATTAACGTACTTTAGATTTCATATTAATCTCAGATTTTTTAAACTAAACAAAAAATGTTCGCAATTTCAAGTGATACTCATTTTTAGATTTTGGTAAAGCTATAGTCTGTCCAAGCAGAGAAGACACTCTGGCAAGATAAGAAAATGACTCCAGCTCTGTCAATATTGGTTCAAAAATTATTGATTTGGTCTCAATAGTATAGGATACTTTCTGATCTACAATTTGAGACCAAAACAATATTTTTTGAACTGAGCTGAAGTTATTTGTCATATTGCAAGAGAGTCTTCTTTGCTTGGATAGACTATAGCAAATTGAAACTAATGGGTTCCAAAATATTTATTTTCAGAAAAATATTTTCCAATATTTTTTCCATTCTGAATAGATTATTATTCTATTCAAATTGCAACTTATCTCAGATTTTCCCAGAATAATTTCAAAGCCACTCTACCTATCTAGTTCAACCTTACTAATTTATTAGCTCATTCAAATCCCCATACAAACAATCTCAGGAGGAACTGGTTCTAGTTTGCATTATCAGACAACGCACCCACTGCACAAAAGAGCCGTTCTAATGGGAACGATGCCATCTTATTGATAGGCTGTATTTGGTTGGACAAATTGGCCTCGCCACTGAATTGGTTCATTGTAAAGAACTACAGTTCACTTTTGTGTAGTACCGTAATAGTAGGAGATATCGGATTCTACTTTCATAGTCAGTCCAAACAAAGAAGAGCCTCTGGCAAGATGAGAAATGACACCAGCTCGGTCAATATTGGTTCAATAATTATTGATTTGACCTCAATTGTAGGGAACATTCTGATCTACGATTTGAGACCAAATCAACAATTTTTCAACGAATATTGACCGAACTGGAGTCATTTTCTCATCTTGCCAAAGGCTCTTCTTCGCTTGGACAGACTATAGCTCCTCCTCATTTTATTTTTCTTTCCTCTCTTTCTAACCAATCTCTTCCCTCTCTTTCTATCCTTCTCTTCTTCCATATCCTCTCTCCTCTTCTCATTCTATCATTCTCTCTTCTCCTCTCGTTCTATCACCCTTTCTTCTCCTCTCACTCGTGTTCCTTATCTTCCTATCCTTCTCTTCTTACATATTCTTCTCTTCTTCCTCTTGTTCTATCATCCTCTACTCTCCTCGTGTTCCTTATCTTAGTTACTTGTTTATTTTGCATGAGAACAAACAACCTGATAAGGCTCAATATAGTAAGGTGGCTTACCGGTTTTAGTTGAATAGATATTATATACAAGAAGAATTATCTCCTGGGTGTGTATCCTGCTAACAATATTGTGATATTTTGTCTGAAATAATTATGCGGAATAATTGTGATAACACTCTCTTTTTGAATGTATAAATAGAGGACAAGTATTTTAATATTCTTCACACTTTTCTTAATCTCTTTCTTGCTACCTTTCGGTATCTTCTCATTTTCCATCTTCTTCTCCTTCTATTTCATCCTCACATTCTTCTTATCACCATTCTTTTTCCTACATCCTTGTACTCCTCTCATTATCATAATTTTCATTCTTCTTCACCTCAGTTCATTTTCATGAAATTATAGTCACCTGTTTAATCTCTCTGTTATTCTTCTTTGTTCTTGAATTTTATTTGGAAAAATTTAACTTTATGAACGTCTGTTTCTCTTTGTTATTACTGATTTGTATTTTTAAAATCAGCCTACTTGTTCATTTTGCATGAGAAGGTTATTTTTTATATTCCATTTACTCTATTGATTCATTACATTGATTTTTCTCACTAACATGTTTTTAAAATTGTCTTATTTCTTTTGCAGAAGTCTGTGATATTATTTGAATCTTGTAAAAATAATCACTTACTCTTGGAAAAACATTACTCCCCTCCATACATTATCAAACGTATTAATCAAAATAATATTATTCTCCGTTTTCATATCAAATTATCAATAAGCTGTTATCAATTATCAGGTAAAGATCCAACATAGGCCTAAATGTAAACCTGAGTACTGTATGAATCACATCATATAATTCTAAATATATTCCTATAAAAATTCAGGAGAGAATATTCCTCAATGGAAGCTTGAAGTTTGAGAAGCTTTCAACCATCAATTTTTACAACACGAAGCTTTTTACAGTTAAAAAGCAAATTATCGCCTCGGGGTGTGTACTACAAAACTGGATGAACAAATGAGGTATTTTTACACACTCATATTCATTCACAGAGTACACCAAACAGTAACTCCAATAACAACAACATAGTTTATAAAACCTGAAGTAGAAGAAGAAGAAGGAGACGAATAAGAAAAAGAGGAAGAAGGAGAATAAAAATAGAAACATAAGGTGTAAGAAGAGAAAAATGAGAAGAGGAAGAAAAGAGAAGAGGGAGCTGAAAATAAAAAAAAGAAGTTGAAATGAAGAAAAAAGCTGGAGAAAGTTGAAGAAAAACAGAACAAAAGCAAAAGTATTGGAAGAAGCGAAAAAAGGAAGCAAAAGAAGAAGCCGAAAAAGAAGTTGAAGAAGAAAGTGAAGAAGAAGCTGAAGACGAAGAAGAAAAAATAAAAGAAGAAGATGAAGGAGGAAAGGAAGAGGAGCAATGTAGGTAAGAGAACATATTGCAGGTGGAAAATGTTGGATTACAATGTTACTTTGAGAGATTGCAGAGCAGAAAGCAAAGCACTGCAGGCCTCTGCTCACCAATCTGCCAAAAGCAAAATGCGCCGATGAATTATTATGATGTACTGCGCAAGACTGAAAGCAGCAGGCTGTATGAGAGAACAAGGGAAAAGAGTAATGAGGAAGAAGAAGAGACAGAGTGAAAAGAGAGGGTCAAAAGAGGATGTAATGAGAGAGGAGATGGAATGATGAGATGATGGCTTGAAGAGAAGAACAAAGAGCGATAAGAGAACAGAAATGAGGATGAGAAGAAAGGTGGGTAAGAAAGCGACGAATAGTAGATAGACAAATGACTTTATTTTTCCACTTAGTACATTACATAAATGGTGTGGGCGAAGTTGAGACACAAGAGCCCCCTCTTCCACTGAACCCTCGAAGAAGTAAGGTGTAGGATAAGAATAATTAGTAGGGTGGCTCAATGTTGGAGGAGTGATAAAGCGCCGGTCTTATTTTCATTAAAAAGTGACCCTTATTAAGTTCAAACTTAAAAGCGGAAAAAAGAATTTTTGATACAGCACAATCACATAAAAATGACTTTATTTTTCCAGGAGACGATGAGCCGTCGGTTCCGACTACCTAAAAAGTAGTCGTCATCAATCATCCATTTCATTACCCACGCACAAGCCTCGAAGAGCTTATGTGAGTACCCTAGAAGACAAACAAACACATTTCACTCCCAAATTTAGTAATAACAGTACTCGCTATTTGAAACAGTATCTTTCTTATAGAAACAAAGATAAAGTAAAATTATTTGGTGAAAAGGGAGGCAGGAAGTACAGTACAAAATGAGGGAAGAGAAGAAAAAGAAGAAGAAGAAAGAGGAGAAGAAGAATTTCAACTGGGAATTCTATTAGAAGAAAAAGAGGAAGGGGGATGTGAATTATTAGGAATGAGAGAATAAAAATAATATTTCAAACTGGAGAAAGACTCATTTTGCGGTTGTTACAAAGTTTGGACAGTAATTACCACTTTACCACTTTATCACAATAACGGATAACAGTAATGCTAAAATGATGGACACACGCTACTAAGGGAAGGGAGTAGAAGAAGAAGGAGAAAATAGAGAAGGAGGTCAAGAAGAATTATTGATAATGTGTTGAAAGTGCAAGAATTTTGTACTTTGATTGACTGAGTGGACGTGTGTCCTCAAGCTAAAAACAAAAGCAGTTTAATACGTTCAGTAGAACATGAAGAAAGACAGAATGTGGGATATGGAGAAGGATACAGTGTGTATACTCAAAATTCAGAGAAAGAGACAGAACTAGGGCACAAAAGAAGGGTGATAAAGAGAGAAGTGAGAAGTCTAGAACGAGTGGGGACCAGTGAGAGAGAGTGCTTAAGAAGTTGAGTAGAGGTGTTAAAAAGGCCTGGACCCTGTTTTTTATTTTTCTACAAAGAAAGATAATGGAGCCAGAAGTGTACCCTGCGGCACTCCACTTTCTGCCACTAGCTGGACGAAGGCGAGCGACCAGATAAAGATGACCATCGCTGATAATGGATGGAGCAGAAATGCCGTTAGCACACAACAGAAGAATCAAACCGACCGCGCGATAAGAGCTAGCCGGCAACCGAAACAAGGAGGCTGTTGAAAGCTTTGGCTACATCCAAGAACAACTGGGTGAAGATAGCAGCGTGCAAGGTGTGTAATATAAGCCTGCTTCCGCCGATTTCAACCAGATTCCACCTTCTGGCGGTCTCCTCCTCTTCTTCTTCTTCTTCTTCTTCTTCTTCTTCTTCTTCTTCTCCTTTTCTTTTTTATTCTTCCTTTCCCCTTCTCCTTCAGCAAAGTGCACGCCGCAATCAAACGCTAATACACAATAAACGTTAAACACTTGTTTTTTCTAACGCACGCAATTTATAAAGTAAAAAAATGAAGAGCATTCTCCGTTATATCTAGCCACCTTGTTTCTTCTACCATCCTCTTCTCTTACTCCTCTTCTTATATTTCATCTGTTCTCTTTCATCTTCTTCGGCAAAGCTCTGAGACTTCAGACTAGAAACACTATTTTTATCTGACCATCATCATTCGATGAGTTTGTGCAGTTAATAGCTTGGGACGGTTGGCTTATAAGAGTCACTTGGGCTACTACATAGTACAAAGTGCAGGAAAACCAGTTTATTGAAGTAGAGTGAGATAATCTGGAAGGCTATTGTAATGATTGTCGCATCACAGTTTGTTCACATCACTGGTCATATTATGAAATAATAAATGTATTCGCATTTGAAAATGACTATAAATAGCCGAAACATGTAATGCATTAATGAAAAAATAATTGAAAAGGGTACTGTGATTATTAAAAAAAAAAAGAAATAATAAATGTATGAATCATGTAAGATATTACACTATGGTATAGTTAACCTAGTGGGAGAATTTGAAACTTTAGATTAGAAAGAACAATTTCAAGATAGTGAAGAATCATAGCGTGGTCTTGAAATTTATAAGTGGTCTTGAAATAAAAAGATTCTAGAATTCTTTGTATGATTTTTCTCAAAGTTTACCAACTGATTTGAACTACTTAAACTGATTTCAGTTATAATGAATACTTTAGTGAGTTCAATAAGTTAATAAATATTCTAATAGTTCTCAGTAGATTGAGTAACACTATAACCATGCACACTATTGCTAAGGTGACCAGATTTTGAGGTACTGAAAACAAATGAGGTTTCAGTATTTTATTATTCATATCTCCATCTAAGGGTTATTGCACACTTGTAACCCTGTAAGCAGGGCCTAAGTGTCAAATCATCATGATTTCAAATCAAAATTCACTTTTGGAAACTGAGTAAATCAAGAAATTTTCAGGTCAAGTTCCATGAGAATACAATTGGCGCCGTAAATTTGTCTCACATTGATGGTAAATCTTATTCACTTCTGTAAAATGTCACTTTTTCGAATCAGATTTCTCTATTGATTATTTAGTTTTTTGAATTCATTGTTGCATATAGTGCTCTGTTGAAATAGTGCAATAGCCTTTCAGAGCTCTAGAGCTCACATCTAAACATTAGACAAGCATTTTAAACAGGCTACTCAATTCCACCCAATGTCCAACAAGTATTCAATTATGCTACTGCCATTCGAATTATTTTTTAATTATAATTCCAACACGCTAAGCTACCGATTCCTTGATATCAATGTCTTGATTTAGTTTATCGACTAAGTACCAATTCTGAATCGTAGATACTGTATCACTCAATAATACCAGATCTGTATAGTGTAATACTGGTTACAGACTACAAATCTACAATTTCAAAACAACAAATTTAATCTGATTTTATTGGTATCTTGTTTCAGTCGTTACTACTGGTTACCAGCTACAAATCTACAAACTACAAATCTAACCGATACTATTGATACATATATCTATATAATCGAAAATCTCGAAGTATATATCGATATCAATATAGATATTATGTTTGTAACAGTAAATATAGTATCTCCTAGCGAAGAAGACATTCTGACAAGACGGGGGAATGACTCCAGCTCGGTCAATATCGGTTCAAGAATCAAAAATTTGTTCTCTTATTGTAGAGCTGAATGTTTCCTACTATTTGAGACAAAATTTGTAATTTTTAAACCAATATTGATAGAGATGGACTTATTTTCTCATCTTGCCAGAATGTCTTCTTCGCTTGGACAGACTATATAACAGAAAAACGTGTCGGATATTGCAATGATTGGAGTTGAAGCTAATATTATTGAATCATGCCAAAGCTAAAACTATGACCCCTTTAATCGATAGTCGAGCATTTAAAAGTCGATGTTTTGGAAGCGATAGGTACTTTGAATGCTTTAATAGCACCGCTTTGGTTACTGCGAGTGCTAGTAGTCGAATATTGCTTTCTTAAATCATTTTAACGGCTCGGTCTGAGGTCTGTTTCATTTAGTTATCAAGATGTATTTTCAGAATGAGATTGAAGAGGAGAGGATGAGGGGGAACGAAGGAGGATGGACAAGGAGAGAACAATGAAGGATAGGAACAAAGAGTACGGACGAACAACAAAGGAAAACTTGAAAAATAAAGTACTAGCTTATCGTAATAACGATAAACGCATTCAATTATTAGGATAAGAACTAATTTTGAATTTTTTGCAGGTGCAGAGGAATGGATGAGAAGAACGAATAATCCTGAATACAAAAGGATGGGTAGATGAAGTAACTGGATCAAAAACCATCGCATTCATTTATTGAGTTGATAATTAATTTGGAAATTCTCTTGTTTTCAGGTGTAGTGGATGAAGAGAACACAAAGGACGGAGAGAGATGATAGAGTAGATAAATATGAAATGAAGAGAAAATGTTCTATACAGATCCATTTTTAATGTCATTCAACAGCTTTATTCCTAAATATTACCTAGTATTATTTTATCTTATGAATTAAAAATTATCGGATGTCTTGGTCTCTCAAATGTTTTAAACTATTCCTTTCCTGAAATAATGTACTTCCTCATTCCTTTCCAATTCTCTTGAGGTATCTTCTATATTTATTATTTTTTCTAAACCATAAGTTAGCATATTTTAGTTAGTTCTCATTTGCTAAATTTCTATCAACTTGATTTTCAAAATTTTTATCTTTATTCCTTAGAACTATTCCCATCTTATTGAAACTATGAAATCCTCCTTCCTCATAATCTATAACTAATAAAATAAATAATTATTTTTCACTTCCCTATTGTTCCATCTTTGCAATGTCATCCACCATTCGCAATTCTCACCTCCTTCTTCACTTCCCTTTCTTTCCTTCTTCTTATCTTTCGCATTACATCTTGAAAGATTATAGCCTAATTCTTCTTGCTGCTCCCACAAAGATAGCTTTCTATATCTTTCTACACTTCCCACTCCCTCTCTTCCTCCCTTCCCTTTCTTCTTTCAATATCAATTCATCTGATCTCTCACTCTTTCTCACCTCTTTCCATCCTTACCTATCCTTATTTATCTCTTTCATTCTTATTTTAATTGTTCTTCCATTCTTATCTCTTTCCCATATTTATCAGTATCTCTATCCATCAATATTTCTGCCCTCACATCTTTCTAATTCCCTTCCTCTTCGTCTTATATTTATGTATATTAGTATATATTTTATCTTTTCTCTTTCTTCGAACTTTCTTAATCTTTATTAGTATCCCTATAATCTCTTTCTCTGTCTCCACATCTTTCTAATCCCCTTCTTCTTCTTCCTCCATTATCTATTTCATCTTTCTTCTCCCTCTTCCTCATCCTGTTCCATTCTTCTTCATCACCTTCTTCATCTTTATCAGTATCCCTATTCATCTCTATCACTGTCTCCACATCTTCCCAATTCTCTACTTCTCTTTTAAATATAAATTTTATCTTCCCTCTCTCTCTTTCACACCCTCTTCTATCCTTCTTTATCTTTTTCTTCTTCTTCCTCTTAACGTTCTTCTTTATCTCTACCTTCTTTATCAGTATCCTATACCACCTCTATCTCTGTCTCCACATCTTCCTTGATTCTCTCCCTCTTCTCTCAATATCTATTACATCTCTCCCTTCCTCCTCCTCCTCCTCACCTCCTTCCATCCTTCTTTATTATAGTCTGTTCAAACAAAGAAGAAATTCTAGCAAGATGAGAGAATGACTAAAGCTCGGTCATTATCTCTTCAAAGAACCAAATTTTGACATCAAATTGTAGATCGAAATTTTTCTAACAATTTTAGACCAAACTTATAATTTTTGAACCAATACTGACCGAGCTGAAGTCATTTTCCCATCTTGCCAGGATGTCTTCTTTGCTTGGAAAGACTATACCAACCTGCTCCATTACTTACTTATTCACCTACCCTGAGCCAAGCCTCTTCTTATATACGCCATTAGCCGAAGTAATTAATCGATTGTATTGTTCCACTTCCATTATCGCGATATCCTCGTCGTAATTCTACTCCTTCTTCTCCTTTTTCTTCTTTCTATTCTTCTTTTTACCTGTATCTGGGCGTGAACCAGTCGTATGGGCGCTCCTGGTTCTGAGTCCATTATTTTATGATCTTCTCCTCTCCACCTCCTCCTCCTCCTACTCCTTCTCCTCCTCCTCCTCCTACTCCTCCTCCTCCTCCTCCTCCTCCTCCTCCTCCTCCTCCTCCTCCTCCTCCTCCTCCTCCTCCTCCTCCTCCTCCTCCTCCTCCTCTTTTTCTTCTTCTTCTTCTTCTTTTTCTTCTTCTTCTTCTTCTCCTTCTTCTCCTTGAACTTCTTCAGCTTCTTCTTACTTCTCATTCTCAAGAGCATTAAAATAAAAGTGCCTTTTATCCTATAGTCTGTCCAAGCAAAGAAGACATTCTGGCAAGATGTGAAAATCACTTTTAACTCGGTCAATATTAATACAAAAATTATAAATTTGGTTTCAAATTGTAGAAAACATTCGGATCTACAACTTGAGACCAAATTCACAATTAGTAAACCAATATTGACCGAGCTGGAGTCATTTTCCCATCTTGCCAGAATGTCTTCTTCGCTTGCCCAGACTATATCTCGCATTCTACAATGACCACTAATAACTCCTCCTTTATTGCCACTGTGCCATTCTTCTCCTAATCGACCTATCGAAAATATCGATTGTAAGCGATATAGTTGAGTTATTCGATACCTTTGCAGAGCAGCTTTGTAGGTTCATTGTAAAGTTATTTTTAGTTGGTACAGGTGAGATTGTTTGAACACTAGAAGATACTATTCAAGGAAGTGAGAATGTAAGAGGTTGATGTCCACATGAGTTTTAAGACGAATTGCGTGGGTAATGAGAGAGGTGATGATGAGGGATGACAATAACTTTTTTAAAAAGAGAATTCGAATTGAATTATTAACCGATCGTAAGTTAGGTCTAGATTCAAGTCGACGATTTTGCATTTTTCTTGTTAGGCCTATGTATGTTTGTTCCGCGTTTGCGACAAAATGCGGCAATACATTCTGATGAAATTTGACAGGAATGTTCCTCTTGAAATTGCGCGTTGATGTATACGTTATGTTTTTTGAAATGTTGCATTTCAAAGATAATATTAAAGGGAAAGGAATTACCTCCATACTAAAATATTAAAGTGCTACGAAAAAATAACCTAGCTTCGAACCTTATTATTCGTAAAAATTTGGTATAAAGACGTTTTGGACATAAGTCTGTGTTTTTAACCAATAAGTTATTATTGTCTGTAAAATGAATGAATGAATAAAATAATAAATAAATTACTGTATACATTTATACTTCTGCACATAGGAGAATTCAGACTTTTGAATTATTCATGCTTAACCAGTTGTCGAGTTTATTACTAATTGCATGCAATGACGCATGCAACTAATGAAGTTCAACATAAGTATTCCATTCATGAATGGGTGACCTCGTGAGGTCTACTGTTCACAGAACTACTAGTCATTTAACTAGAAGTAAATGGGTCGATTGTTACAAAATTATTGTATTATTATAATGAATATTGATCTACTTACTGTATGCTTTCAGATTTTATCGTCTATTCCGAAATATGGGGTGGCTGTATCTATGCGATTGTGCTCCGATCAAAATCTGTTCTCTGGTGAAGGGTCGAACTCGGAACCTTCTGATATCAGAGTGGCGCTACTGTAACGAAGAACAATTGATTCCTTTTTCGACTGTGTGCTCCAGGTTGAATTTCCTATCAAGAAGATACACAATCTATCAAATCAAACAATCCACTTGAAAGGTCATGGAACGTAAAACCTCATATTTTTGTATAACGTATTGAAGATTATGAACTTCTTCAAAACTGTATCTTTTGAATCAATTGTGTGAAGATGATGTTAAAATTTCGTGTTAATTCTTATTTCTTCTACACATTGAAAAACATGATTTCAACAATAATAAAAAATGATAATATTCCTGTAACCTGGCTGGCTCAGGTCTGGTGTCAGAGTTTTCAGGTCGCTCCTGATCAATTTCAGGTCCTCTGACATGACTTAACGACTGTTTTTAGGCAGTTGGGACCGACGGCTATACGTGTCCATCCGAAACACGGACAATTATTACAACAGAAAAGTCGTTACTCTTAAAAAGCTTTTTTACACTGTTTGGATTGTGTTCACAACATAAAAAAACTGAAATCCATTTTTCTCCTGAAATGACTGAATAATGTGATGCAAGTAGAGTAGGAAAACTAAGCTTTTATTGGTTGAAGAGGACCTGCGAGTCTCAACTTGGCCTGTTATAAAAGACAAAAATAAATAAATAAAGGTATGTTGTTACTAGTGCGATGATCATTGATTGTCAACTATGATCGTTGTAGTCAATCAGCTGTGGCCAATCACAACTCTTGTTTTTGAATAGCAAGAACGATTATCGTTCATGATCAACGATTATCGCACCAGTAACAACATACCTCTAGATCTAAGACCTTTTTCTGTCTTCTGGTATTAAAATAATGATTACGTTATTGTAAATCAATAAAGAATCAATCACCAAAGCCGCTCACACATGAGAGATGAACACTTATAATCATTGAGTGTTTATAAATTATAATAATAATTAATTAGAATCTCAATGTATTGCTATATAAATAGACAAAGGACTCCTGCAACTAAAAATATCTGCCTTCTGGATCTCGCCTGCTATTTAGTACATTGGTCAATATTTGCAGTTGCAGAAGTCCTTTGTCTATTTATAGGTATAGCAATACATTGAGATATTCTAATTTATCATTATTATAATTATTCAGCAGTTGATGAGCTGCAATACCTAATAATTCTTCCATTTGTTTATAAATTCATTATAACTATATAATTCATGATAATAGAGTTTGAGTAACAAATGAATACAACTATGAGTACAATGATTAAATGAGTACAATGAATATAAATGAATCTGCCTTGCTATTTGATCATCATACAGATTCTGATGTCTGATTCCATCTGTTCTAAAACATCGTCTACTGTGTATTGTAAGCCCACCCTGTAATAAGCATTAGGAAGCCCTTCTAATGATGTTTACAATAGAGTGTCCCTGAGGAATTATAAACAGCAAACAATACTCTAAGAGAATCTCTTTGATCTTTGCAAAAAGCGGGGGCCAATGGGATGAACGGATAATGAGACCTCTGCACTAATGCTTCAATTGATCTTTCAATTCTTCCTTTTATTTTTCTTTCAAACACTAACGCTCTCGCTCTTCCATTCTCTGCTCTTCTTTTTTCGTCTATTTAAACATTACTTTCCTCTTCAATATTGTTATTTTGCTCGTGATTATTCTAGAATTTGTAGATTTCCCTACTAAATTCAATTATTCACTATTATTATTTATTATTTTTGTTTCCTCTTTCATTCTTCATATTATTAGAATTTCACTATTATTTATTATATTTAGCGTACGGCTTTTAATAGTTGGGAGACCCAAGGGTTGTTCAACTTCGCCAGGATAACCTCATTTTCCACAAACGGAGACATGAGTTATAGTTCTTTTAAAAAGTTCATTTGAAAACATAATTTTTTATTTCAAAACATTGTTGACTATTAAAACTGAAGCACTTCACAAAATCGCTACACCATAGCCAAAAATGTTGATTTTTTACTATAAATTTAGAGCACGGAAATTAAACACATTTAAATTTTGTGAATTTCACTATAATCTTCCACTTTTCCGATTTTGGATCGGAAAATTTACAAAATTTCCAATTTTGTAAAACATTGACTCATAGTGATAACCTAACAGAACGACATTGTTTTTCCATTGTTTTACATTAGTTTTGAACTTGTTTATTTATCGTATGGCTCACCAAGAGCATGAAACGAAGTAAAAAATAATTGGTGCAGCACTAGAAATAAACAATTCAAACGTACAAAAATTCACTAAATATCTGATCTTTAATGAAAAAACTGAACATAATAGCTACTGCATTACAAAGAATTAAGCAACCTATTTTTTAAATACTTAGTACCGTATTAATACCGTCCAACTTATAAGATCAATTTTAGAAAACAGCTCTATTCAGAAATCTGAGAGAGTATATCTAGATTATCAATATTCATTCCCAATTTCAATTCAAAAATAACGTTTTCCATAAAAATTTAAAATTTTCTTCCCTTATTTGAACTGGGATTTAATGAGAACTTTGCACACTAATTCTCTTATTGATGGTAATTATGTTCAATAATGAACCTATTATTATTATTACCTCCTTCTCCTTCTCTCTTTTTTCTCGATTTTTTCCTTACATCCTTATTTCCTCTTTCTCTTTCTATGTCTCTTTCTCTTTATTTCTTCCATCCCCTCATCAGCTCTATCTCACACGTACATTCTCCACAATTTGTCCTTGTAGTTGGCTCTTTTGAACTCTTCTGTTAATTTATTTGTTTGTATGTTTACTTTCGAGGACAAACGACTTGTGGAGGGGGGAGGGTTATATGAAGCAACAACCCTTGTTTTGCACCCCTATTCCAAATCATTTATCTTCTCTGTGTCATCGTCATTCTTATCAATTGATTGTATAGTCTGTCCAAGCAAAGAAGACATTCTAACAAGATGGGAGAATGGATACAGCTCAGTCAATGTTGGTTCAAAATTCATGAATTATGTCTCAAATTGTAGATCAGATTGTTCTCTATAATTTGAGACCAAATTCATAATTTTTGAACCAATATTGAACGAGCTGGAGTCATTTTCCCATCATGACAAAATGTCTTCTTTTCTTAGACATACTACATCCTCATCCATTACCGTTGTCTTTCTCTTTGTGTTTGCCTCTTCCTGTTCTACTTGTTTGATTCCGGTCTCTAAATAGAGGGGGTGAGATGGTAGTGAGTGAGAAAGTATGTGTAAGAGAGAGAGAGAGAGAGAGTGAGAGAGAGTAGGGAGAGGGAAAGCGGTATTGGATTCCTTTATCAATTCAGATAACAACAAAATATTCAATCTTCGTACCTAGATTGGAATCTTTGTATGTAGAATAGAACTATTTATTTCATAAATTTGACAAGTTGGAAAAATATTAATTAAACGAGAAAGTATTTTAAATAATTTCTAACAATATGTTACCTACTCATGTATGTTAGATTATTTGAATTATACGGCGAAGTTTAGACATGAAGAAGTCCATTTTCAGGAGGAAAAGTTAACCTCATCATCAACACTTGACCTTGAAAACTTATACACAAGCTGGTTGATTCAATTTAGTTACGTTAAGTGAAAGATGACTTCAAACATCACTCTCCAAGAATGGACATTTATATGTTCAAACTCTGCCATTTTATGTAGATACAGCACAAATATTGCAAATTACCGTAAGCTTATTGAATCTCATATCTGAGTTATTTCACAAGTTTTCATATTAGAGAGAGATTCAGATTCAGATTAAATCACTTTATTCATGTAGATTACATAATACAGTAATTCAAATCCTATGCTGTGAGAATAAAAATAAATGAAAATTACACTAATTACAATCGAGAGATTAGATTAGATTATTCACTTTATGCAAGTATGGTACAGCAACATAAATCTAATTACACAATTGGTTCAAATAAGAAATACATATGCAAGGAACTTACTAAATTACAGATATTTTTTTTGTCAATGGAGGGCCTATGAGGGACAGCTCTATGGAGGGCCTAGACCTACCAGCTGGTTGCCAGTTTCATATTCACCAAACTATACAGTCCGTCCAAGCGAAGGAGACACTCCGGCAAGACAGGAAAACGACTCCAGCCCGGCCAATACCGGCCCAAAAGCCATAAATTCTCAAAAGAGCCCACAGCCCCCTAACCAACACCGGCCGAGCCGAGCCACCCCCACCCCGCCAGAATGCCATCCCAGCCCGGACAGAAAATACAGCAGGCGAATAATCATCAACCAGGAAAGAAGTAACGTGTGGTTAGCACGTCGAACCTCTCAACCATAAGCCAGTCTTCACAACCAAGTGAAGATGCAGAACACCTCTGAATAACATGCAGTTTATCAGTTGAGTGTAATGCAACAATTTACTATTCCTCCAGAAACGGGAAGCGACTGACTGTCTCTACTAACGACAGCCAATCTCCCAAATTACAGATATATAGGATCTAATATTCTTACTGTTATAATATGATTGTGGTGTATCTACATGAAATGGCGGAGTTTGGACAAAGATGTCCATTCTTGGAGAAGGATATGCAAGGATATCCTTCCCATTCACACTCAATCGTAGATAGAGAGAGAGAGAAAGAGAGAGAGAGAGAGTGAGAGAGAGAGAGAAAGAGATCGGGAGAGAGAAAGAGAGAGAGGAAGAGAGAGAAAAGAGAGAGATAGGTAGAAAAAGAGAATACTTAAAATAAACAATTGCTGGAAAGCAACAAGAGAGAAGATGCTGAACTGAGAGAGGGTAGAATGAAAAGAGAAGAAGAGAGAAGAATGAAGGGATGAACATCGATATAAACAAGTATAGAGTAAGAAAGGGAGTATTGTTTGGAAAGAGGGGTGATGTTTAGGGATGAAACCACCCCTAGAGTCATCCCGTGGTACTTTTGTCAATGTGCTTTGTTTGTATACACGCATTTGTTTATCAATTGGTCTATTGAGCCCTTGTGAATCACACAGGAGCTAAAAGGTCGAGCCTACTAGTTATGCACTTGTGAAAGGGGTATTTTTGTTTAGATTTAGTTTTTGAATTCCAGAGGCCACGAAGATGGCGATATAATTCCCTCTGCTATCAATAACTTATTCAAGTAATGATAATATTATTATCGAATGTTTCCCTTGCATGAGAGTAATTATTGCCATTGATTTGTAATTTTTATGCATATGTTATCAACTCATTCCATTAGAGTATAGCGATCAAGCAAGAAGAGTCTTCTCAATATATGCTCAAGAATTATAAATGTGGTTTCAATAGTAGATCAAATTGTTTCCTTTTGAGATGGAATTGATAATTTTTGAAGCAATATTGACCGAGCTGTTTACCTAACAAGTGAGTCTTAATCTATGTTAAAAAAGTTGTTATTTTTGTAAATTAGTTTTTTGGCATAAAAGATTTATTATTATTTATCAAAATAGATACAATAATGAAAGTTAAAAGATTGTTCAAATTCTACCATATAATGTATAATTTGATTAAATTCCATCTCATATCAAGGTCTATAAACAAATTATAATCATAGTCTACATTATCTATCTGACTCATATTTACCCACCTCTTATCTTAAACTAATACTTTCATTATTACGGAACTCATTATTACTCTTTCATATTGGAAAAACTTTTAAACATTCAAATTTCCGTGGATCATTTCAAGAAATACCTCAATTTCCCATCGAGGATAATTATTGAGGTTATTTTGCCGGTGGAACATCCTTTTAGGACTCCCCACCAAACATGGCATACGATAATAATAATAATAATAATTACGGAACAAAAACTAACCATATTCCAGCGATTCCTCTTTTATTCACAGCCGAAGAAGCTTTCTTTGTTAAGTTCTGCAATAAATTAACAATTTTTCTAACAAATTGCTCGCGCATGCTTACAATAGCCAAATCGTTCTCGATTACTCAGGCACTACATTAAAATTCTCAACAGAATCTCGCTGCTTTTGGGAGAAGAAGAAGGAACGAAGATGGAGGATGAGGAGAAGGAGAAGGAGAAGGAGAAGAAGAAGAAGAAGAAGAAGAAGAAGAAGAAGAAGAAGAAGAAGAAGAAGAAGAAGAAGAAGAAGAAGAAGAAGAAGAAGAAGAAGAAGAAGAAGAAGAAGAAGAAGAAGAAGAAGACGGGAAGAAGAAGAAGATGAAGAAGAAAAAGAAGAGAAAGATAAGATAAAGCGGTGGAAAAAGAAGGATTTATTGGTTCCCCTCTCAAAGGGGGAACGCGGATTATTTATTATCAGGTGGAAATTTGGCTATTGCTTTTGAGAATAATCGGTTTCCCCACTGTGATTCCACACTCTTCTTTTTTGTTTTGTCGTCATCTTCGTGATCGGAGTTGCATTTTCAACATCTTCTCACTTCCACTCCTTATCTAATCGCTTGTAATTTGCGTTATTTTAAAGTTTCCAATACAAATTCATTGTACAGTGCAATTACTTCGTTTCAAGGCACCTGAAATAAGAATGAATAATAATTTGCTTTTGAAACCATTTGAAGGGTAGAAGACCATTTCTAGTGTTCACTATCAATCAGCTCTAATAATTTTGTAGAGTGAATAAGAGTTTTGAAACTTTGAACTGTATGATTTGTATGACATTTCAAAGTTCCCATAATATCAACAATTCAAGTTTCAAATTTCAAAAGTTACCAAATTGACATTATAACAACAATGATTCATATCAACTCAAAATGAAGTCATTAACCAAAAAAGAACCACCTATCACAGTTGAAATTTAATTATTATTGTTACACACCCCACTGGCGGCTCGTACCCATGGAACAGGCGAAGTGCCCATATCTTTTACTATACAGCACTTCACCGCTTCACGAGCCGCCAGTGACACCCTTAATCTTCTTATTACCAAGTTTTCTACAACCCATGCATAGGCCTACACTATCACATACAAGCCGAATAGAAGGCTTATTTGAAAAAAAAATTCGTACCATCCTCAATTTTTTTTAGCATTTCCATCCTTTCTTCCGAACTGTGAAATTGTTGTATTTGAAGGGAATAGAATTATAATTTTCCAATCCAATTCATTCATAATCATTCTAATCGCCTCATTTGTTTCTTGATTTGTAAGTTTCCAATGATGTCCAAAGTTTACAACTCATCAATTCGATATATTTCACAGTGATATTAATTTCATTATTTCCAGTATCATTTTCATTGTTTCAATCCTCCTCTTACTTATTTTCCTCTTTCCAATCCTCTTTATTATTCTGTCCTCTTTTTTGTCTTCGTCTACTTCTTCCTCATCATCACCCTCTTATTATCAATTCATTCAAATCCTACAATTCTCAATTCCAATCCATACTTGCTCTATAATAAACGATTTTTCATCATATTATTAGCCTTTTTCCCATTTGACACCTGCTCTGTCATTCATGTGTAGATCTTTTTCTTCCTCTCCTTTTCTCCTTCTCCTTCTCCTACTCCTTCTCCTTCTCCTTCTTCTTCATCTCCTCCTTCTCCTTCTCAATCTTTTTCTATTTTTCTATTTTTTCTCGACTCCTCTCACGATCATCTTCATCTTCTTCTTCTACTTCAATACTTGTGCTTCTCCTCATTCTTTCTCACACATAATCATAATATAAATTTCAATTCTCGCACGTAGCCTCGCAATAAACTAGCCGAGCAGTGTGACAGGTGCCTTATTCGTTTAGTCTGTCCAAGCAAAGAAGACCCTCTGGCAAGATAAGAAAATGTCTCCAGCTCGGTCAATATTGGTTCGAAAATGATTGATTTGTTCTCAAACTGTAGATCGGAATATTTTCTACAATTTAAGACCAAATCAATATTTTTAAACCATTACTACGGAGCTGGAGTTATTTTCCCATCATGCCAGAATGTCTTCTTTGCTTGGACAGACTATAGCTCCGTCGAGAGAATAATGCGTTTCAGTTTAACCACGCTCAAAGTAAGTTCATAATCTAGTGGAATCATACATTAATGAAGTTTTGTGACGAAGGTTCAATATCCTTTCATAGAGATTATTTTTCATTATAATAATACTAGACGGCAGGCTCGCTTCGCTCGCCTTCTCCGCCTAACCAGGCAGTTATACTCCTGGACCCCAGACAGTATAGGTAGTGTAAGTGAGTTAAACAAGCTCGCTTCGCTCGCCTGCAAAGCCTCTGTCAGTGTCAGCTGCGACAATTCCGTTCAGTAGGGGTTTGAAATTTATTGAGCACAGCATTTCTACACCTAATCTGGACCTGTTTACCTAATTGCAACTTATTCTGCCAATTTGTTCTAGAAAAATCTAAGAAAAACTCAGAAAATTCGAAAAAATAGTAAAACGCAAATATTATGCGTAACCTTGGGAAGTATATCGGACATATTTTAAAACTTGATTCAATATCTTCCAAATTAATTCATCTTTAATCTAGCTGAACCGTACAATTACCAGTTAGGATTGGTCGTATCAAGGCGGAAGATATGCAACCCGCAACACATCTACAATTTTGAAAACCTTATTACTGGCGTAATCTTAACGGATTTCAAAAATATTTTAAAACAACATTTCTAGGCCTTATCTGAACCTGCCCATCAAATATCAACATTTTCTACCGATTAGTTCTCGAAAAAATGAAGAAAACGTTGAAAAACTATAGAAAAACTAAAATATTTGGCGTGTCCTTGAAAACTTTTTAAAATCCGTTCTTAGCGCGCGTCTAAACGTCCAACTGAACATGCCTGCCAAATTTGAACGCATTCGGTTCAGTGGATTTTTAGTTCTGGTGATGAATGAATGAATGAATCAGTCAGTCAGTGCCATTTCGCTTTTATACATAGAGATTATAATATATTATATTAAGGAAGATGAAAATACAATACTTGATTCACATCAATACATGAGAATAATAATCTAATTCGTAGGTTATTATTGGAATCTATTTTATAGTACGGTATTATGTATGAATTATTTCAAGCTCTCCAGAAACTATTAAACCAGTATGAGTTACTGGCTTGTTTGGAAATGCTGTCCATTATTATTTTCAACTCGTTTATGAATAGTTTTTTCATAATCTAGTTTTTTTATCACAGTTTTCTATTTTCGAAAAAGGAAATTTGTGAGTAATGAAGTGAATTTTGTGTACACAACCTATTAGTTGAGAATATGTTTATTAAATTTTGGAAATGAGCCGTTTTGGACGTTCTGCCTTTTTTTTTTTTTAATAATCAATATATCTCGCTTACTTTAAACTCTATCGATTGTGAGTTCAAATGCTCGAGCTATTTATGTTTCTCCAGTTAAATATTGAAACATATTGGAAAAATTTCACTGGCGGCTCGTGCACAAGATAAAGGTGAAGTGCTGTAGAATACAAGATACGAGCACTTCACCTGTTTCGTGGGCACGAGCCGCCAGTGATATGTTTCAGTTTAACTGGAGAAACATAAATAGCTCGAGCATTTGAGCTCACAATCGATTGAATTAAAATTAATCTAGATATATTATAACAGATATATAATAACAGAATTAAAGATTTATTACATCATATCACATAAAATACTGTTGAATTGTCCAACTTGATCACTACGTTAAAAATCAATCTATGTTCAAAATCCATGTTAAAACTTTCTATTATCGAATCGAAGTTGAAAGCTAAAAAATGAAAAAATATACTCTATTTAAAAAAAAAAATTATAAGACACAATCCATTATCACAATATCTAGAATTTCTTAAAGAGAATAGGCATGAGACATTTGAAAGGTTTCACGAGAGGTGGAAGAAACAGAATCTTAACTTCTATCCTCTTTATCATCCTGTCTTGGATCATTCTAACAATCGAATAAATTGAAAGATATAACGAATACTATAATTGAAAAATTATTTAAAAAGTTCATTGTAAAGATATCAACAATAAATTAAATAGAATAGGCATGAGAGATTTGGAAAGTCTCACGAGATATGGAAGAAATAGAAACACAACTTCTATCCTGTTTATCATCCTGTCCTGCCTCTTATTCGCTATTCGTCTTCACAGTATAATCAGAAACAAGTCCAGTTCATTTGAAATGGCAAAGCTTTTAACATCTGACCCAGGAATGTGTGCGCCGATCTCAGAGTGTTGGATTTGATTTGAATCATTTATTGTAATCAACCTGAACATAAGACTGAAGAGAGAGAAAGAGACGGTGATGATGATGATAATGTTGCCGGAGAAAGAGCGGTGAAGAAGAAGAAGAAGAAGAAGAAGAAGAAGAAGAAGAAATGAAAAAATAATCCTTCCATCAACTATGATACAAGTTGTTTCACTTAAGCTATATGGTGGGAATTATACTATTCCATAATTTATTCTCACTCACTCACTCACTCACTCTCTCTCTCTCGCTCTCTTTCTTTTCACAATCTCACTCTCTAATCATTCACTTTCTTACTGGACACGATCTTTTTCTTCATTCACAAATTGTTTACTCACACCAACAAGAACGGTTTTTTTCTTGTTGTTCAACTGTGCTGGTTGTGAAATATTAAATAGCTATCAGTTATTAAGTTGTGTTGAATACACTTTCAAGAAGATACACATATTGATACAAGTATTTTACTTGTATCATATTGAAAAGTAGATGAATTTAGAATTTAATGAATATCTGTCTTATGTAGGATACATCTGATCCTCTATTCAAGCCTAGTTTATAATAATAATATCTCTCATATGATAAAGGCTATATGGAATATGATTGAATAAAACGATCCAATAGAAATGTTCAGTATCATAATTCAATAATATAATTATGTTTTTGATTATTTCACATGATTCACCGGTCAACTTATTTGCTAGATTTAGGTAAGCGTAAATAAAGGTTGTCAGATCCATAAAGATTATTTAAAATACCATACTTGGGTTTCAATGCTCAGGGCATCATCATCAGTGGAAAACTGAGCATTGAAACTCAAGTATGGTATTATAAACTTTGTGGATCTGAAAATTTTTGTTTTCACACACCCAAATTATGGATAAGTTCCAGAGCATCACTGATAAAAATGTGAATTTTATTTGCTAAATCTTTTTTTTGTATCTCCTTGTATTCTCACACAATTGCTTTGCTAGTTGAAATCCTGCTTGTTCCTGATAGTACCGTATTATATTACCTCAGCCCAGTGAACTGGAATTTGGTGATGTTTGCAACATGGCATATTTGAAATGTACTAACTTTATGATGAAAAGTTGAAGCTTTTGATTGTAAATAGTTCATAAATTCTCAATAAATTTAGTCCATAAGATCAATGAGCAAAACCTTTAGTTATTAATTTAAAAAAATATTTGAAAATTTTGACAAATGTTGCCAGGCTATAAGCCTCTTGCAACAAAAAATTATTCAACATGTTACATAAATTGAATTGAGATGTGAAATAACAAAACATTAAAATATTTAAAATTGTAAGAAATCAATAGAACATAATGATTAATTATAAATTATTAAGTTGTGCCGGTTCTACACGATAATATTTCTATTTTCATAGTAGTTGATCATGAAAAAAGATGTAAATACGAAATTATACTTCCATCTCTCTCTAGACCTGACTTATTGCTGAACCATCTCTGACTTATTTCTAAAAATTTTCATGATGAAATCTCCAACCTCTCTTTTTTTCTCTCCTTTATCTCCCTCGTTCTTTTTTCTCTCTCTCACGCACACTCACTTACTCTCATTTTTCCTATCAATCTATCTTCTCATTCACTACGCCCTCCAACTTCCTATTCTACTTATGTCATCCATCTCTTATTACCTCCTTCCCTCCTCACACTTACTCAGTCTCTCTCCCTCCCTCTCCTACACCCCCTCTTTCCCCTCTTTCTCTTTTATATCTCTTTTTATCATCCATCTCCCCGTCAACCTTCCCCAACAAGTCAAACCACGTCAAAAGTGTGATAGTAAATGATGAGCTAAGATTTCCTTCACAATACCCGGGCAACTCCATTCAAACGTAGAATAATATAAATCTCGATTCAACAATGAATTGCAGTACAGAATAGGATATAATCTGTCCAAGCGAAGAAGACATTTTGGCAAAATGTGAAAATTACTCCAGCTCGGTCAAAATTGATTCAAAAATTATAAACGTGGTCTCAAGTTGTAGATCACAATGTTTCCTACAATTTGAGACCAAACTAATAATTTTTTAATCAATAGTGATCGAGATAAAGTCATTTTCTCATCTTGCCAGGATGCCTTCTTTGCTTGGACAGACTTTGGAAGGAAGGATAAACATTATCCCATTGCATCACAATGGCCTCTTCTTTTGTTCTGTTCCATTCTTTATTTTCTTTTCTTTCCATTCGTCGTCTCTTTATCCTTTCAATCGGGGTCTGGACGCATCCTTGGATTATCCTTCTCTTGGTTTCTTCTATTATTTGTATTCCTTTCTATTATCCGGTTTTCTATTTGTCTTCTTCACGTTGACGTTGTTTTATTGTCGGGTTTCTCAACCCTTTGATTTCTTTATATGATGTGTACTCCTTGTTATTCAAGTTTGTTCTAGTATTAATAATATTCGCTCCAGTTTCCATCTTACTAAAGTATACTTAGTATTCATCTTACTTATTATATAGATCGTTCATGTACAGTATCTCTTCTGATCACTTGCGAACTTTTTATCCCATTTACTCGTAAATGATAACTATTTATTGAAGTTATTACATACAATTTTTAAAAACTTATTTGAGAGTATCTTAACCAATAACCAGTTGAATGTATTATTTTGACAATTGTATTATTGTTAGACTTATTTGACTATTTATCAATTACACTTATATCTTATAATTATATTTGGCTATCAATTATTCATGGATCAAATTTTGAGCAATATAATAGTTTTCCAATTTTTTCGTAATTTCAACCCTCATTACTAGATACTTTTAATATGAACATGAAAGCTAATTGTTTCAATATTCAATTTCTCACCTATCTATATAATTGATGTAGGCCTGGCCTATAATATGTAATACTTTTTACCGAGTTTAATCTTAAAAACATCATAGTTAGGTTTGAGACATATTTAATCTTGAAAATGTTATAACAATCAATTTAGAATTTTAGAACATTTGAGAATTTTTCTCAGTATACTCTGCTCTGGTAGCGTTTTTGAGAATTTCTCCATGATACACAGGTTCACAGTCCTCCTTGAAGAGCTTCTATTTTGGAAAAAATAACAAACTCAATAATCAGTAATTTCACAAAAATTCAAATTCCATAAAATACTATTCTCTCTTCTTCTCTAATAATTATAATTCCTCTTCTTCCTTTTGACCTTCAACTCACACCCTCCAATCTTTCAATTCCTTCTTCAGATATTCTCCTTTGAAACCATTCATCTCTACAATTTATTCAGTGGCAGCTTTTGTCAGTATTTGTTGAGCACCCTTCTCTCTTCTTCTTCTTCTTCTTCTTTTTCTTTTCTTCTTCCTCTTCTTCTTCTCCTTCTTCTTCTTCTCCTCATTCTCCTCTCCCTTCCTTTTTTGTTCACGGCTTCTCATTCACGTTTTCCAACTATTTATAAAGTTTCATCATCATTATCATTATTGTCACCAAAGTAATCATTATTCACTTTCAGTAGGACAGGATGTTATACAATACCGACAATGTTGTAAACGATACTCTGTAATGGACTTAGTCTCGAGCCATCTAACTTTTCTCTCTCACAATCTCTTCATTTTCCTCTTATTTTAATTCTGTCTTTTCCATTTCTTCTTCATCTTCTTTTTCTCAAAGTTTCTTTATCTCTCCTTCCACATTCTCTCTCATTCATTAAGATAATTCAATCATATATCTATATATATATTCTATATATTATCTATCTATATATTCTATATATACTATATATAGTATATATACTAAACTCTCTACTTCTTCTCCTCCTTCTCCTTCTCCTTCTACTTTTTTTCTTCTTCTTCTTCTTCTTATTCTTCTCCTTCTTCTTATTCTTCTTCTTCTTCTTCTTCTTCTCCTTCTTCTTCTCCTTCTTCTTCTTCTTCTTCTTCTTCTTCTTCTATTTCTTCTTCTTCTCTTCTTTCTTCCTTCTTCCTTCTTCTCTTCCTCCTCTTTATTCTCCTTTTCCTTCTCCCTTCCTCCTCTTTATTCTCCTTTTCCTTCTCCCTTTAATTTTTGAACTATTCCCTCTCACTTCTTCTCTCATTTTTCAACACTACAGTAATTTATCTTACTCCTTCCTCTATAAACTCTTCTCCCATTTCCTCTTTTTCTTCTTCTTCTTCTTCTTCGTCTTCTTCTTCTTCTTCTTCTTCTTCTTCTTCTTCTTCTTCTTCTTCTTCTTCTTCTTCTTCTCCTTCTTCTTCTTCCCTTCTTTTCCTCCTCCTCCTTTTTTCCTTCTACTCTTCCTCCCTCTGATCTCTCTCTCTCCTATCTCTCCTCCCCTTCCATCCATCTTCTGGCACCTTGTGTAATCTGATTCCCCTTTTTACTCCTTTATAAAGAACTCGATTTCCGCAATAGCTTTGTTCAACTATTCTAGTCTAAATCAGCAGCCATCTGTCCTCACACAATGAAATATTCGGTGGGACGCTCCAACAATGACAGATCAGATGCTGTCATCCGATCAGATGCTGTTATTCCAAGGTTACCTCGCCGCTTCTCAAGGTGACATTGACTAATATTCAACAATTTACTTGACATGAACTAATATTCACTTAGGCCTATTAATTTTGGGGTCGATTGTTGACGTTAACTCTTTCACTCCATTTTCAGTTTGTATAACTGACGCTAAAAAATTTTGGCGGTCTTTCTACTTTCACGCTTCAACAGCTGATGTTCTCAATTATAGTTGTCATTTAGCTATGCCTAGATTATATTTTTGTAATCGGAAGAGGTACAATTATTATACTTTGCAATACCAATCATCGATGGATTCAAAATATAAGAAGTTATTTCCAGGCAATAAGATGTCTTCTAATATTTACAAGCCATAGTTTTGAAATATAGATCCAAACAGGGCCCTCACGTTGGGTTTGCGGAGTGTGCGACCGCACAGGGCGCCATGGCCAAGGTGGCGCCGCGGGGGTTGATGCAAAAAAAAGGAATTTGAAAAATTTCAATTGGGCTATTACAATAATTTTTCCACTATTTGAGGAAAAATTTATTTTACCAACAACTTGAATTCACAAAGAAATTAATCCCTCTGCATAAACTCATTCATCATAATGAGTTAATTGAAAAATCACGATCAATGTATGAAGCAAGCCCTCTTAAATTCAATTCTATTGACAACCACCTTACACTCGGTCGACCAATTACAAGCCAGTTTCTTATAAAAACTTCTCCCTAATATCTTTACCGAATTGCTGTAGTTTTTCAAACTTTTTCTCTGGCAAGAGGTCGGTATCAGATAATGAATAATTTGAGTTCTATTTCATTGTATTCATCGTATGAAAAATATAATTAGTGAGTATAAGATGGGAGTGCGAAATCGGATTTTCATCTCATTTCATACAGCATGAAACAATTTAAGTGTAGTACTGGCCTAAGTTGCACGGTGAAAGTGAAACTGAGTCTAAATTCTATAACTTAATTATCCAAATACTAACTTGATAGAATCATACTAGCCTGAATACATAAATAACTAGTACAATATCATCAATTATCAGCGTAATTTTTTGTGTTACACCATAAATCATTTTCTTGCTAGCAGCCATTTTCTTAGACTGAACTCACGAAACACAGAAATCCTTTCCATTAATACTTGGCGTTGAGGAAGAAATAATTGAGTGAAGGCATAATTTCACATTTACAATATCTGAAAATAATGGAAATTCCTATTAGAAATTCAAAATAGATTTAGACTAATAAATGGGTATATATTAAAATAGGTTGTACTTATTCTTATTACAAGGGGTTAAACGAATTTTATATAATAAATTGATCAAAATATTAGACAATGCTCTCTTTGAAGTTGAACATCCCGTCCTTGTCAACAATTACATTGTAATTGTAATCATGAAACAGAGTGCCTATCAATTAAAGTTCGTGATGCGTTCAGGATTGCATCAAAAAATCATTTGCTATTCTAACACACTCATAAAGGCATTAAAAATTAATATCCTGTGACCCTTGGTGGTCCCATAGGGGTGAAGTTGTATGCTGTGCTGAAACATTTCATTGAGAATTAGTAGATGAATAGGGGTGTGAGGGGATGAAGGAGGGGGAAAGAGAGGGAGTGAGAGAGAATAAGAAAGAGGGAGGGAGTGAGAGGAAGAGAGAGGTAGAAGGAGGAAGAGCATGTAGGAGATATTTAGACGAATAAAAAAGAGAGGAAATGGAATATGGACCAGAAGAAAGGGCAGAAAAAGAATAGGTGGTGGAAAGAAATAGAAAGAGGAAGCGAAGATATGGAAAGAGGAGAAGGAAAATTAGGAGTAGGAAGAATAATAATACGGGAAGGAAAAGGAAATAAGACGTAAGAGGATGATGGAATAAAAAAGGAAAAAAAGAATAAATAATTGAAAAAACAGAAAAAATACGAAGAGAAAGGAGAAGAAAAGAGAAAAAATGAAATAAAAATGGATGAAGAAGAAAGAAGAAAGAAGAATGAAAAAAGAAGAAAGGAAAAAGAAGAAAGGAGAAAGAAGAAAGAGGAAAGAAGAAAGAAGAAAGAAGGAAGAAGGAAGAAGAAAGAAGAAAGAAGAAAGAAAGAAGAAGAAGACAGAAAGAAGAATAGAGAATAGAGGATAGGAATAAAAAAAATAATAAATCAAGTTGAAAATTGAAAGACAGAAGAAGGGATCAAGAGAGTAAGAAAAGAGAACTATGAATAAAAATTAGTAGAAACAAGAACAAAAAGATAATAAATGGTTGAAAATTAATCATAATTTGATAAAAATAACAATAACAATTGACATAAAATTAGATAATTGAGGAATGATATATATCATTGATGATATAATGAAAGTATATTCAAATGAAAAAAAAAGAAAAAGGGGAAAATAGGAAATGGAAAAGATATTTAGGTTTACACTTTCAGAGAAAAAAGAAGAGAAAATAAATTAGTAAAGGAAGGACAAAAGTAAAATGAATGATTAAGCCATGAGCAAAGTAAAATAAAAAAAAGAGGAACAAGGATTCAGTTTTAGAAAGCTCCCACACATACACTGACGTCCACACGAATTGATAATCAACAAAACTGTATTATCCCTTTGAAATTAAATTAGCGAATCAATCTTTAGGGGTATGTAATTGATGTATGTGACTGGAGTAAGGGTTCTGATTTTTACCAAGGGTTAATCTCCCTCCAAGGGCTCAAAACCCCTGCGACCTCTGGTGGTAGCCAGAGGAACTAACAGGACATCATTCTATAGTCTGTCCTAACAAAGAAGACATTCTGGCAAGATGGGAAAATTGATCCAACTCGGTCAATATTTATTAAAAAATTATGAAATTGGGTTTGAATTATAATTCAGAATGTTTCCTACAATTTAAGACCAAACTCATGATTTTTGAACCAATATTGACCGAGCTGGAGTAATTTTCCCATCTTGCCAGAATGTCTTTTTTGCTTACACAGACTATACTAATGCTAATCTAATTGCTGCGTATCTAAAAGTGATACAAAGGACGACGATCTGTAGCTTGTGATACAACCCTTCCGAAAATCACCCTATTCCTAAGGGCTAGCACCCTTCTGCACCATATGGTAATGACATATGTAAACACACACACACACACATGTTCTACATTTATTAGCGACACACCCCCCAAAAAATACTATACTGATCGAATTCACATTAATGACGTAAGTGATTTTTGATTGGGAATATCGTAAAGGAATAATAGAGGATTAATTTTTTGTGTTTCTTTTTCAATATTTTTCTTGTTTTTGTGAATCTTTGGTTGATTGATAGCGAGTTTTTAGTCAACCGAAACCAGTATTTGATGAATAATAATTTATTTATTCAATTACAAATGAAATATGCGGAGGCAAACAGTTAAAAAACCAAAAATTGCCTTCTCAACACAAGTTACACAATTTAACTTAAATCAACTTAGCCTTTTTTATATCATGATTATTATATGTGTAATTCATCTCGATATTCTAATGAATCTGTTTCTACGACAATTAAGTTTTTCCAATCTATTAAAAAATTATTAGAAGCTTTTGGCAACTGGAACCGCTTCATATTGAGAAAGTCTTGGAGTCAATAAGGATCGAACCAAGATTTCCAGAAATTTTGTTATAACAAAATAATTGTTCTAGGCTTAATTTAGGAAGAACTTACACAATATTATAACTCACAGCTCAAGCATTCAATAAGTTTTAAATTGAAGATTACTTAATAATAATCACGAAAATAACATGAAACTCGTTGTAAGATAATCGCTCAACTCGCTGACCATTTGAATCGTATCTATTTTCAAATTTATTCTCATCAAATAATTTCTATTATGATGAATTGACAGCTTAATTATAAAGTATATTAATAATAAAATTATGAACAATGAATATAATAATAGATTTTAACCATAAATTCAACTGAAAACATCACCAAAAAATATTCCAGACAAGTCTGGTTGAGCTATGAAGCCATTCTGGAAAGATGGGAAAATGACTCCATCTTGGTCAATATTGTTTTAAAAGTTATAGAATAAGGATTGGACTACACCTTTTGTTAAATCTCTAATCCAGACTCTGCTCATTCACAGTAGAGTGTGTCCAAGCAAAGAGTATATTCTGGAAAAATGGGAAAATGACTACATCTCGGTCAATATTGACTCAAAAGTTATAGAATAAGTTAAAGTTATAGAATGAGGATTAGACTACTCCTTTTGTTGAATCTTCAATCCAGACTCTGCTCATTCACAGTAGAGTGTGTCCAAGCAAAGAGTATATTCTGGAAAAATGGGAAAATGACTACATCTCGGTCAATATTGACTCAAAAGTTATAGAATAAGTTAAAGTTATAGAATGAGGATTAGACTACACCTTTTGTTAAATCTCTAATCCAGACTCTGCTCATTCACAGTAGAGTGTGTCCAAGCAAAGAGTATATTCTGGAAAAATGGGAAAATGACTACATCTCGGTCAATATTGACTCAAAAGTTATAGAATAAGTTAAAGTTATAGAATAAGGATTAGACTACACCTTTTGTTAAATCTCTAATCCAGACTCTGCTCATTCGCAGTTGAGTGTGTCCAAACAAAGAGTATATTCTGGCAAGATGGGAAAATGACTCCAGCTCGGTCAATATTGTTTAAAAAATCATAAATTTGGTCTCAAATTGTAGAGCAGAATTTTATCTACAATTCGAGACCAAATACTTAATTCTTGATCCAATATTGACCGAGCTAAAGTCATTTTCCCATCTTGCCAGAATGTCTTCATGCTTGATCAGTCTATACCCAATTTTCACCTAATCTGAGCCTGTCACTCCCACGTCCCACCCCTTTTCAATGTTAACAGTTTGTCATAGGTCAGTGACTCAGTACCTATTTCGGTTCGGTCAAGGGAGGACGTTATCTACTTTGTGAAGAGTGCAAAAATGTGTATTTTCAGTGTTAAATCGCTTTCAAATTAGTGAAATTGTTGTGTATTCAATTAATAACAAGTCAGAGATTATCATATATACCGTAAGTACAATTAATATTTTCTTATCAATTATTATTGTTCAATATCATACTGTTCCCAAACCTGGCTATCTACGATTCCGAACGTAATCCATTGTTAATTATTACATTGTAATTCACATAAATATTGTGGTTCGAGTTATTATTCTTATCGATTACCATTCTATAATCAATAATTGATCGAAATTTATCCATAGATTCGGGTGAAATCAGAGTTTAATACCAATCATTTGTTGTTGAAAATCATAGTTTTTCATACGATCTCGGAAAACGTTTTGAGTAATTTTAGGTGATAACTTAATTATTTTGAATACATGATTGTAATCTATGCTCATAAATTGTTGAGATACTTGTTATGATGAGATTATGATAGGTGTTGAGGGGCTGGAATGAAATTTTTTGTTGGAAACTGGATATTTTCGAAAATTGGGTCAACATAACCTCAAACCTTGGAAATAAAACATGTTGAAGCCGGTATATCCAAGCTTTCCTGTAAAGAGTTAACATTTAGTGTTGAGAGAACGCAATGCATTACGCTCTATGGGTCTATGCGATTTAAATTCTGCTATTTTGATGATTATTTTATTAATATCAAGTTTTTATTCTTACTTCTTTTTACTTCTAATGGCAAATAGTTCATTTTGAATTCAATACAACCCAATATTATTATTTACTTACGCAATAAAACCATTTACAAGGGCTGTTTTTTTCTTTAATGGGAGTTTCCAATAATATTTTATTTCTTTAAATCGGCTCGGTAGATCGATCTCAAAATTTCACAATGCAATCATAATAGTTATTGCAATGATTCTGTTACATCATACGCATGATAGATATTTACAGGGGCTGTTTTTTTAATGCTGGAATTTTTCAATAAATAGGTTAATATTAGCTAAACGACTCTGTAGATCGATCTCAAAATTTTACCATGCAGTCATAATGATAATTGCAATTATTGCATAACATTATACTCAAGTAGATATTTACAAGGGCTGTTTTTTTAATGATGGGATTTTCCAATAAATAGGTTAATATTAGCTAAACGACTTGGTAGGTCGGTCCCAAAATTTCACCATGCAATCATAATGATAATTGCAATTATTCTATAACATCATACTCATGTAGATATTTACAAGGGCTGCTTTTTTAATGATGGGATTTTTCAATAAATCGGTTAATATTAGCTAAACGTCTTGGTAGATCGGTCCAATAATTTCACCATTCAATCATAATGATAATTGCAATTATTCTGTAACATAATACTCATTTATATTATTATTTACAAGGGCTGTTTTTTAAATTGTGGAATTTTTCAATAAATGGGTTAATATTAGCTAAACGACTGGGTAGATCTGTCCCAAAATTTCACCATACAATCATAATGATAATTGCAATTACTCTATAACATTATACTCATGTAGATATTTACAAGGGCTGTTTCTTTCATGGTGGAATTTTTTTAATAAATGGGTTGATAATAGCAAAATGGCTCGGTTGATCGTTCCTTAAATTTTACCTTACAATTATTATATTGTTTCTGCTCAAATTGCATACAAATAATATTTATAACCACGAGGGTTGTTTTTTAAGTGGAGGAATTCTTGAATAAATTGATAAATATCGCGTGGAAGATCCGTTAGATCATCTCCAAAATTTTATTTTGCAATTATATTGATATTCACTTCAATGCAAAATAATATTATAATTTATTCACATGATCAACACATTTACAAGTGCTGTTTTTCTATAGTGGGAGTTTTTTGTCAATAATTTATTACTCTTAAACGATTGATTTGGTGGTTCTGTCAGAGAATTTCACAATGAAATCACAATAGTATTTTCATTGATTCTATCACATTAAACTCATACTGATATTTACGAGGGCTGTTTTATAGTTATAGGATTCTTGAATGAATGAATGATTGAAATCAGATGAAGGGTTCAGTAAATCGTCCTTAAAATTTCACAAATTATCAATTTAAAAATTATAATATTCTCCATGTTTGAATTGCATGATACCTTGGTATTTATATTCACAAGGTTTGTTTTTAAGTGGAAATATTTTCATATGAATTGATTAATAGAAGATAAACAGATTGTTACATGATCTCTGAAATTTCTCCAACCAACTAATATGACATTGCATTGTCCTCAAATCTATATTCATGAGGATTGTTTTATAAGTGGAGGGATTTTGTAATAAATCTATTCACAATGGGTGAAAGGTTCGGTGAATAATCTCTAAAATTCAATCATGCAAGTATAATCACATTTACATTCAATGCAACGAAATATCATCTAATGAACAATATTAACATCCACTTACCATTCAAACAATATCCATTACCCACGCACAAGCTAAAATGCTTATGTGGGCATCATCCGTAATAAAACAATAAAATTCACAAGGGCTGTTTATTCTATGAAAGGAGTTTTAGTAAATACTTTTTTCCTTGAAAATGTTTTAGTGGGCCGTTCCCAAAATTTCACCATGGTGGTATTTAAAGTTATTCTATCACAATCTACTCATATAAAAATTACAAAAGGTGGTTTTCTCGAGTGCAAGGTAATTTTTATAGAATTACCGTACTTAATATTGACTGAATAGAACGGTAGATGACTCAAAATTCAATCATGCACTGATTATACTAGTTGTTTGGCATATTTGGAATTTTTACTATATTTATTTATTAAATATGACACAATCTATATCTATATAAGCGAAATAGCACTGACTGATTCATTCATCACCAGAACTAAAATCCACTGAAGCGAATGCGTTCAAATTTGGCAGGCATGTTCAGTTGGACGTATAGACGCGCGCTAAGAAAGGATTTTAAAAACTTTTGAAGGATACGCCAAATATTTGAGTTTTTCTATAGTGTTCCGGCGTTTTCTCAATTTTTTCGAGAACCAATCGGTAGAAAATGTTGATATTTGGTAGGTAGGTTCAGATAAGGTCTAGAAATGTTGTGTTAAAATATTTTTTTAATTAAGTTCAAGGTTACGCCAGTAATCAGGTTCTTCAAAATTGTAGATGTATTGCGGGTTGCATATCTTTCGCCTTGATACGACCTATCCTTACTGTAAATTCAATGGTTCAGTGAGATTATAGATAGGCTAAACTAATTTGGAAGATATTGAATCAAGTTTCATACTATATCCGATGTAGTTCCCAAGGTTAGGCTCAATATTAGCGTTTTACTATTTTTCGGAATTTTCAGAGTTTTTCTTGGATTTTTCGAGAATAAATTGGTAGAAAATGTTGAAATTTGGTGAACAGGTCCAGATTAGGTCTAGAAATGCTGTGTTCAATGAATTTTGAATCCCTTCTGAACGGAATTTGCAGGCGAGCGAAGCGATCCTGTTTTTCTCATTTTACACTGACAGAGGTTATACAGGCGAGCGAAGCGAGCATGTTTGACTCACTGAAACTTCTGATACTGTCGGGGGTCCAGGGGGCGGAGCCCCCTGGCTAGGCGGAGAAGGCGAGCGAAGCGAGCCTGCCGGCTAGTAATACTAATAGTTGGAAACACAGACATATCTGCCCAAAATGTCTTTTATCCTAATTGTATCTTCTATATATTGCGATTATATTTTCATTACAAGGGATGTTTTTCCAGTATAAGGATTTTGGAAAGTATCAATATTAGCTAGGCTGTTTGGAAGATAGTACCCAAATATAACCATGCAATATTGGCGAAGTTTTCCATAATATTATATTGCATCAATCATTATCGACTCCATTACTTATACTGTATTTATATTTACGATGGTTATTTTCCAAGGAAATAATTTCCGTATAGATTAATAATTATTATTGATGGAAAGATCACAAAATTATCCCAAATATTCCACAATACATTTTTGTAATAATTATTATAGTCTGAACAAGCAGACAAGACATTCTAGCAAGATGGGAAAATAACTCCAGCTCGGTCACTATTGGTTCAAAAGTTATCAATCTGGTCTTAAATCGTAGATCAGAATGTTTCAGACAAATTGTGACTAAATTAGTAATTTTTGAACCAATATTGTCCGAGCTGAAGATTTTTTCCCATCTTGCTAGAATGTCTTCTTTGCTTGGACAGACTATATCCATGATTTTATTGCATAATAATCACAATTATATTTCAAACAGCGGTTGCTGTTTAGAATATGATGAAATATTCAATGTATCATCCTATATTGTATAATATTATATTGTATTCATATTATTTTATTATTGGTATAGCTGACCCCCAAAGTTAGCTATACTTCAGTCTGCTCCTTGTACGCTCCTACAGCTGATGTATTCTATTGAAAATGTCATTTAGCTGTGCCTAGATGATGTTTTTGTACTTGAAAGAGACAATAGATGTTTTTTATAATTATTAAGCTGTTGGTAAATCACATTTTCAGCTAGGAAACCGCCTGAATCTTTGGCGACAGCTATAGCTATTCTAAAAATAAGAATGATAATTGATAAATAAAATGGAAAAATCAAATACCATTTTTTAAAAAACTTTGGAAGTATTATTTTTTACAGACATGTTTTGGGGCTAAGCCCATTCTCAATGTCAAGTTTTTTAAAAAAGGGTATTTGATTTTCTCATATTATTTATCAATTATTTCAAGTAGCCCTAAGTTTAAAAACTGAACTTTAAAACTTAGGGCTATTTAAAATAGTTGAAAAATGGATGAAAATTAAACACCCGAAACATGTTTGTGTTTCAATAATTTAAAAGTTTTTTGAAAGGGTGTTTTATTTTCATTTATTTTCCCTAAGTTTAAAGTTTGATTTTCAAATAAGAATGATAATATAGAAAAATAGAATATGAAAACATGAAAGGAAAAAATTATAAAAATTAATAAGAATAAGAGGCTGAATAATTGAAAAGCTGGAACGGTAACATTACACAAACCAACCATTAAATTCAAAAGCCAGATATTATAAATGCTCACTAAAATAAACTCGCTACCATAACAACACTCTTGAGCTTTTCCCCAATTATAGCCGGCACCCGTTGACGCCTCGCTCCAAAAATTAACAAGAGAGATAAAGCTCAACTGGCGAACAAATTGTCGCTTAGGACAAAGTCGCCAGAGTACATCTTGTATGAAATCTGTACAAGCGGAGAAGACATTTTGGCGAGATGGGGAAATTACTCCAGCTCCCTGAAAATTGGTTGAAAAATTATAAATTTGGTTTCAATTTGTAGGGAATATTGTGATCTACAAATTGAGATCAAATTTATAATTTTTGAACCCATATTGACAGAGCTGGAGTAGTCTTGTTATCTTGAAAAAAGTCTACTTTGCTTGGACAGGCTGTTATAGTCTGTCCAAGCAAAGAAGACATTCTGGCAAGATGGGAAAATGACTCCAGCTCCGTGATTATTATTTCAAAAATAGTAAATTTGAATTCAAATTGTAGGAAATATTCTGCTCCACAATTTCAGACTGAATTTATGATTTTTGAACCAATATTGAGCGAGCAAGAGTTGTTTTCCTATCTTACCAGAATGTCTTCTTTATTTGGAAGGAGTATTACATGGGTTACTGTCTCTGCTAGCCTGGCGTAATCTCTTAATGAAAATTCTCATTTTCACGCGCTTTTCCAAGCAACCACTTCAGCGGGAAAATTCTCGCTTCGTACAACTCGAATGGGGAGACTTTAGAAAAATCCCTTCCATTTTTCCAATTCTGTGGTCTGTTTTCTTACATTTTTCTCTCGTTTTGTTGGTTCTAGAAATCTCGTCGTATTTTCCCCCACTTTGTTAGTAACAGAAATGTGTTTTTATTTCAAGATCATAATAATTTAGAAAGGATTACGGTTGTTGGTTTCATCTTATTTCTCTTATATAGCGTCTCTTTTCAACTCACCCACTTTTTATTCGGTTAGACGCTTTCTGCTTATTTTTACAGAGATTTTTGAAAACTCCGTGAACGATAAGGATTTGTGTTAAGTACGGTTTTTTTTCTAAAATGTGACCTATTCATATTGAATTTCCAATATTGTTTACTTAATTCCATATTGTTACTTTATCGTTTACCTAATTTAATATTGTTAAATTCCAATTATTGTTTACTATAGAAGATAAGTTATATGTTTCACTTACTTCAAAGTGGGTGAATGTTTTTAAGTGATTACTTATTGGAACAATTATTAAAAATTCAGTTGTATAGTTCACTTTAACCAACTAATACACTGATTATGCGAACATGACTTGCTAGGAGATCATGAAAAAAATATTCGTGTAACCTGGCTGGCTCGGGTTTGGTGTCAGAGTTTTCAGGTCGCTGCTGATCAATTTCAGGGCCTCTGACATGACTTAACGACTGTTTAAAGGCAGCCGGGACCGACGGCTTGACGTGTCCATACAAAACACAGAACGTGGCCTGATAGACTGGCTAGTAGATGATGATTAATTAGATTTTATAGAGTAAAATTATTTTCGATCAAAATTTTTCAAGGAATAAAAAAGGCAGTTTTCTTCTTTTCTAGGTCATTATACAATGATTATGTGTATATGTTTAGTGCAAATGAATTAACAGAAAAATATCTTCTTCTATTCACCAAGTAGGCTACAATCGAGGTGCACTTAAAGTATGTTTTCAATGTATAAGATCTGGACTCAAACTTACATCGATACACTTGAAACTTGAAAAAAGCATGCTTAAAACATAGAATAAACATCGTAAATTGATTATGGTTTCATTCAATGTTATAGCAATGTTTTGCTCAATAAAAATCGTCAATCTGATAAAAAAATGATGTTAAAAAGAGGATGTTAACTGGTTCTACTGAGTCAGATTTCATTCAAGAGAGAGTAAAACTATTGTCGAACGCACAAAAATAGTCCGATAAGACTATGACTATGGATGTTTCAGGAGGAATGTGAAATATTTCTCAGGCTGATTCCTTACACTAAGTAGACAAAAAAGTTCCATGGGACCAACCCCCAAAAACGCTTTGTTACTGAGATAGCAATGGCAAAAAATTGAGATTTTTCAAAAAATATAAATTTTCCTAATTTTTTAGAGGCTTTAGTTAGGTTCTAAAATCATCAATTCCTATGTAAAATTAGCTGAGAAATTTAATGAAACCAGTTTCAAGTTTGTAACTTTAACGGTTATTGAGATAATTGGAAAAATATGCTAAAAAACGCAATTTTTCAACAATAAGGGTTATAACTGGATAAGGAATCATAAAATTATATTTTTTATTTATGGTAGGTGAAGAGAGTCGGATTCTTGAGAAAAAGTTGAATGGCGGCGGTTGTGTAAATCTTACCCAAATCAGAAATGGCGATCAAAAATCGCAAAATTGACAAAACATAGCACAAGTGATGAATTTGTGTTTTTGCGTTTGCGATTTTGCGTTTTTTGATCGCCATTTCTGAGATTTAGGTAAGATTTACACAATCCCGCCATTCAACTTTTTCTTAAGAATGCGACTCCCTTCAACTACCGTAAATAAAATATATAATTTTATGATTCCTTATCCAGTTATAACCCTTATTGTTGAAAAATTGCGTTTTTTAGCATATTTTTCTAATTACCTCAATAACCGTTAAAGTTACAAACTTGAAACTGGTTTCATTAAATTTCTCAGCTAATTTTACATAGGAATTGATGATTTTAGAACCTAACTAAAGCCTCTAAAAAATTAGGAAAATTTATATTTTTTGAAAAATCTCAATTTTTTGCCATTGCTATCTCAGTAACAAAGCGTTTTTGGGGGTTGGTCCCATGGAACTTTTTTGTCTACTTGGTGTAAGGAATCAGCCTGAGAAATATTTCACATTCCTCCTGAAACATCCATAGTCATAGTCTTATCGGACTATTTTTGTGCGTTCGACAATAGTTTTACTCTCTCTTGAATGAAATCTGACTCAGTAGAACCAGTTAACATCCTCTTCTACACTGTTAGAACTGTAACAACCCAGTCAAACCACAGAGATTTTAGGATAGTGTCTGTAGACTGTAGAGTATCCACTTCCAGTCTCAATAGGTCAAAGGTATTAAGGACTTCAATTCCCTATTTGCTGAATCAATTGCACCTATCTACGAATGCTTCGAGAAATCGGAGGTATAGGCTATTCAAACGAAGAAGACATTCTGGCAAAATGAAAAAATTACCGCAGCTCAGTCAATATAGATTCAATAATTATAAATTTGGGTTCAAGTTGTAGGGAACATTATGATCTAAAATTTGAAATCAAATTCATACTTTTTGAACTAATATTGACCGAGCTGGAGTCATTTTTCCATCTTGCCAGAATGTCTACTTTACTTGGACAGACTATGTTCTGCTCTGAGCATTATGTGGCTGAGCTGTTTGTTTCCAGTTAATACGATTCGTTAGTTTAATAGGGAAAAGAGGAGTTACGTTAGTGTTAGGTGGAACAGAGATTAGTTTAGTGAGGTTGATAAGGGTGGGAGGGGAGGTATTAGTTTGAGTGAAAGAGAGAGAGAGAGAGTGAGAGAGAGAGAAGTTTGGTATAAAGCTTAAGGTAGGTGGGAGAAGAGGGGAATAGGTAGTGCAAGTTACAAAGAGAGGGAATTGAGGAAGGAGTGGAGAAAGTGGGAGAAAGCTAGAGAATTAGAGTAGGTATAGGAGTTACAAAGATGAAGAATTGAAAACTGAGAGAGAATAAGGAAGTAGTAGAGAAAATGTGAGAAGTTTAGAGAATGGAAGTAATAGTTTTATGCCCGGTTTTTCCAAGCACACTCAAACTTGAGGAACCCTCAAATATTTGAGGGACCCTTAAATTTTGACTAATAGGCCTAATCAATTAACAGCTGATATTTTTTATACTTTTAACATAGGGAAGTTGAGGGACCCTCAAACCAAATTTTGACAAATGCTCAGATAACCATTTGATATTTTATTAAAAATTTCTGATGCGTATCTGCATTATCATTGGTTACATACTGTACTCATGTTGTAATAGTATATTACATAATGAGTTTGGAAAAGGCGTTTTTACAAACGAGCGGTATGCGAGTTTGGAAAATAATTATGAGTTTGTAAACTTTTCCACGCGAATTATGTACATTTTCTTCGTCATACTAGACTGAGAACGATTTACTAAAACTTTAAACAACTGAAAATATTAACTGAAGCCAACATAACCTCAACACAACACTAGCAGTTGCACAAAACAAACGCACACAGTGAACTGTCGTTCGACTCGTTTATTCATACGTCGGAGTTCGGAAAAAACAGCTGTGCTAGATTTTCAGTGCTGTAATTATCATCGTGATGATGACTAGTGCTGTAATAATCATCAAAATGAATATTCACGCATTCAGAACAGCTGATCTTTGATTCTTCTATAAACGGTAATTTTCCAAACGCAAATCTAGCTAGGAAAGTTGTGTATTACACACAAGTATGGCGAAAACAAAATAATATTATCATCATTTCAAAGCGATAACCTAAAATCCAGGAATAGCCTACTTCAAGTATTGCATGATATTTTGTATTTTTTTAGATGGATGAAGACAAAATAAATTGTCGCATGAATATTCCGATATTTTTCGATGTATATTTTGAGCAATAAATGAAGATACTTCAATGTTTGCTAATTTGGAAAATGCATAATCTCACAACGTACCGACGAGTAGATGTGAACAAAATAACCGTGTTTTATAAATTTTTCTAAAGAAAATGTCAGCTGGTTTCAGAGCATTTATGAAAATTTAAGGGTCCCTCAACTTCCCTATGTTAAAAGTATAGGAAATGTCAGCTGTTAATCGACGATTCATCAAAATTTGAGGGTTCCTTAAAATTTGAGGGTCTCTCAAGTTTGAGTGTACTTGGAAAAACCGGGCATTAGAGGTGGGCTCTGAACCAATTTTTTAATCTTTTATGTTCTCACTTTCGTGGGTGAGGCATTTGTCTTATCCTTTTGTCTTATAACAATCAGTGTTCCAATAAAGTGAAGGAAGAGGGAAAGATAAATCATGGTAAGAAAGATGATGACAAAGACGAGAAGATTAAAGAGAACAATTATCAACTGATAGTGAAAGAGAAATTGAGATAACATTGGGAAGAAAGACATTTCAGGAGGAGGAATGATGAAAAATTAGGAAGATGACGAGGAGGGAATGTGTAGGAGGAGAAAGGAATGGTGAGGAGAAAGAAAGAAGTAAGAATATGAGAAGGAGAAGAAAAAAAAGAAGGATGAGGAAAAGAACTAGAATTAGAAGTTACAACATGCAGAATTTGAGACAACAAGTTGAACATGCAGAAGGAGAGAGATAAGAAGGAAGATAATGAAGAGAAGAAGTAGAAGGAGCTACAATCCCTGCTGAATAAGCAAGAGGAGGAAAATGAGAAGGAAAAGAATGATGAGAAGAAGAAAAAGAAGCAGTGGAAGAGTTACAATGATTAAGAATTGAAGGATGAGGAGTAGGTAGAGAAAAGAATGTGTAGTATGATAAAGAACATGAGGTTAGGAAAAGAAGAAAGAAGCAGAATGAGGAGGACAAAGAGTGGAAGAAGGAGTTACAATCCATGCTGGAGGAGGAGGAGGAGCAGAAAGGTAAGGAGGAGGAGGAGGGTGGAAGAAAAGGAGAGGAAAGAATGTGGAGGAGGACAGGGAGGATAAAGAGAAAGATAAGAAGATCGCAGAGAAGTAAAAGGAGTATTTACAGCCTCTTCTGGAGAGGTATGAGGGAGATGAGGAGGAGGAGAGGGAAAAGGATTAGGAGGAGGAGGAGGAGGAGGAGAAGTGGAAGGGATAGTTACAATCCTTGTTGAATAAGCCAGGAGTTTCAGTGGCGTTTGAGGTGGTTGGAAGGCCTACTTGGAGGGATCCTTGCAAGGGAATTCGACGTTCTGTATCGACAGTGGATCTCCGCCAATGATTCTCACAGAAAACAGATCAAACTCAAACTGATGTTTGTACAGTAGACTATGGAGCAAAGGTATTAGAGACAAACGAGAATTATCTACAAGTTTGGCTTTGAGTCTGTTTGCTAATGAGGAGGGTAGATATTGTAAGGAAGGGAAGAGGAGAGTAAAGAAAATGAAATAGGAGGATGAAGAAGAGGAGAAGGAGGAGGAAGAGGAGGAGGAGGAGAAGAAGAAGGAGGAGGAGGAGGAGGAGGAGGAGGAGGAGGAGGAGGAGGAGGAGGAGGAGGAGGAGAGGAGGAGGAGGAGGAGGAGAAGGAGGAGGAGGAGGAGGAAGGAGGAGGAGGAGAAGGAGGAGGAGAAGGAGGAGGAGTAGGAGAAGGAAGGGGAGGAGGAGGAGGAGAAGGAGGAGGAGAAGAAGGAGGAGGAGGAGGAGGAGGAGGAGAAGTAGGAGGAGAAGGAGGAAAAGAAGAAGGAGAAGGAGGAGAAGTAGGAGTAGAAGGAAGAGGTTTAAGAGAAGGAGGAGGAGAAGAAGAAGAAGAAGGAGGAAAGAAGGTGAAGGGTGAGGTGGAAAGGGGGAGAAAATATGAGTGATTAATTGGTGATTTAGTGAGAAAGAAGAAAGGATGAAGAAAAGAAAAGAATTGAGGGGAAAGGAACAAATAAATCGAGAAAAAAACTGATTCGAGTAAGGAATGAGGATAGAAGGAAAGGGGGTTAAGAAGGAGAAAGAAAGGATGAAAATTGAGGGAGTGTAGCAGTAGAAGAGAAGATAATTGGTGATGTAGAAGAAAAATAAATTTATTGGAAAAGGGGGAGGAGAATACGAACTGTGAAAATGGAAACAAGATAGAAAAAAACTATTCGTTAGACCAAAAGTTAATAATTGATGTTATCATTGAAGACTCAGAAAGTGAGAAAGATGTTATAAATCTTATATGTAAAGATGTTATAATGTATATATATAGTGCAAGAGGAATATTAGAATGGAGAAATGGAAAAATGGAATTAACCTTCAAAATAAGTAGAACTGTGGGAGAAGGGACATAAGAACTAAAAATTATAAATTGATTAAGAACAAATCGATAAACATAATACAGAAGTGGAAGATTCCCAAAGATGATTGGTAGAAACAAGAAGTTTGAGAGATTGAATGCAATGATGATAAAGAGGAAGAAAAAGAAGTAGAAGAAGAAGAAGAAGAAGAAGAAGAAGAAGAAGAAGAAGAAGAAGAAGAAGAAGAAGAAGAAGAAGAAGAAAGATAGGGAGAAAAATACGACAAAGAGGCAGAAGACCTTCAAACTGAGGCCACTGTTTGTGCAGTGAATAGAGGAACGGTAGGTATTAAAGACAAACGAGAATTATCTCAAAGTTCCAACCCTCCAATATTCATCAATGAGTTGTGTAACTTTGTTGTTGCTCCCTGAAGGGAAAGTTAGCATAGATAACAGGGATTGAAAGGCAGAGTTTGAGGGAGAGTAAGGTAAGTTATAGTCTGTCGAAGCAAAGAAGACATTCTGGCAAAATGAGAAAATGACTCCACCTCACTCAATATTGATTCAAAAAATGTTAATTTGGACTCAAATTGTAGATCAGAATGTTTTCTACAATTTATGTTCAAATTTACAATGTTCAAACAAATATTGACCGAGCTGGAGTCATTTCCCCATCTCGCCAGAAGGTCTTCTTCGCTTGGACAGACCTTAAGACCAAATACCGAGGGAGAGAAAGTTAATAGAAAGGTAGACTAAGACCCAAAGCTTACATTCATCAACATCAAATAACTAATGATCTGGCGAATCTGTATGAGATTGTAGCTATCACGGAACGTATCTCATGCCTTGTTTGGATTATTTTAGTGTACTTTCGTTAATTGACAAGGATTTTGGTGATTAATTTGTAATTTTGGGTGCGGAGACTGGAATTTTCCAATTATAGTTGTTTTATTGCGGTGATTGAGGAGTCCAGGCAAAGGTCTTCGCTTCAATTCCTATTGAGGACCAAATTTTTTGAACTTCTCTCCTTTTTAGCGGTTTAATTGAAGTGTATTGATAATGCTATGGTATCATGAATGTAATGAATTTATGGTATCATTTATGTATATTTCAGAATTTTGAGGGTGAGAAAATTGAAACTTAAAAAAGGAATATGTTCAAGTTTCCTTTAATATGATAAATAATAATGAATCACGTAGGATTAATTATGCTGCAATAGAGTTTCAAATATTTGATGAAGTATAACAGTGTTAAGAAATGAAAGCAAACTATGCATGAGTCATCATATCATATTCATTTATTTATTTATTTATTTATTTATTTATTTATTTATTTATTTATTTATTTATTTATTTATTTATTTATTTATTTATTTATTTATTTATTTATTTATTTATTTATTCATTTATTTATTTATTTATTTACAATGGACATACACACATAATAAATTGGGAAAAAGACAAAATAAGCCCTCACTAATCCATTCTCAATTTGGATTGAGAGTCCAAAATAATAGGTGTAGTTTACTTGTTCTTGATTACAAATATTTTCAATCCCCAAAAAAATCACATGGAAATTTAGTTTGTTAAAATGAATAATTAATTTAAAAAAACTCCAATGATATTCGAGTACGATATTCACTAATAAGTATTCCAATTTTTTAATATCATAGCCAATTCAGTTGCAAGCTGCAATTTAGATCAATATGATCTAATCGAGTTCCTGAAAGATGAACCCAAAATTAAGCTCACGATTTTCACAAAAGAGAAAGTTAGGTATAGTCTGTCCACGCAAAGAAGACATTCTGGCAAGATGGGAAAATTACTCCAACTTGTCCAATATTGGTTCAAAAACTATTAATTTGGTCTTAAATTGTAGGAATGTTTCTAATCTACAATTTGAGAGCAAATTGATGATTTTTGAATCAATAGTGACCGAGCTGGAGTCATTTCCCCATCTTGCCAGAATGTCTTCTTTGCTTGGACAGACTATACCAGAAATATATTACAGTAAGTATAGCGAAAGAAGCAAGCGTGAGAAGGCGTAGTTTAGACGGATAAAAAGAAGAAGGGTAAAAAGAAAAAGGGGTGGAAAGAAGGGGAGAGAGAGAAAGAGTAAGAATGAGAGAGAGGTATAGTCTGTCAAAGCAAAGAAGACCCTCTGGCAAGATGGGAAAATGACTCAAGCTCGGTCAATTCTTGTTCAAAAATTATCAATTTGATCTCAAATTGTAGGAAACAATTTGATCTACTATTAAGACCACATTTATAACTTTTGAACAAATATTGACCAAGCTGGAGTAATTTTTCCATCTTGCCAGAGGGTCTTCTTTGCTTGCACAAACTATACCAACAACGGATACATCACAGAGTGTACTTTCTATAAGGCTGACAAAGCTCACATTTCCCAAAATTACAGTCAGATGGAACTGTAATTACAATTATCGTTAGTGCCGTTTTTTCCCGATAGAATGCGTTGCAATAGAGTTAATAAAAAGTCGAAGAATGAGGATAACAAAAAGGAGCGGATGGGTGGATAATGCTGTAGAGTTAAGCGGCTTTTTATTATTTTCATAGTTGATACTGATGCGGTAATGATATGTTATGATAATGATGGATACGCTCATCTTTGTTCTTCTTATTTTATTTTGTGTTCTTTTTTCTATTCTATTATTCTTCTTCAAAATCATTCTCATATTGTTCTTCATTTTCTCCTTTTCAATTTCAATATTTCATCCTTTCCTTTTTTTATACTTTTCTTATTCTATTTCGTCATAATTTTTATAGTCCTATTTTTTTAAGCATTGGATTCATTCCTTTCAATATTGTTTTCACCTCAATTTCTTTTATTTCACTTCTTATTTCCCACTATTGTTCTCACCATTATCTCCATTCCCTCCTCTTTGTTTTTCTTATTCTAACCCTCTCTCTATTTCACATTTCTCTATGTTATTCCATCTCCGCTTCATTCTCTATCTATAATTTTCTTTATTCGTTCACTTAGTTCCCACTTTCAAATATTGAATTCTCCATAATATGTATTATTTTATAATACATAGGCTACTATTATCCATAATTTCAAATAGTTTTATTTTCATATTTTTGTTCGAGTTCATCATATTTTCTTCCATCTCCGGTAATCCTTCTTTTCTCCCTAATCTCCTCCTTCTATTCCCATTCTTAATCATAATAATTTGTTTCCTACACATTGAATTTTTCATTTGAAGCCTCTGGTTTCTTTCCCCACTTTCATATATTTTTACTAAATCTTCTTTTCTGCTTTATATTATCTACATTCAATTCTTTTAATCCAAAATTCTCATCATCATTGAAATTTTATATTTCAAGATCGTAGATTACATATAGTCAACCAAGCAAAGAAGAGCCTCTGGCAAGATGGGAAAATGACTCCATATTGGTCAATATATGCTCAAGAATTATAAATGTGGTTTCAATAGTAGATCAAATTGTTTCCTACAATTTGAGAAGGAATTGATAATTTTTGAAGCAATATTGACCGAGCTGGAGTCATTTTCCCATCATGCCAGAGGCTCTTCTTTGCTTGGCCATACTGTACCTAATCTTTTTTATTATTCATAGCTTCCTGATTCCGTTCTCTTATTTTGATCTTCTTTCTTCCAATCTTCATCTCTTCCTCTCCCTTTCTCTTAATATTTCCCTTTTTCCTTTTTCAACTACATCATTTCCTTTTACTCTTTTCTCTCTAAATTCTTTTTCACTGTTCCATCCTCCTTTTGAATTCTCCTTTTCATTGCCATCTCCTCCAGTCTTATTTATCTTTCTTATTCCTTTTCTTCTTCTTCTGCTTCTCCACTGTCCTTCTTTCCTCCCTCCCTCCTCTCTTCTTCTTCTTCTTCTTCTTCTTCTTCTTCTTCTTCTTCTTCTTCTTCTTCTTCTTCTTCTTCTTCTTCTTCTTCTTCTTCTTCTTCTTCTTCTTCTTCTTCTTCTTCTTCTTCTTCTTCTTCTTCTTCTTCTTCTTCTTCTTCTTCTTCTTCTTCTTCTTCTTCTTCTTCTTCTTCTTCTTCTTCTTCTTCTTCTTCTTCTTCTTCTTCTTCTTCTTCTTCTTCTTCTTCTTCTTCTTCTTCTTCTTCTTCTTCTTCTTCTTCTTCTTCTTCTTCTTCTTCTTCTTCTTCTTCTTCTTCTTCTTCTTCTTCTTCTTCTTCTTCTTCTTCTTCTTCTTCTTCTTCTTCTTTCCTTCATCCATTCACGCTTACAGTACCTAAGCTAGCAGTTAGGCCAACAGTCGCTTATTATTATAAAGTACTCTGAACAATGAATTGCCTGACCTTTTGTTTTGGATGGCTATAAACTTGAAAAAAGACTGTGGAGAATAATGTAGGTATAGTCTTTCCAAGCGAAGAAGACATTCTGACAAGATGAGAAAATTACTCCAGCTAGGTCAATATGGGTTAAAAAATTCAAAATTTGGTCTCAAATTGTAGGAAACGTTCTGTTCTACAATTTAAGTTTGAATTTTCAGTTATTGAATCAATATCGACCGAGCTGGAGTCATTTTCTCATCTTGCCAGAATGTCTTCTTTGCTTGGATAGTGTATACACCAATAACAATTTCGGAGTCAATTTTCGGATAATAGCGTTGGATCGGCAGTAAATTTTTGGCTCGCCTGTAATGGACGCAAATCGTTCAAACAGTTTCACTCTAAACTGTTGGTTCAATGTGTTTTTTTTTCGTGCGCATGCTACCTTGAACTCATAAAAATCCATAACAATAAAGTTCATGAACCTGTGTTCATACGGTTTAACAATCTTTCAATTTGTTACACTCAATAATATTACATTATAACATTTTTAATCTTTACTAATTGAATAGATCGATTATAGATACATCTATAATGTATTATATACCTTATGAAGCTTAATTCTACTATAATGATGTATTCGATACAATAATTTTGATCCATTCCAATTTGATTATGTGACTCCATCAATGAATTGATAAATAAGTAAAAATCATATACATAACATATATTCAACTAGCCGGCAGGCTCGCCTTCTCGCTCCGCCCCTGGACCCCCAACAGTATAGGCAGTGAAAGTAGTCAAACAGCTCGCTTCGCTCGCCTGCAAAGCCTCTGTCAGTGTCAGCTGCCGTTGGGAAGGGATTCGAAATTTATTGAGCACAGTATTCTACACCTAATCTGGACCTGTTTACCTAATTTCAACATTTTCTGCCAATTTGTTCTAAAAAATCTGAGAAAAACTCCGAACATTCCAAAAATACTAAACCGCTAATATAAAGTAATCTTGGAAAGTATATCGGACATATTGAAACTTGATTCAATATCTTCCAAATTAGTTCATCTATAATCTCGCTGAACCATTGAATTTAAAATTAGGATTGGTCGTATCAAGGCGGAAGATATGCAACCTGCAACACATCTATAATTTTGGAAACCTGATTACTGGTGTAATCTTGAACGGATTGCAAAAATATTTGAACACAACATTTCTAGACCTCATCTGAACCTGCCCACCAGATATCAACATTTTCTACCGATTGGTTCTCGAAAAAATAAGGAAAACGCCGAATAACTCTAGAAAAACTAAAATATTTGGCGTATCCTTGAAAAGTTTTAAAATCCGTTCTTAGCGCGTTGAACGTCCATGGAACTTTTTTGATTGGTGGAATCAGCGTGAGAAGTATTGAACACCCTGTATATAGTGATGTATTATACCTTATGAAGCTTAATTCTACTATAATGATGTATTCGATACAATCATTTTGATCCATTCCAATTTTATTATGTGACTCCATCATTGAATTGATAAATAAGTAAACATCATATACATAACATATATTCAATGATAATTACTACTGATCACAAGCCTCGTTAAACTTTGCCTATGTCAAACTTTATACTCATTTTTTTCTCTATTTGATAATTTGATAAAACTTCCAATTAGATTACATTGTACTCCTGATTACGCCAAACCGGAAGCTATATGAAATGAATTAATTTTATTTATTCACAGAAAATATAGCATAGTTTATAATAATTATTGTTAGATCCCATAGTCTTATAGTTTCTATAAATATAATTGAGATAAATTGGATAAAAATGATCAATAAAAGCTAAAGCTTGAATAAAAACTTTCCAAGTCCAAAAATTTTGAAAAATTAATTAAATGATTATTATGCTTTTGCGTGCCCCGTTCATAGTAACGGGTTCAATTCACTGGCGGCTCGTGCCCACGAAACAGGTGAAGTGCCCGTATCTTTTACTGTACAGCACTTACTGTACCTGTTACTATTACTAGTGGTTCAATTACGTATTATCTAGAAAGCATTTATTTGGGGGATATCATTTCATCAAGTTTTCAATAGCTTGAAGATAGACTAAATGGCACTATCTATATGGCACTGTTGAAAATTATTTCGAGTGATTATGACTGAGTAATTGAGATGAAGATTATCACTGTTGAATACATATGCATCAACATTCCCAATGAAAATTATTAGGTTTGATGGATAAAATTGGAAAGAACCCCAGAGTTGAAATTTCCAAAAACCTTGCCAGACATCAATATCCCTCTTTCGAGGTCATATAGAATTTCTCTCCACTTCCTATCTATATAAAGTTTTTACTTACTTTTTTCCATTATCCTCTCACATCTGCCACCAGCCTCATCCATCCCTTCTCTATAAAAAATCATGATAACAAAAGAGGAATCCTTTCCCTTTATTATGTGGGGTTTATTTTTTAGAAAACGGAGGTGGTATAGTCTGTCCAAGCAAAGAAGACATTCTGGCTAGATGGGAAAATGACTCCATCTTGATCAATATTGTTTGAAAAATTATCAATTTGTTCTCAAATTTCGGGAACCATTCTGCTCTACAATTTGAGACCAAATTTATAATTTTTTAATCAATATTGAATGAGCCGGAGTGACTTTCACATCTTGTCAGAATGTCTTCTCTGCTTGGACAGGCTTGGCTGTGAATGAGCAGAGTCTGGGATAGAGATTTAACAAAAGCTGTAGTCTAATCCCTATGTAGGATGTGTGGTCATGTCTAAAGCTTCCCGTTCTACAAAGGATTCCCTAAGATGATTGTCGATAGAAGTGTAAGCGCTTAGAGGATAATCTTCTTCACTTATGTGTGAATCTAGTGCTTGTCTGAAGATCTTAACAAAAGTTTTGTAGATATATTGAGTACACCCTAATAGATAAAATAAAAATGAAGATTAAATACCCTTTTAAATTTTGAAAATATTATTATTTTAACACATACATTGAAGAAACGTATTAGATTTATAAGTATTTATTATACAGGATTATTTCGAAAAATTCATCGAATTTTAAAAGTTTGTATTTATGGCGAGTATTACACGATAATATTTCTATGATCATAGTTGATCATAAGGAAAGAGACAAAAATATGATTTCGTATTTTCATCTCTTTCAATATGATCAACTATGATCATAGAACTATTATCGTGTAATACCGGCCTAAAAAGGAGTAGGCCTACACATACATTAATTAAGTATTCATCACATTCAATCAACAATTAAAAACTAGCAATAAAGAAAGATTTATTGACCAACCACTAAAACGGCATTTTACAATGATAACTAAAGATAGTCTTATTCATAAACATGTCTTAAATTGAAATTAAAGAAGTAATAATATCGATGTAATAAAAAAAATTCTTATACCTTTAATTGGTGGGTAGACCCTTACGGATACTTTCACCTCGGCAATGTGCACTTGGCCAAATACCGGTCACCCATCCAAGAGCAGTCCACAGTTTTCGTGACTTAACATTACGTTCACCGATAGATCACCCTCACCGAGAGACCAATATCCAGTACATATTTATTATCAATACAGTACTGTACTACTACAATGAAAATGTAATGATGATAATGTGGAATATTGATTGTAATAAGACTGAGGTGGGGACCCAATAATTACGACCAAACATAGGTACACGAAAAAAGTTAGTTCATTTTGTTATTTTATCAATTCAAGGCTATAACTTCCGGTGTTGTATAATTATCATGAATTTATATGAATTATGCAATTTTCCTTTGTAACTTTCAAATTTTAAATTTATAAATCATGGTTTTTTTATTCTTGAGAGTTGAAATTTGTGAGTATAGTGAAAGTGGACATTGTGGATAGACATATAACCTACATCTTAAACCTTCATCATCATTCCATTTATCCTTTGCTTCAAATACTTGGAAACCAAGTCGCAATTGTAAAGAAAGAATAAAGAATTAAGAAGAATTGAAGCTTATTCATTTTGTTACTTGGAACTCCATTGCACATCTATTTCAGTTGTTTCACTGTAGAATACAACTAGAGCATTTCCCATCACTTGATTTCCAATATTGTTCCCAAGCCAGTACAGCACACTACTTCCAAACCACGACGGCCCACCCATCTATCAATAAGTCTGGAAACTATAGTTTGGTCGAGCAAAGAAGACATTCTGGCATGATGGGAAAATTACTCCAATTCAGTAAATGTTGGTTCGAAACTGATGAATTTGATCTCAAATTTTAGAAAACATTCTGTTCTACAATTTGAGACCAAATGTATAGTTTTTCAACTAATATTGGGATAGCTGTAGTAATTTTCCCATCTTGCCAGAATGTCTTCTTTGCGCAACCAGACTACCACGGTCATTATGGTTTACACAACATTCTTGTCGGCGATTACTATAGATCGGGCACTACTTTTCATTCATTAATCTTGTTTAACCGATAATGGATATATAATTACCGGTGTCCCAGAAAGATCGCTTCTAAACGAACCATTAAGGGTCTGAATTATTAGCGGTGTTGGTGATCTCCCAGAGATCGAAGATCGAACAGGTTCAAAGTTTTTGATCTATACTGGGTTGTTTTACGTGATTGCTGGGTTGCGAAGTGGAAGAGAGAAAGGAGGAAGAGGGGGTGAAGGAGGGGAAGGAGGAGGAGGAGGAGGAGGAGGGAGGAGGAGGAGGAGGAGGAGGAGGAATCAGAGAGATGAGTTGTTAAAATCGAGTTGAAAGAAAAAGAGTTGAAATCGTGGCGCAGCGATTATAAGTGAAACAATAATTGATAACCGTTTGGGTGATCCGGAAATCGATGGTTTTGGAAAGTAGAAAGAGGAGGAGGAGGAGCAGGAGGAGGAGGGGAGAAAGAGGCAAAAGAAGATTGGAGATGAAAGATGGAGGATAATGAATAATATGTATTGATTTATTTATTTATTATTTATTTAGCGTATGGCTTTTAATAGTGGGACCAAGGGTTGTTCCACTTCACCAGATAACCTCATTTATCACAAATGGAGACATGAGTTAAAGTTCTTTCAAAAAGTTCATTTGAAAACATAATTTTTGATTTCAAAACATTGTTGACCACTCAAACTGAAGCACTTCACGGATCACTACACCATAGCCGAAAATATTGAATTTTTACTAAAAATTTAGAGCACAAAATTAGAAACATTTGAATTTTGTCATGGCAACTAATGTATTGATAACCTAATAACTATCCATTGTTATACAAAATTCTGAACTGATAATAATTCTTCTCATTCAATGAATTATTTTATAATTTCCACTATTCAATGGTGATATATTTCAAGAATCTACTGATAAATAATCATAGGACCCTTATGGTGACTTTATTTTTCTTCAAGACTAGTTTCGAACTTCAAAACCATTTTCAAGTTAATTAAACGTCATTGAACTTCAAAGTCATTTTCAAGTGAATTGAACGTTTTTTATTTTGTTAAACTATTCGTGGAAAAAAGTAACATATTTTAAGGGTACTGTGATTAATTATTTTTCATTATTCATTGTACATAAGTAAATTGAACTCCAAAGAATAATATTATATAATATTATATTAGGCCTATCAGTATTCACTGGTAAAGCTTTCACGTCCTAGTGGAGAACATTTGGATCTCACGAAGCATTTTCATTTTGAGAGATTTGGTTGAATTCTGATTAACAACAGTCATAACAACGAATAAAAGTCTCAATCACAATTTCACATCCAATTTGCATGTGAGGTGAGCTTCGCCCTATGGACTCCCACATCCCTCATGATATATCCCATTATTCAATAGCAGTATGAAAAGGATTTCCCTTTAGACTTACTTAGCCTACTTATTAAAATTAGGCTGCGAGGTTCCCACGAAATTTTGCATGCTTTTATGATGATGACGATTACAATATTATTACTATAAGAACTCTATTATTCGAGCCAACACTGGCGGCTCGTCCCACGAAACAGGTGAACTGCCCGCAAGACTAGTAAATCTTACCAGGTGGGATATTTGCCTGTAAATTATGGTTCACAAATCTGACGTCACTAATTTTCTAAAGTGTCGCACTCTAGCGCCCAAAATAAAAAGCACACAGCTGATGAAAATGTAAACATAACCTTTTTTCGTTAGTGTTGAAGAATATTAATGTTGTAATTAATTCTGATGAGTTGAGAACATCACAATTAACAAGGAAACAATATTTTTAAGTTGTCTTAGTTGTTTTGTAGTGAAATATTATTATTTTCATTTTTATAATCGTAATCGCATAGTTTGAACCCACCAAAGTTTACTTTTTTCTCTTCGAGAGCTCCAGCTTCTCGAATCTTTCGCCCCAGTTTATGACAACAATAGCATTATATTGTTCTAATATCACAACATTATTCGACTGTAATAATACTCAATAATTTAATTCATCATTTTTACATATTTTCACAATTATTCTTATTGATATTGAGCTTTTTACATGGTATTTTTTTAATTTTTCAATTCTCTGTGGAACAGCTGGGAAAGTGGAATCCTAGATACATGTCGAATCATAAATATAGGTATAAAGCATAATGTAAAAAACAAAATTAGTGACGTCAACCGGCAGGAAAAAAGTCGACTGCGAAGCTCTTATGGACGCTGGTCTACCTGGTAGATTCACTTACCTTGAACTGCCCGTATCTTCTACTGTTCAGCACTTCACTTGTTTGGTTGGCACGAGCCGCCAGTGTAGGCCAATAGTCTGGGCATGCAAAAAAAGACATTCTGGCAAGATCGGAAAATAGCTGAAGCTCGGGCAATATTAACTCAAAAAGTATAAATTGGGTCTCAAGTTGTTGAAAAGATTCTGTTCAACAATTTGAAACCAAATGTATGATTCTTGACTCAACAAATATTGACTGAAATAGTCAATAGAAAGGAGGGAATTCCTTTCCAGAATGTCTTCTTTGCTCGACCAACCTATACATGATGAGAAAAGCATTGTGCTTCATGAATGGAAGGTTGGAAGCAAGAAAGGGGTACTCACTCCTTTACAGATTTCAATGACCAAAGGAATGATAAGAACAAAGGAATGGAGGAAAGGAGAGGAAAAGATAAGAGAAGATTGAAAATAAGGAAATTGAGGAGGAAAATGGGAAAATTCAGGAGAAGGAGAACAAGAACGAGAACAAGAACGAGAACGAGAACGAGAACGAGAACAAGAGCAAGAGCAAGAGCAAGAGCAAGAGCAAGAGCAAGAGCAAGAGAATAGAATAGAATAGAATAGAATGAAATTTATTGTAGCCTTATCTGAGGGCATCAGATAAAATACAAGCGTCAAATAACAAATACAATATTTCATACAAAGTACAAAGATATTAGTAAGTAGCACTGTCAATAAGCTATCAGTATCCTATATCACATGAATTTGAAACTTATCTATATCTATAAAAGTAACTTAATAAGCCTACATATTCCGAGCTAACATATAAAAATCTTCTATTTTGTACAAAGGATTGGTAGCCAAAAACGTTTGATATGAGGTTTAAACATTCTATTCTCCATATTCCTGAGGCTTTCTGGAAGTGAATTGAACAATTTGATGGAAAAGAATAGAACATTTTTTTGTGTACTAGAATAGGTATATCGATAAGTTCTCAAGTTGCCTCTATTTCTAGTGTAATGACTGTGAATTACCCCTGTTCTACAAACTGTTCCAGATTCTCCTTAACATAAATTAGGCTCTGTTGAACAAACATTGAAGGCAGAGTCAATATTCCCAGAAGCTTAAACTGCTCTTCACATCGCGATCGCTTGGGTAGGCCACACATCAGTCTGATAGCCTTTCTCTGAATTCTAAAAAGTCTGTTACTGTAAGCTCTAGAACCCCAAAGTATTGTGCCAAGACAAATGGGAATGGATGTGAGCATAATATATCACCTTTAAAACATCCAAGCTAACACAAGACTTTAACTTTCTAATCAAGAAGATTCCTTATTCAGCTTGCCGGCAACAATGTCAATATGCTGGGACCAATTCAGGCATGTGTCCAGGGTGAAGCCCAGAAACTTTGCTTCTTTCCTCTCATTCATAGTGAGTCTTCTGTTATAGCTGATGATCAAGTCCTGAACCTTGTCAGAGTTAACACATAATAAATTAGAATTGCACCAGCTCTCAATCGACTCAGCCAAGTCCTGGGAAGCACGACTCAAGGAAACTACTGTAGGCAAACTCAGAAAGACACACAAATCATCAGCAAACAAATAACTTCTGGCTGGAGGGTTTACAATTGTTGGTAGGTCATTTATATACACAATAAATAGAATGGGTCCCAGAACAGACCCCTGAGGTACGCCATGAGAGACAGGTAGATACCCCGACTCAGTTCCCTCAAAAGCAACTTTCTGGAATCGATCCCCCAGATAGGATTCCATCAGTCTCAGAGATCTATCCTGGAAGCCATAAAATGAAAGCTTATCAAGCAACAGTTTGTGAGAAACAGTGTCAAATGCTTTTGACAGGTCAAACAATTTGGTCTGAGTAAATTTCTTGTTCTCTAAAGACTTCAGACAATCCATGTACAGATCAACTGCTGCTCTGACTGTGTTTCTCCCAGTCCTATATCCAAACTGAGAATTGTTGAAAAGATTGTTTCTTTCAAAGTATTCAACAATTTGGTCGTTTAAAACCTTTTCAAATACTTTTGAAACAGTAGTGGTTATATTTATAGGCCTAAAATTATTATAGTCACATCTACTACCTTTTTTATGTATGGGTAGAACTTTGTTCAACTTCAAGCTCTGTGGAAAGACGCCTTCAAGGATTGAACTATTGACCAGATGTGTAAGAGGATCAACAATGTAATCAAGACTGAGTTTGAGCATCCTTGGACTGATATCATAGACATCAGCACTATTGCTCCCCTTAATTTTCCCAAGTATGTTAATTATGCCTTCTGTTTCAACCATTTCAAATTCAAATCTAGAAGTGGGCGCGCAGTAACCAGTTTTCAATAGGTCCATTGCACTATGAATGGACCCTTTACTTTCAACTTCAGCTACAATTTTATCAGTGTTTTCTATAAAGAATTTGTTGAACTGATTTGAGTTTAAAGAACTTTTCTTAATTATTGATGTCGATTTACTGTGTTTTTTTATTATATCCCAAATTGCCTTGCTCTTGTTTCTGGATTCAGTAATTTTTTTGTCATTTTGTGTCTTTCTTAAATTCACCACCATGTTCTTAAATTCTTTTTTCCTAAGTTTGTAAAGTATCTTTATTTCATTATCACCAGTATTGAGATAGACGTCGTAGAGCAGATCACACATATTCTTAATATTTATTAATTCAGCACTGTAGATTTTGTTTGGCTTAGGAGCTGTTGACTTGAATTTTATGTTTCTCATCGGAAATGCCAAGTCCACAATATTCTTCAGCTTACTCAGGAATGAGGAGGTTTTTGATTCTAGATTGTCATCTCTATAAAGGTCCACCCAATTTATTTCTTGTAGCAGATTTTGAAAGAAATGTATGTTGTCACTGCTCATGTGTCGAATAGTTTTGGTGTTTGGAATAGTTTTGGCTTCAGAGCAAGAGCAAGAGCAAGAGCAAGAGCAAGAGCAAGAGCAGGAGCAGGAGCAGGAGCAGGAGCAGGAGCAGGAGCAGGAGCAGGAACGGAACAGGAACAGGAACAGGAACAGGAAAAAGGAACAGGAACAGGAATAGGAATAGGAACAGAGGAACAGGAACAAGAATAAAGGAATAGGAGTAAGAGTGAGAGGAAGGAGAAGTGGTAGAAGAAGACGGAAAAGAAGAGGGTGAATAAAAGAAGAAGAGGAAGAGTAGAATAAAAGAAAAAGAGGAAGGAGTAGAATAAGAAGAAAAAGAGGAGGGAGTAGAAGTAAGAAGAAAAAGAAGTAGGAGGAGGAAGAGGAGGAGAAGGATGAGGATGAGGAGGAGGAGGAGGAGGAGCAGGAGGAGGAGTAGGAGGAGAAGTAATAGTAGGTGATAACAGGGTGCATGTGAATAGCAAGAGCCTTGTTTAAAGGTAGTCGACCAGCTTATTCTGAACTGCTTTTGGTGAATCTGAAGAGAATCAAAGGCAGCCTGCATTGAAGTAAAACGGGTACAAAACAGAGGAAGCCAAAGCATAAAGGAGATAAAGCAGTGAGTGGACCACCATTCACTCCCAACAGTAAGGACTTGGACTCCTGATTCACTAAGTTTCTAAGGGCTCGGACTCTCGAGTCCCAAGTACGGGTTCCACTACTTAGTCAGTCCTGAATCGAAGTCAACTCTAGTTGAATAATAAGAAGTTGAATAATACTCTATTAAAAAATATATAACATGATTCATAAGTAACGATAAGTGAAGAAGAAAAAATATAGAATTTTTACAGTGAGTCGGTTCATGTATCATGAGGTTCTCAGATATAACAGTCATCCGTCAACCGCCTTCATTCTTGACACCATGTGGTCACTCATATCAATAACAATTTTGAATAAAAACTTTTATCATGAATATAGCCAACCGTATGAAAATGTGTTACCCTTTAGAATTAAATTGTACTATCAGGTACTCTCATTTTTATGACAGTATTACTACATGTTTCAACTCATAAGAGTGCATTCATATAGTGGGTTGAAAAATGAAGATGAAGGATTCATTGGATCATATTTTGACTACCATTAATTCTGTGTTAAATCAGTAGTCATGAATATCGACTTCAGTTACATCTTACATCTTCATTTTCATCCCCATCTCCATATTTAAGCCCACCATGAATGCACCATTGGGAGTCTTTATCAAATGTAACACAAGATCACAAGATTTTGAAAGTGCAATAATGTAATTAGAATGCAAAAAGTATTTAATTCATGAAAAAATATCAGTGATGAACCCATTAATGAATATGTTAAGAAAATTCATTCAGGTTTTTATCAACCTGTTGGTCCTTACCATCAAGTATTATTTGTAAATAAATGAATAAAAATGATATAGTATATCATTGAGCATTTTTCATACTAGTATGCATTGTAGATTCAGTTGTACAGACTCCACAATGCCATTGACTTACGAGTCTCGAATCCCCGAATTAACTCCAGTCAGACTAACCCAAGATTAAGGTCCACGATTCCAGACTGGAGTCTTGCGCTTTGTTAGTAGCTGACCGTAGCGTTTTGTGCCCTGATTACCTTAATGGAGATGCCACAAATCGCCTTTCTATAGTAGTCTGTACAAGCAAAGAAGACATTCTGGCAAGATGGGAAAATGATTTCAGCTCGATCAATATTGGTTCAAAAAATATAAATTTGGTCTTAAATTGTAGGGAATATTCTGATCTTCAATTTGAGACCAAATTTTCATTATTTGACTCAATATTAACTAAGCTGGAGTGGTTTTCCTATCTTGCACGAATGTCTTCTTTGCTTGAAAAGACTATACTACTCACTCGTCTGTGCTGTTCCTTGCCTCCTGGCCTCTCTATAGTATTTCTCGTCTATGGCGCTGGCTCTTCCTTGCTTCACAAAGTTGAGCGGGGAATCTCTTTGTATTTGCAGCCATCCAGTGGCTATCTTACCTTCAGTCCAAAGTCTGCTGTTTTCAATTCATTATCGGCTACTGGGCTGACATAAGATGTGCACCGGTGTATAAAGCAGGAGATAATGGGAGGAGTTGGTGAATGTAGGAGTTGGCATGAGAAGGTAGGCGCGGAAGGTAACCCCTCCGTTAGCGAAAGAGGAAGAGAAGAAGAAGAAGAAGAAGAAGAAGAAGAAGAAAAAGAAAAAAGAAGAAGAAGAAGAAGAAGAAGAAGAAGAAGAAGAAGAAGAAGAGAAGTGATGATGAAGAAGGAGAAGAATGAGAAGAGGAGTAACAAGAAGGAAGAGAAAAAGAAGCAGAAGAGGAGTAAAAAGAAAGGTAAGAAGAAAAAGATGTAATAGAAAAACAAGTTGAAAGGAGTGAGAAGAGGGGGAGAAGAGGAAGAAGGAGAAAAAGAAGACGAAGAGAAAGGAGCAGAGGAGGAGTAAAAAGAAGGGTAAGAAGAAAAATAAGTAGAAAGGAGTAAGAAGAGGGGGATGAAAAGAAAGAAGGAGAAAAAGAAGAAGAGGGAGGAGTAGAAGGTGAGGTGGAGGTGGTGGAGAGAAAAATTAGAAGGGAAGTAATGAGGAGGAAGAAGAGGAGGAGGAGGAGAGAAAAAAGAAGGAAAAGAGAGGGCTGAGATGAATTAGAAGAAATAATGTGTAGGAGGAAAAGAAGAAGAAGAAGATTAATAAGAGGGTGAGAAAGAGGGATAAGGATAAAAAGAGTAGTGACACGAAGAAGGAGTATAAGAGAAAGAGGAATAAGAAAAAAACAAGAGATAGGAGTAATTATCCGTGTATATTACTTACTAATATAAAATGTACCTTATATAATCAGAAAATATTTATTCAATCATCGTAAAAATGTCGTCTTGATAGCAAGTATTTAGCAAAGATGATGATGGGTGAGTGAATGATAATGTTTTAATTGTGAATGAAAGATGATGATACTTTATATTATAATTTTCATTTTGGAGAACAATTTTCACTCTACAATGAAAGAGAATTAGAATATTCGATCTAGTTACTGGATCTAGATCTAGTTACGGTACAATAGACCACCAATTACCACAAACTAACAAACTTTCAGAGTCTATGTGTTGGCTGTGAGGTACAACCACCATCAAAACCATCACAATACAATACCAAATTGTTGTCACTAGGATAATAGCCAATAACAGTACAGCACTGACTGCAATAGCTCGTGGGAAGGAGGGGGTAACTCCCAGTGGAGTGAAACAATTGTTATTCTGACCAATGACATGCGATCCTGTAACGAGGAACGATTATCACTTGGTCGATTTTCTGTGCCTCAGAAGCATACTGCACATTCCGGATGTGTTGGTGTAGATGAGAACGTTGATATAGGGGACCTATATATAGATATGTATAGGCTTTACTTATGTATACTTATCTATACTAGGCTGTAATCAGAGTTGGTAGATTTTTTGTGCGTTTTTAGTATGCTGAAAGTGTTTGAAGAATGGTTGAAACGAACAGAAAATCGACCAGTGTGGACAGAGTGACGGCCATTGTAATATTATGTTTGGTGGCAGGTGAACAATAAACTGGCAACACAATAGAGGTCACGTGGTATGATTGCTGTGTGACGTCAGGTGTAGGAATAATGACAAGGCGTGACTTGGACAGTTTTGTAGAAGTGTTGAGGAGGGATAGTTGGGAGAGAATGTCTTGGGAGACAGTTGAAAGATTTTCATTAGCGGCTCGTGCCCACGAAAAAGGTGAAGTGCTGTACAGTAAAAGATACGGGCACTTCACCTCGTGCCCACGAAACAGGTGAAGTGCCCGTATCTTTTACTGTACAGCACTTCACCTATTTCGTGGGCACCAGCCGCCAGTGAAGAATGTCTTTCTAGACTGATAGTTGTCTTTTGGATGAATTACTTAGGTGTATTGCCTAAATTTATATGGAATATGACGATTTGCGATGACAAACCTTTTTGATGGATGTCCAATTAAATAGCCAAATTAATTATGTTTTGAAATGGTAGTTTTTACACTGTAAAATCTCCCATGGCCGAATGTAAGATTACTGTCGTACTGTGGTACTCTGAATTAATAGTAAATCTTGTTTAAAATACTTATTTTTTTCGCAGGGCTACTGTATTTATATTAAAATGTTCAATTAATGAAAATCAAAGTACCCTATATAAAATATTTCTATTTTGCTTAACATTTTTCGGCTCAAGAACGTCGAAACTTGTTTAAAAAGTAATTATGGAGAGAATCTAAGCGGCCATGATCGTGTAAAGCTTATCCAAATTCTAATAATTTCTTATTAAGAAAAGATAAAACACCGTTCTACCAAATTTATTATTATATATGTTCAGGAACTGACAAAATAATATGATAATAAAATATCACTAATAAAATAATAATGTTACATTATTATTTCTCCCAACGAATTAATTACTCAATATGCAATTGTATTGAAACCAACTATTAAATTGATCATAAACTATTGAAATCAAGTTGAAGCTAATTGTAATTGAATAAGTAATTACACGGTTCGAATGCACCTGAAGTAATTACATTCCTATCATTGCATTGGTTCCAGAGAGTATAAAATAATATATTTAGTTCTATCCTTTCCCATTGGTCCCTACAAAATAATAGCAGATGCGCCAGGATTGAAAACTAATAAAAATCTATCAATTAAAATCGAGATAGGATTATAAGCATTATAATCTTGATAGCAGGTTTTATGTGGTTATTAGCTAGATTTATGAGTTGTTATCATTATTGCAGGTATTTGTATTGGCCAGATGTTCAAGTCTTGAAAATTGATTCTATATTTTTGGTTTCACTTCATCTTACTGAATAAAGCTATTTCAATTATTGCTCGCATGTGTGTTTCATCGTATTAAATTCCCATAATTCGTTGTAAATCAATAAAAATGTATTGTTGGTCAAGGAACTGAGACGTATTAATGATTATTTATCATCAATTCAGGCAAAATCAGCAATGGTTATAATTATTTTATGTTCTTCATAAATTTCACTGATTAATTTAGTCTTCATCAGTGAATAATTGGATAAGTATCTCTTTAGACATTGTTTTCTCCATCATATATTCGTTTAAGTTTTTCAACTCCATATTTGTAATAAGAACTGTAAAACAGTAGTGAATTCAGTAATTAAATCAATACAACTTTGGTTGAGTTCTTCAATGGCAAATAGATATCTTGAATATTCAGTTTTGTAATCTATTCATTTTACATAGAATAAATAACTTATTGGTTAAAAACACAGAATAAATCGTCTTTAAACCAAATTTTGATGAATAATAACTTTGAAACTAGATTGCATGTAATTTTTGCAGCACTTGGAAGGAGAATTTATGGTCCAGAACCAAATTTTACTTTCACTTTGAAGCAAATTCACCAAATTTTTCACCTTAATCTAGATTACCGTTTTTACGCTAAATAAAGGGCTGTTTCACATTATGGCTACAAATATAGTGATGCTATATTATGAATTAAATATTTCAGTAGTATCTTATAATTCGACAGTATCTTATATCCGTAGTATTTATATACTTATAGTATATTTATAGGCCTACTTATACTAATCCGAAGTATCTTATCTAGTAATCCGGTAGTATAGTTGTGTCAAGAACAGAAGAGCCTCTTGCAAGTTGGCGGAGGGTAGTGAGAGTGTAACCACGCATGCGCAGAAATTTCAATTCCAGGGTAAAATCACTTCAGCCCACCTACCGTTTTTACACTAATCGTAATTATATTGATTTCACGAATGAAAATATTTTTTTATTCATTTATCTATTTAATTATTGACATATGATAGCACAAATCACAACATAGTTATATACTGAGACAGAAAAAATAGTCTGAGCCTGTGCTATTCCTTCTCAAATTTGGTTAATACTAGAACAATATTTTCATTTCAACTACTGGCAGCAGTGAATGGTAGCCATGTTGCCAAAGGCTCTTCTGTTCTTGACACAACTTTACCTTATATTCCGTTCTATATCTTTATTTTTTCCTTCATTTTCCTTATTTTTCCAGTTCATTCAAAAATCCCAAAGTTTTTGAACATTTTTATTTAGTGTTTCTGATCAGATCTTCATTGTTAACAGTGAACTCAATCAAAATTCGGGATTTTTCAGGAAGTGAAAAGTGTTTTTTAAAGTTAAAATTGTAATGTCAGAATTGTAATTCAGCAACCATCATCATTCATTCACTATGTAGCCTAAACATCATCATCCACTTATCACCTTTGCTTAAAATACTTTATATAAGTCGCAATTGTAACAACAAATAACAAACTGTTCGACTGTGGTGGTTCAGAGTGGAACAGTTCAGCTGAGGACCCGACCCTCTCGACTTGTCATGCTATCGCAGACCGCTCTCTGACTGTCTTAACAGAGCTGATTATCAATAACAGTCATTCACACACCGCCAATCGCTATGGCATCTCCCTTACTTCAACAACTCTTGACAATCGCCGCCTTCAATATAATCGTCAACTCTCATTAATTAGAAAACGATTCCTTTGTTCACTTGTCCGGTCCAGTTTGACTCTATAGTAGAGAAGAAGATGAAGAAGAGAAACGAGAAGTAGGAGGAGAAGAAGAAGAAGAAGAAGAAAGAAGCAGAAGAAGAAGAATTGAAGAATTGAGGATAAAATGCAGATTGTCTCTGCTCGCTCTGTCAACTTAATTAGGCTCTCTATCCATAATTGATTCTATTCAGTTGATAACCCACTCTTGTTTCCTCCTCCTCTCCTCCTTCTTCTTCTTCTTCTTCTTCTTCTCCTCCTCCTTCTTCTTCTTCTTCTTCTTCTTCTTCTTCTTCTTCTTTTTCTTCTTCTTCTTCTTCTTCTTCTTCTTCTTCTTCTTCTTCTTCTTTCTTCTTCTTCTTCTTCTCCTCTTTTCCTCCTTCTTTCTTCTTCTTCTTCTTCTTCTTCTTCTTCTTCTTCTTCTTCTTCTTCTTCTTCTTCTTCGTTTTTTCTACTTCATACAAGTCCTCTGTTGTCTGTCGATAATTTCCATTCTTCTTTTTTTGCCATCTTCGTTTACTTCTCCTGTTCTTTTTTTCTGTCTTGCTTCTATTACCTGATTTCTCTCACACGCACTCTGTTCTCAAACGCTGTCAATTCATCTGTCCTCATTAAAACAATTAAGGCGCGCTCGCCTGCCTTTCCTACGTTGATAGGTTTGCAATCCGCTTGATAGAAATTTTGATTTGAAACAGTTGAGGAGGAGGGTTGAATAGCGAGGAAACAGCGTAACTTTTAACTGGCATACTTTTGATTTAGAATTTTATATTTATTTGGAAACGATTACTTCAAGAATAGAATCATAGCCTACAATATTGATTTCTAACAATGCCTCTCAGAATATATTGTCATACTTTATCAACTCTCACACTATTCACAATTATGATATTAATTGGTATAGTCTTTCCAAGCAAAGAAGACCATCCGGCAAGATGAGAAAATGACTTCAGCTCGGTCGATATTGGTTCAAGAAATATAAATGTGGTCTAAAATTCTAGGCCAGAATGTTTCCTACAATATGAGACTAAATCAATAATTTTTTAACCAATATTGACCGAGCTGGAATCATTTTCTCATCTTGCCAGGGTCTTCTTTGCTTGGACAGACTATAGTTGATTCGATCATTTTAAATACATTATTATTCGAGAAGTTTATTATTGAGTTCTGTTGAGAAATATATTAGAGGAGAATTTCATTTATTGTAAACTCACATTAAAGTCAGTAAGATTAAAATGAAAATCAGTAAGAATAAAATATAGGCCTAATAATTGAAACGATTAAGTCGATTAAGGTTATAAATTTATTATGCCGGTTGCATAGAACATTTGGAAACAATATTCGGAATACAGCTTAACAAAGCTTTGTGCAACTGGGGCAGAGAGTTACGGTTATTCACAGTATTAAGGTAGGATAATGCTGTTTCAAACCCGATTCAAGTTAACTATTATTGAGATTTTTTAAATGTATTCTTCCAGATAACAAAGTTTTCTCAATAAAATTGTAAATTCAAGGCCTATGTTGAAATCATTCAGTTGTATGATTTGAATTATCAATTGTCAATTTAATGATTTTTGTGGAAGACAGTGCAACAAGAAAACTATCCTTTAAAAATAAAATCTCCCCAAAAGTCCCAAGCTCAACTGGACAAACTCCTACTACTGGAAAAAGCAATCTCCGATTCAATTATTCGAAAGCGCTGGCCGAGGTTAGTATGCCAGAAAAATACACAGAGAAACAATTGAAAAATTCAATTATTCGGAAGCGTATATCTCAAACTGAATTACGTCTGTATTGTATAGTCTGTCCAAGCAAAGAAGACATCCTGACAAGATGGGAGAATGACTCCAGCTCGGTCAATAAAACCATAAATTCATAATTTTTTATTTAAAAATTATGAATTTTGTTCTTAAATTGTAGTATACATTCTAAGCTACTATTTGTAACCAAATTTATAATTTTAGAACCAATTTTGACCGAGCTTTGATCATTTCCCCATCTTGCCAGAATGTCTTCTTTGCTTGGACAGACTGTAGTTCGATAAACGCTCACGTACAACGTTTGTTACAATACAGAGGCAAATTATAGCAGATTCCAAAATAATTGGCGGTTGAAGATTGATTGTTACCTATTCTCAGCTCTGTTAGGACAGTCGGCGAGCGATCTTCGAGAGCATATCACCTCGAGAACAACCTCCGCTGAACAGTTTCGCATTTGTGGACCGCGTACAAAGTGTCCTAAGAGAGCTGTCGTGAATTAAAGACATTCGCTAGCCGCCAGTTTCGTTGGAAGCTACTCTGACATTGGAAGAAAGATTTCAATTTCCAGTATAGAAGTAGTAATGTACGTAATGCAGTAATGTTAGTTTCACAAACAACGGGAGAGAAATTACAATAGGATTCGTTATTATTTGCCAGTCCATTAGAGACTGTCTATTCTCTTTCCAATTCTGTTTTTTTTTGTACTCTCGTACTCAATCAGGTTTTAATCTTTCTTCTCTTTTGTTATTTTTTACTCATCCACTATTTTTGTTTTAGTTCTCTCTTATTCAATCAGCGATTCTTTAACTTTCTTTTTTTTCATTTTTCACTTTTGTATTATATTATTGGATATCAATCAATCTATCATCATTGGTTCAGAAATACATTGGGATGAGTGCAGCAGGCTCGTGTCCCAAACTGTTCATCCAACAATTTAGATTACCTACAAGCATTATGTTGAGTATCACTAAATGTTGGAGGACCGAGTTGATATTACAAATGAAAGATAATAATTATCAATTACATTCAGAGGTTATATGATTTATAAGAGTCAAACAATTTAGAAATTTGAGTTGATTTGGACTTTTATCCACTGAAAGGCTATAAAGGCTCTCATTTTGAAGCTTTTGTCAACATTTCGAGTTAATTAATCATTTGTTATCACTACATAGGCTATTGTTGGTATGACAGATAGTTTGATTATCTCAATGTATTTCCAATAGGACTACTAGCAGAACTATTAACTAGGAAGAACTGTGGATCTATTGATTCTTAATTTCATAGAGTTTTAACATTCTTCAACTGATTTTTTCCTACTTGAAAATGTAATCAAAAAATGGATTTTGGATTGAACATATAGGTATAATATAATATGGCTAGGAAAATAAATATTGTTGAAACTTAAGATAGAGAGAGTATCAAGGGAAGGTTCAATAGAAGTATAGTCTGACCAAGCAAAGAAGAGCCTCTTGCATGATGGGAAAATGACTCCAGCTTGGTCAATATTGATTTTAAAATTATCAATTTGATCTCAAATTGTAGGGAACGATTTGATCTACTATTAAGACCACATTTATTATTCTTCAACAAATATTGACCAAGATGGAGTCATTTTTCCATCTTGCCAGAGGGTCTTCTTTGCTTGGTCGGACTATAATATGAATAAAATTCAAGAAAAAGATCTGAAAAAGTCAAGAAGGAAGGAAAATGAAGAACATAATGAAGAAGAAGAAGAAGACGGAGTAGAATAAGAAAACTGAGAAAAAAAGGAAGAATGAAGAATCATTGCCGTTGAGGTGCGCTTGACCTCAGATTTGTCACTAGCGCGACCTTAGGAGAGAAAGAGAAACAGAAAGAAGGAGAGAGAATGAGGGAGCTGAAATAATTTATTATTCCGAAAGAGAGCAAGCAGTGAGAATGTAAACTTGTTGTCGTGTTCGTTTACTCACGGTGTATGTGAGAAATCACAAATAGAGAATGAGAGAAAGAAGACGCTCGGAAAGAAAAAAGTGGAAAAATGGGAATTACTCAGAGGAAGAAGAAGAAGAAGATTGGAGGCGGAATAAGGTTGGTTGAATGAGATATAGTCTGTCCAAGCAAAGAAGATGTTCTGGCAAGATGGGAAGATGAGTCCAGCTCGGTCAATATTGGTTCAAAAATTAAAAATTTGGTCTCATATTGTAGATCAGAATGTTGTCTACAATTTGAGACCAAATTTATAATTTTTTTCACCATTATTGACCGATCTAGAATTATTTCTCCATCTCGGAAGATTGTCTTCTTTGCTTGGTCAGACGAATGATGATTGGGAAAGCTGAAAGGGATCAAATTAAATGATTTATTTTAATAAAGGCTAGCTGATGTCAAAAAGCTGGGCGGTTTCGTATGACACTTGTGTGCTCTTACAGCTGATGTTATCAATTATAGTTGTTAAATGAATGTACGAGAAATTGTCAAACAACATATTGATAATGTGGCTACCGAAATTGGTGTATAGATCTGTGGATATCGGATATAGATTTCAAATAGATCTATGGTTAGACAATATCTTGTCTCCCCATTCAATATGATTAACTATCACAATATTACCTTCACAAATAACTACTCAACAAATTATAGTTGCTATTCATCTATGCCTAGATGACGTTTTTGCGATAAAAAGATCAAAATACATGCTCCACATCAGGTTTCAGTGGGTTACATTGTAGGTAGAGACGAACGAAGCTAACTAACTTTTCGGTTTCAGATATAACAAAATATTATAGCTTGGTTATACTAGATTACAAGAGTGAATCAGGAAAATCCAAAGTTGAGGGAGGTGAAAACTTGAAGGATTAGAGCTTCTTGATTACAATATTGTAAATCAAGTAAACTTCAAATTGAGGGAGATTGAGAATTGGAAAAATTAAGGAAAGTATAATAACTATTTATTTTATATTGAGAAGAAAATAAATGACAGGGTAGTTGAGCTTTACGTAAGTGAAGTTGATGAGCATGAAGAAAAAAGGAATTGAAAGGGAGATCAAGAAGAAGTAGGATAGAAAGAGCTAAATAATAAAATAAGGATAATACAGTAATTTAAAGATAACCAAAGACAAGATCTTGTAACAAAACAAAGAATACATGGTATCACAGCTTCCCAGACAAGCTGAGAGGTTAGTGGCATTTGTAGCGTAACAGGGTGGGAGAGGGGGAGAATTGATGCTGAAAAGAATAAATCTATAACATGTAGAAGACGAGAGAGCTGAGACAGGTGCATGCTGGGTAATGTATGACTGCAGGCAACACTAATGCTATCTCCATGCTCTCTTATTCGCTTATATTTCTACTTGTGTAATTCCACTTGTTCAGTTGTTTGTTGCTGCTTCTTCCCCATCTTATTCTTCTTCTTCTTCTTTCTCCTCTTCTTCTACTTCTTCTTTCACCCCTCATCTTCATCCTCCTCCTCCTCTTCCGTTATCATCCTTCTCTCCCTTGATTTTTATTTTTATTAATCTTTTCTTCTGCTCAACTTATCTCTTCTCTACCTCTCTAATACAGTATATTTTCCCAATAAATTCTCTATTTCTTCAACCTACTTCTTGTCACCCTTTCCAATATTTTCTCCCTATTACCAATTATTCTTTCTCCCAATCTTTTTTCCTCTCGGTTGTTCTTCATTTCTTTTATCCAAAATTTTAAACTATATTTTCAGATTCTATTCAACTAGATCCCTACTAACCCCTTGATATTTTCACCCTTTGTTTCCCTATTGTCCCCCTAATGTTTTCTCGTTTCCCTGTTTCCCTATCACATGTCTTCCTTGAGTTTTGTGTCCTACTTCATTTTTTCATTTATCGTCATCCACAATATATTTCTCCTCTTCCTTCATCTCCATCTAATCGTTTTATATCACTCCTCCTCTCTTTGTGCTTCTCAATTCTTTTTCTCTTACCATGTGTCTCACCATCCCCCCCGCTGCGTGCTTTGATAGATCACTACCAGTACAAAGATGCCAACAGAGTTGTAGCAGAAAGCGAAAACGTTGAGAAAGAAGAAGGATTTGTGAGAAAATAAAGTCTGAGAGGATGCGAAGTGTAGTAAATTTATGCGCAGCGCTGTTAATTTATGCCGTGGTAATGTGGTAATGATATGTGTAATGTGGGGTGGACTTGTGGAATGTCTACAGCAGGAATCGCTGAGAATGAGATGAAAATAAGAGAATAAATAATGGATGTTATTCTCAAATCGGAGGAAAATAAAGGATAAATGTGAAGAATATGATGGGGAAAAAATTAGATTGGATGTTGAGAATCGATGAAGAATCTATAAGAAGAGTAAGGTCAGAATAATAGAGAATGAAATAAAAATAATACAGTAATAGTGTAGCCTACTGTGATAGAGAGAGAAAAATTCATATCACTGAATTGTAGCTTCTTCAGAAAAACAAGGTTGTAAGTTCTATCCAACAAAGCCTGGAATTTTTCATAGCAAATTCCAACAACTTTTCATATTGTAAGATTTTGAGATAGGTAAGATTGATTGGTATTCATCATATAGGAGAAAAATATAATTTTCGTTATCTATATTCTAAAGAAGTTTTATACTATAGTCCATTCACGATGGCTTGAGACGAGATAAACAAAAGCCACTGGCGGCTCGTACCCACGAAACATGTGAAGTGCCCGTATCCTTTACTGTACAGAACTCCACCTGTTTCGTGGGCACGAGCCACCAGTGACAAAAGCTCTGCATGTGTGTGTGTGTCCGACTGGAATGGCTTCGTTTTAGCCACGACATAGGCCTAAACAAGTCACAGCAATGCATAAATCCCAAATTTTTCTGTCGGGACTGTAACCAAAGCATTGAGACAAAAACTTTCACTATATTTGTTTGGTCATTTTAGGTTCATGCAGCCGAGAGACAACCGAAACAAGCAATTTCCCAATGTGTACCTATGAAAAAGATTACTTAGAGATACTTATTCTGAATTGCCTACAACAAAATTCGGTATTTCGGCATTGCTGTGACTTGTTTATGTCGTGGCTAAAACAAAGCCACTCCAGTCGAACACACATACACATGCAGAGCTTTTGTTTATCTCGTCTCAAGCCATCGTGAATGGTCTATAGGCAAATGCCATTATTTATTCTTTTATCGGTATTGTATTTGCAATGAAATGAAAGAAATAATGTTGTGTTACGTGAATCTACAAAATGTTGTAGATGATTTTTGATTATTTTCTTACAATTTTTTTCGATTCCTCATTGAAATTTTTTCTCTACTCGAGGGTAGTATTATAATTAAGTAACTTTGAGTATAAAGATTATGGGTTTTCTAAACTTGGTTTTGAGCAAAATTCTGTAAAAGTCGCAAATAATTTGAAAGTAGGTACGCATCTCCAACTCTTTTTTCTTCTTTCCCCCTTAATGAAGTATTATTTCAAAATCATTTCCCAACTTAATCATATCCCCTTCCAATCCTTCATCCTCCTATCCCAAACTTCATCCTCAAATCCCCTTTCCTCAGCTTTTGAAAATAAAACCAATATTTGGACTGTTTGAAATGTTGAAAGCAGGATAGTTTTTGGCGAAGGCTAAGCCTGTTGGCCATTCCAATGCAATCTCTATATATAAAAGCGAAATGGCACTGATTCATCTATTCATTCATGTATTCATCCATTCATTCATTCATTCATAACCAAAACTAAAAATCCACTGAACCGAGGGCGTTCAAATTTGGCAGGCATGTTCAGTTGGACGATTAGACGCGCGCTAAGAACGGATTTTAAAAACTTTTCAAGGATACGCCAAATATTTTAGTTTTTCTATTGTTTTTCAGCATTTTCTTTTTTTTCGAGAACCAATCGGTAGAAAATGTTGATATTTGGTGGACAGGTTCAGATAAGGTCAATAAATGTTGTTTTAAAATATTTTTGGAATCCGTTCAAGAGTACGCCAGTAATCAGTTTTTCAAAATTTCTAAATGTATTGCGTGTCGCATATCTTCCTCCTTGATACGACCAATACTTACTGTAAATTGAATGGTTCTGCGATATAATAGATGAACTAATTTAGAAATAATATTGAAACAAGTTTCAAACTATGTCCGATATACTTCCCAAGGTTACGTTCAATATTAGCGTTTTACTATTTTTCGGATTTTGTCTTGGATTTTTCGAGAATAAATTGTTAGAAAATGTTGAAATTTGGTAAACAGCTCCAAATTATGTCTAGAAATGCTGTGTTCAATAAATTTAGAATCCCTTCTGAACGGAATTTGCAGGCGAGCGAAGCGAGCTTGTTTTACTCAGCTTACACTGCCAGAGGTTATGCAGCCTGTTCGACTCACTGACACTGCTGATACTGTCGGGGGTCCAGGGGGCGGAGCCCTCTGTCTAGGCGGAGAAGGCGAGCGAAACGAGCCTGCCGGCTAGTGAGTGATGTATTGTGGGCTAAATTAATGTGAATAAATGAATTAAAATCAATCAACTCTACTTCTTCTTCAAATATCTATATTCTCTTAGTTTTTGGAGGAATAACATGAACCACACTACATTTCTTGGTCAATCCTGAAAACAACAATACAAGTAGATATTAAGAAGACAAGATAAGAAATAACTACTATCTTATTCCACTGCCTTCTAGTTATCGTGAACTAATAGATGTGGGCTTCCTGTGAACGATTTCACAGCCTTCTAGATCTCTGACCGGGGAAAATATTTACTTGCGTTTCTCTCAAAACGGCAGCCCCATGTTTCCTACTTATCAGCAATCTAATACACTCAGGCTGAACACTAGAAGTGACTGAGGTACGCTGTCCAAGCAAAGAAGATATTCTGGCAAGATGGTAAAATGACTGCAGCTCGGTCAATATTGATTAAAAAATTATCAATTTGGTCTCAAATTGTAGAAAACATTCTGTTCTACAATTTAAGACTCAATTCATTATTTTTGAACTGAAATTGACCAAGCTAAAGTCATTTTTCCATCTTGACAGAATGCCTTCGTTGCTTGGACAGACTATAGAAAGTGCATGCAGATATTTTAGAATAAGAGTATCTCCAACGATTGTATACATAGATTGCTGATATATATGCATAGTAAATAGGTATAAATTCGTAGGGAAATATATATTTAAGTAGATTTTCCAGCAGATGAGATCGAATGACTGTCAGGCGCCATTGGTATAGTCTGTCCAAGCAAAGAAGACATTTTGGGAAGATGGGAGAATGACTCTAGCTCGGTCAATATTGATTAAAAAACTTTCAATTTGGTCTCAAATTGTAGAACTGAATGTTTAATACAATTTGAGACCGAATTTGCAATTTTCTATCACATATTGGACGAGCTGGAGCCATTTCCCCATCTTGCCAGAATGTCTTCTTAGCTTGGACTGACTATGCAAACCTGTTTAATAATAAACTTCAACTTCATTCTGTACAAGTTGCACTTTTGCTAACTTGCTCTCACATCTTTCAAGTGATACTATTTCTTTTTCTTCTCTTGTTTTCTGTCCTTTACCGTACGTCTTCTGTCTCTACTCTGTCTCATCTTTCTTCCGTTTTTCTGTCTTCTTCGATATTCTTAGCTTCTGCGTTGGTGAGTTTGATGATGATGATCCTGATATTGAACAATGATTAGGCTACTGCTTCTCAAAATTTTAACATAAAAATGTTTGCGCTACTTCATTTTCAATATTTGCAGTGTGGGAAGAAGCTGATGATTAATGATCATAGAAGCTGATGACACTGGCGGCTCGTGTCCACGGAATAGGTGAAGTGCCTGTATATTTTACTGTACAGCACTTCACCTGTTTTGTGGGCACAAGCCGCCAGTGGCTGATGATTGATCAATGGATAAGCAATCAATAATCATTCATTCAGAATAACATTTGGGTGAGTACAGCAATCTCATGACCTAAACTGTTCCTCTAACAATTTATACTTCATTCCAAATGCAGGTTATGTTATATCATATAAAATTTAAAATTTATAATTTATAAAAATTATCATTTAATGATAATCATACAACTCCGTGTTCCTATTGATTCTTACGAACATGTTCCTAAGTGCACGTGTGACTTTTGTAGTAACAGTCCAAGAACAGATTAGATTAGATTAGATTAGATTAAATTTCTCTATTCATATAGACAATAACAAAACATTCACACTTAGATTCTAGATTGCAATTAGATATTGTGAGTAATTATGTACAGGAGTAAGTAACCTTTATACAGGAATATACGTAGTAACTATCACGTTTTGTATAAATGACACTAGCTTAAAAGATAGTAATTATTCAACAGACACGGGTATACATGAACGCGGAGTTATAGAAATTATATATTTAGGAAAACTATGTAGGCTACTATAATTAATTGGCAATCTTATCCATTACGATTGAATTATCTAAATGAAAATGCGAGGTTTGGACATGAAGATGTCCATTCTAGGGAAAGAATAACAAAGGTATCCTTTCCATTAACACTTGTCCTTGAATTAGTACCCAATTGATAATCTATGTGGATTGATAGAATAGTTACATTTGAAAAAATTATATAAATACGTCAAGATAGTTACGTAGAATTTGTTACAACTATGCCTCTTGAACTACCTATGAGGAAAAGCATTCAATCTCAAGAGAGTGTCCAGATTGGCTCACTAGATAAAATAATATATCGGCTGGTGGCTCAGGTGAAGTGCCCGTATCTTTTACTGTTCAGCACTTCACCTGTTTTGTGGGCACGAGCCGCCAGTGATATCAAGCGACTATTTAGATGAGTTTGGATACATTACTTCTCCTCTATGTTACGTTAGTCTCCTTGACAAATAAAAATGAAATGAACAAGATGCTTCATGCGGAGTGCGCTAAATTATTACTTTCCAAGTTGGTGCATCTTCTACTTCATGGGATGTATCTTGATATATGATATAATTTTAAGTTGGACTTATATACATGTATATATGATTCTTCTGTGAGGTAATATTTATCTAAGGTGGATTATTATACCTGTATATAGGATTCCTCGGTGAGGTAATGTGTGTCCCAAATGGATTGATATACCCGTATATAGAATTCTACGGCGAGTTAATATGTGTTCAAGTTGGAATAATATACCTGTATATAAGATTCTTTGGTTAGGTAATATGTGTGTTCATATTATGATTCCTTGTAATAGGCTCATTCATTATATGCCCCTGTATATGATTCTTCGAGAAGGTATAACTATATATTCTATGCACTGGTTACAATTCTCATGGCAACCCTTCTCACTCAGTGTTGAACTATTTCTAATGTCAATCCTAATAAACTACTCTCTGACTAAAGTCTGTTCAAGTATAGAAGACATTCTGGCAAGATTGGAGAATGACTCCAGGTCGGTAAATATTGGTTGAAAAATTATAAATTTTGTATTAAATTGTAGGAAACAATCTTATCTACAATTTCAGATCAAATTTATAATTTTTGAAGAAATATTGACCAAGCTGGAGTCATTTTTCTAGAATGTCTTCTTTGCTTGGACAGGCTATAGGTTTGCTTGTAATTTTGTAGCGTATGCCTTGGCTATTTATCTTACACGGCTTCTTTGATATTTGAATTTAGTAAGAGAGTGAGGAATATATTTATGCGAGTGTAGGAAGGGGTAGTGATAAGGGCGAAAGAGAAGGGGAAAGTGGAGAATGAGGAATGGAAGAAGAAAAAGGAAGAAATAATAAAGAAAAAGGAGGAGAAGAAGAGTTAGATAAGATGAAGGAAAATAGAATTGTATTGAGAAACATTAGCCGATTAGAGGAAGGTTTTGAGTTGAGAGCAATGTATGCTTAGTTTGATTTCCTTCTTAGAAGATTCATTTTTTGTATACACAAAAGTTCATCAGTAGGATTGATATAGTCTGTCCAGGCATAGAATACCCTCTGGCAAGATGGGAGAATGACTCAAGCTCGGTCAATATTGGTTCAAAAATTATCAATTTGATCTCAAATTGTAGGAAACAATTTGAACTTCTATCAAGACTACACTTATAATAATTCTTGAACAAATATTGACCAAGCTGGAGTAATTCTCCCATCTTGCCAGAGGGTCTTCTTTGCTTGGAGAGACTATACATAGGCTTATACAATAAATACGTTAATATGTCCTTCTTATGTTGCATTTGATACTTTTATAAATAACTTGTAAATTAATGTATTTTCTTGAAAGGAGATTGAACCGTGGATATACACATTGAGAAACAGAAATGTTTAATTCCGTGGAAAGATATCGTTTGATGAATCAATGTTATTTAGTATATGCTTCTCTATATTTTTTAAGTATTAGTGGGAATCAAATCTCATCAGTAAACTGTATTTCAATATTCCAATTGTTCTCTCTTGTAAATGTTATCTTTTCAATTATTGTGTATTGCAAATTTAATCAAACCAAATATTGTTATTTGATAATTGATGATAAGTTCTCCCATCATTGAATTCATTTCCCAAACACAATGATTATAATGTGAATTTAATTTGAAAATTTTTATTTATAGTGGAGGAATTCGGATCGTCATCACAGAAAAATAGCATAAAGATCAGTACAATATATTAGTAGGCTAAAGTGATGCGCTGTACAGTAACAAATTAATAGTTCAGTACATCATTTTGTCAATTTACAAAAATGTTTCTTGTACAACTTAACATTTCGACATAAAATGAGAACAGATAGCTTAGGAAGTAAGCGCTTGAAAAAGAGAATAATTCAACTAATATCTCAAGATTAAAGTACCGCAATTTCACAGTGGAGAAAATTTTGGAAGAAAAATACGCTTCATCATACAAAACACCCATGTATTATATCCTGTTATTAGTATAGCATTTCACCGGTAAATCGGCATCTTCCTATTACCATTCACATTCACCGCGAGCTTTAATCTCAATTGCTTTGAAATAGATTTGGGATGTGAAAGAATACAGGGAAGAAGAAGGAGATGAGGAAAAAAGAGGATAAAGGTAGACAGGAAGGTGAAAAAGATTATTCAATGAAATTATGGTAGCGGTGAACATTATGATTCGGAATAGATGGTAGTGTGGAAATGTTTTTTTTTTGTTTCTTTACGTACTGTATTATAAATGGTGGAGTTGAAACTCGTATTTTTGAGGAAAAAATGCACCTAGTCTTGATATTAGGTGGAGAAGAGTATATTTAAACTTAAAGGATGTACACTAGATTAATAGTGTTGAAGGATATTAATGCTTGTATTTTTTCAAAAAAGAACAACTGAGAATTTTTATAACATGCTCAGATGAAGTATCTCACGAACAGAAATGTGAATGAATGAAACGAACAGAGAAAAGTTGATTATGCTTCATAGATTTATTTAATGGATGGATTGATAGTGTTAGAAGTTACCGAAAAATCACTGTTGACTCCTGATTGAATAACCAAGGAATGGAAAATTATAGTGAATTAATAATGCATCGGATAATATTGATTAATGGAAATAAAATTATGATTGTAATTGACCGCTCGGATAATATTGATAAATAAAAATTAGATTATGATTATAGGCTAATTATTGTGATTGACCTCTCTATAGCATGTCACATAGATGATGTTCGGTGCGTGGAAGATTTTTTACAGTTTTACAATTCAAAGACTTATTGAAGCTGTACTATGATTGGGATCTTGAAAATCAATAGTTTATAATAATTACTGATGTTTCAAAAGGAATGAAAGAGTTCTCCTATAACAGCTTCATGAAAAATTGTTGTATAATCTAGATCATGAATTTTCATTGGTTTCTTCCTTTGGAAAATCAACACATCTGATCATTTCAAAACTCTATTCATATAATAAAAGTCATATGATAGAAAAAGATAGTGCACTAGTTTGTTATCGCCCTAACTAATGTATTAGTATTTAGCTCCAATAAAATTGCTCTAATTATTACCAATAAAAATGCTCCAATCATAATAGAGTACGTCAATGAAGATTCATGATTATCAATTATTACCAATATAATATTGATGATGAACTAATTATTACCAATATAATATTGATGGTGACCTAATTATTACCAATAACCAGTTAATTATTACCAATTATAATTATACGCCAATGTAGATTAAAGATTATCAATATCTTGTTCAAATGAATCAGCTCCAAGCATCATGCTTCAAGAAGGAAACAAAAGTTTCACTTGTCACATCATGTTTGCGTGCTTGTGAGGTGTGACAGTACAGGGCGATCAGGAAGAGAGAGACAGTTGGAGAAGGGAAAAGAATTTGCGTGTGTGTGAGAGAGAGATAACGAATGCGAGAGAGAGGTATTGTGTGAGAGTGAGTGACAGATCAAGAGAAAGGCCGGCCGGTCAGAGCAGAGATGAACCGAGGAAAGCGCTCAGAGTCCGGTGCATAGCAGCCGAGAAGCCGTAATACCTGCCTACCTGTCGGTAAGAAATAGAAGAAGACGAAGAATACAACAAAACTAGCTACTCCTCCTTCTCCTTCTGCTGCTCGCTGCTCAATTGTAGTGTGTGAGTGTGTAGTCCTTCTTCCTCTTCTTCTTGATCGTCATCTCCGTGTGCTCACCCCTACCTTGATCCGCGGCTGCTTCCAACCAGTCTTCAGCAGGTTGGGTCTTTCCTATCCCTGCTCCTCAGTCCACCGTCAGAGTGTTTACGGGAAGGATCGAACCGGACGATAGCCGATTGCTAGCTAAACGTGTGTTCGTAAACGTCGCACGCCGCCGGTTGTAAAATTTTCGATCTCGCCAACGCCTTTGATCGGTCAAAAATTACAGAAAAGACATCGAAATCGGGAAATTTTATCAGGTGATAAGTCGAGAAAGTGTTCCATGTTATCAACAACTCTTATCAGTCATATTATCAATTGATTGACGGCGTAGATTGGCTGTAGGGGTGATACAGAACTGGTGTTGTGCGGGGAAGCATTTTGCACCCTCAAAGTTTCCAACATAAGTGGGGAGATTTGAATAATTGTGTTGAATGCGTCGAAATATCGTTGAAAATGGTGGATTAATATTCAGACGTTGTTAAAACAAAAACATAGCCCCATATGCGTGAAACAGTTGGAGTGAATAAAAAAATAATTTAGGGATGTTTTTACTTTAGAAACATATTTGGTACAATATTGTGTTGTAATTGATTAACAATTGCGTGTTTCCAGTGTGATCGTGTTTACTTTACGCCGACAGTTTCAACTCATTGTATTCTTTTGTGAATCTTATTGATTGTTGGATCTAGTCAACTTTTTTGTAGAGAATTGTTGATAGTGATTTGTGGTGTTGTTGCTACAGGAAACTGTGTTGAAGAAGTTTTACGAACGTGAATTGGAGTTTACTAGGATTACCGGTGATTTCAGTCTTCAGCGGGTGAGTCCTCATTTTTTCTAGTTCAGTTATTAAGTTCATATCGCAATCAAGTTAATTTGCATTAGAACAGTTTATAGGTTTACAGGATGAAGTCTAAATTATAGGTAAAATCACTCTTGCAAGTCTATAATGCGCAAAATTGATGTTCACTAGGCATCAACTTCGGAGAATAGTCATCGGTTGTATTAATATTATAAATACAAAATAATACAATCAGCCAAAAATTACAGTAAGCCTATAATTGTAGTATCCTTCAATTTATATTAATATTGAATTCTTGAAAAGTTTAGCAGATCAAAATTATACATTTTTACGGTGTATGCGCGAATTGAATGATACAGTGGAGGCACAAAGTGAATTTGCAATAGGTAACAGTTGCTTAGTTGTTAAAGTTACTGTTTATAATTGAGCAGTAGATTAACTAAATTTGTCATCATCTTATTCGACGTAGATGACACATTTTCGATTTGATTGAAATTTTCAAAACGCGTGTGCTACTCTTGTAGCCTATTTTCAAATAACTGGAAATTTCGCTTAGTTGTACAGTTAGTTCAATTTGTTCGGTTCGTTTATTGGAGTAATTTGACTCAATTGTATAAGTTGTGATTAGATTATTTTCAATTCTCATGGAAGTGGATAAATTTTGTCTTGATCTTCGAAAATATAATTACAATACATGGAGAATCTAGCAATAAACAAGATAGGTACGTTTCTGTTTTACTTTCTGGCAATCTTTTGCGTGTTTCTATTATTTTAAGCATAGTTTCAGAATCTATCTGACTTACTAAGGGGGAATCTGATTGTGATATTAGTTTCACTTTTTACATATAGTCCTATTTCAAGTAGCAATTCATCATTTTTGTTTTGTTTTCTGAGGGTTAGAAGATGTTGAGTAGATAAATCATTTTTTTAGACGTTTCACTCAACTTGCTTTTTAACTTATTCCAATTACCTACACTTTCACTTATTTTCACGGAAAGCGCTATATATTTACCTTAAATCTTCAAAGTTGCTTTAGAATAGGATGTCATTCTTTCGAAGAGAATTTGATTGCGTGAATAGTATCAAAGTTATTATAAGATAATATTGCTCGTCTTTTGCTAGTTTCAATGTTTGGTTATAATTAGGAATCGAGATCACAGTAGCCTACCATTTTTACTATTTTTTATCTGATTACAACATGTTTACTAAGAGGCATTCACAAATTTATTTCGATTTACATCCATTAAAATGAAACAGTTGTTCTATATTATGATCAATAACGATTTTCGGGAAAAAATCATGGGAATTCGGTAATTCATAGGTAAAACATAGTGGGGAGTTTTCAGATAACAATCCCATTAGAGCTGATAATGATTTTTGTCAAGCATCTGATGATCAAATTTCTAATACAATTCTTTGATAAACAACAAATGTTCAACATTGCTTGAAGCTTCAAATTGAAATAATTCCAATTTCTACGGCATTGACGGCTCGTGCCCACAGAACAGGTAGAGTGTCCGTATCTTTTACTGTACAGCACTTCACCTGTTTCGTGGGCACGAGCCGCCAGCGTGCTACGGTAAAACTTGAGTCCAATTTCAAACCTGTAAACTCTACTGTTATCGCTTCTCTAGTTCATGATACTCCAAATTTGGAACAAATTTAGTACTTACCTATTCTTACTTTCATAATAACACAGGCTCTAATAAATGTATATTCAATAATAATTTTTATTGGAATTATTCCTTTTTAACTCATCATAATACAACGTCACTAGTTCTATCTTTTCATTGGTCTTCACTGCAATATTTTCTCAAAGTCTAATCTTTAAGCGCCCTGTACACGGGGATTGTAGTGTCGGCCAGTTAAATATAATAGCCAATCACAGCTGTTCTTGTTTGACTCAATGACAAGACAAAGGCTGTGATTGGCTACAGATATTCAACTGGCCAACACTACAATCCCCGTGTACTTTATATTCCCCCCGATTATAAGCTGAATTGTTGTTCGCTTTATATTCAGTTTTTAAGGATATATTGTGGTAGTTCTATGGAAAGACAAAATAATATTAAACTACAGATTTCTTAGAAATTAATATATTTAATTACCAAGTATCGACATCTTGATTTATAATGAATCAGTTAATCGAAAATATCTTGTCATATATTCCATTTAAATCTACAATATTATCTTTTGACAAAAAGGTATGTACCACGCTGAATCCAATTTTAATCTTACATTAACTAATAATTTCATTGATGAGAAACAATAATATTTCTCCTCGACTATAAATTCTTGTGAAAGGGCAGCAGAAAAAATAACCTAGTTTCATATTAATGAACTTATTATTTGAAAAGATAACCTAGTTTCCTATTAATGAACTTATTATTTATCAAAATTTTGTATAAAGACGTTTAGGACGTTAGTCTGTGTTTTAGCCAATAATTTTATTATTTTCTGTAAATGGATAAATAAATATGGTCAACATAATAATATCTTATTGTATAACAAATTGACCACCACACACATAACATTGGAAAGTAGACGGTCAAGTTCAGAAGACAATAGCTTCCGCGAGAAAGTAAATTCCTGCTCAACATCGGAACAATGCAATGTGTATCCAACGTAAAAACATCAATAATTGTCGTCAATCAATTAGAAAACTGATTGATAGCTGATCTAGTCTGTCCAAGCAAAGAAGACATTCTGGCAAGATGGGAAAATTACTCCATCGCGATCAATATTTATTAAAAAATTATAAAGTTGGTCTCAAATTGTAGGAAACATTCTGATCTACTATCTGAGATTGAATTTTGGATTTTTGAACCAATATTGAGTTAGCTGGAGTCGTTTTCCCATCTTGTCGGAATGTCTTCTTTGCTTGGAAAGATCATAGCGGGTAAACGGAGTTGAAGGATCAAGGTAAAGACCGACAGACAGAGGTTTGTAATTGAAATTCAACTGGTGACGTTGTACTTAGCACGCGCAATTTCGCTAGTATGGTAGTTGTACTTGTAGAGCGAGTGAATAGGAAAGATGAAGAAGGATAGAAATGGGAAGACGGAGGATAAGTGATGTTCAAGTAGTAGGAAGAGAAGGTGAATGAGAAGGATGACGAGGAGGAACAGAAGGAGGTGGTGATGAAGGAGATAAAGGAGATAACGAGGAGGTCGCGAAGGATGAGTTAGATGAGTGGGAGGAGAAGGAGAAGAAGAAGAGAAGTAGGAGGAGGAAGAGACGAAAAAGAGAAGTAGGAGGAGAAAGAAGGAAATAAGATTGATTGATTGTTTTGTCTGGATAGACCCATTGCACAAAAAAGCATGCAAAATGTAAGCCTAATCTTTTATAACTAATCCTTATTTATAACTAGTCGGCAGGCTCGCTCGCTCGCCTTCTCCCTGGCTCCGCCCCCTGGACCCCCGACAGTATCAGCAGTGTCAGTGAGTCAAACAGAGTTTTTGAACAGCCCAGAACATGATAAATCTAAGGCCGCTATTACACGATAATAGTTCTATGTCATACATCTATTATCAAAAATATTATGATATGTTATCTATAGGAGAACATATGACATAGAATATGATCATTTATAATATTTTGTTCATTACACGGTAATATTTCATCATCACAGATGTTTGATAATAGAAATATGTCATAGAACTATTATCGTGTAATACCCGTCTAAGCAAAATATTACAAAGGTGCATTATTTTGTTGTAGGCTATTTTATGCATATATATGCATCGAAAAGTATAAAAATATCAGTCAATTGAACTAAGATCCTATTTTTTTAATAAGACAGTCATAGAATAATCTCGACATCTAAGAATTCAAAGATAACCAATCACCAATGACGTTATTATTATCGATGGTCCAATTTAATTGTAAATATTTGCAACGTACCGTGAAATTTTTGTTTTGGGATATTAATCATAATGTTCGCCTTATCATCATTTAGGTTTACTTGTAATAAGAATAATCATCAACCGGGTACATTCAATTTCCCCTTTCATGAAAATCAGATGTACCTGGTCAATAATTATTTTCATCTATCCATCAGCGATTCGTTAAAAGTTGACTTACTTTTCTCATACGATTTATTTATTCTACTTGCATATTAGGAATTCTTTCAAGTAGACAAGAGAAGAAAAGTTTATTAAGTTTGTTTAATGTAACTTACTTTTGATACAATATATATTCCACTTGCATATTAAGTAGTTTCCCAAGTAGACAAGAGAAGAATTAGAGGTTTATTAAGTTTGTTGTTTAACTGAGCTGAAGAGCATTTAGAGGGCCTAGGGACATGACAGGCCTACCATCTATCGTCGAAGATAGGCAACTACAGGATACATTAATATATCGTTGGAGAAAAGCTATTGTAAAGCGCCCGATATAGGAATACATGTGTATATTATTATACATATTTATATTATATCTATGTATATATTATACTATGGTTAAATTTGACGCCTGATTTTTGCATAATGGAAGCCAACCTGACTAACCTAACCAAGATTGTAACTGATAGAGCTAACTCCAAAAATCAAGGCGGATGGTGAATGACTGTTATCAATGCTCAGCTCTGTCAGGACAGTCTGAAGCTGTCTTTGACAGTAAATTATTATAGTTCTGGTCACACTGGTTTCAATGAACTCTCGAAAACAGCTCGCCGATTATTCTGATGGAGCTCAGAATTGATAAAATCTGTTTGACAACCGCCAATATCTTTGGCGCCAGCTGTAGTGAACTAACTTCTGGAATCTGCCCCCGTTTAGCCCCGGGGGACCCCCTGTCCCCCCACACCATAGTCAGGGGGGCCCAATAAAATATGTTCGGTTCCTGTTCATTCATTCTTAGGGAGCCGGGTTGATGTTATCGTCTGATCATCGTCGTAGATTAATGTAAACGTATAGTCCGTACAAGCAAAGAAGACCCTCTGGGAAGATGGGGGAATTATTCCAGCTCGGTTAATATTAGTTCAAAAATTATGGATTTGGTCTCAAATCTTAGATCTGAATGTTTTTTACGATTTAAGACCAAATTTGTATTCTTTGAAGCAATATTGACCGAGCTGGAGTCAATTTTCCGTCTTGCCAGAATGTCTTCTTTGCTTGGACAGACTATAGCTGCCTGTTGTGAAAAATGGATTCAGTGGGCTTGGATTATCATCGTTTAGTAGATGGTTCAAGAGTTGTAATAGAGCTAAAATATATAATTGCAGTATACTCTCATCAAAGTATCAGTGAAGTGTGTTTCAAGATACATATTTATTTACAAGCCAGTTTATTATTTAGTTCAGTTATCAGCAAAAGTGCGAAGAAACCGTTGGATGTTGGAAAACCTGATTATTGGCGTAATAATGGAAATTATTTTGAAAAAGCAGCATCAACAATTTGTTTCGCTTTTGCAGATAGCTTTCAGACTATCCTGACAGAGCTGAGTATTAAGTACAAGTCATTTGTCAACCGCCTTAATTTTTTGCGCCTGCTATACGTTTGAAAAACGTACCTTCCAACGTGAATTAGAAAGATTTAATTTTCGTTGGGTGATTCTCACACGGTTAAATAACTCCGGTTTCGAGTTATTCATTGTATCGACTTTTTCCATCATTACTAGATTCACTTTCATATGAAAGGGTCTTAAAACAAACCCTATCAATGGGTTTAACAAGAAACGAATAATAACGCGTATAAATCTTAAATCTTTTACACAATTACTGACCTCCAATAAAATTTGTGAAATAGGATTAAAATGAATATCAACCTCAGAAAAAAAACTATTTTTAGCTGAGACTGGACTTCTGTAAGTGAGTGAACAATCACATATATATTATACAATAATATTATAGAATGAATAAAATATGTAGTATGAGGTCGTCAGCTTGTCACACGTTTTTATTGACATGTTCAACTCCAATCGATAAATCATTATTACTGAATTATTTTTCAATACCGCTATTAGAACTTCTATAGAATAACAAATAGATTCGAGCATGACTTGAATTTTATATCACACTTGGCATAAAAGTGCAGTCATTATTAGTGTAGGCTTGAATGTTATCTTGTGAAGGTTCTTTAAATTACTGTCATATTATCTTTGTTTTATTGCTGTCGCTTTATTTACAATGACATTCTGTGATAGTTTGTCCAAGCAAAGAAGACATTCTGGCAAGATGGGAAGATGATTCCAGCTCGGTCAATATTGTTACAAGAATTGAAAATTTTGTCTCAACTGTGTAGGAAACATTTTGATCTACAATATGAGACCAAATGTATAATTTTTGAACCAATATTGGCCGAGCTGGAGTAATTTTCCCATCGTACCAGAATGTCTTTTTTGTTTGGTCAGAATTTAATAAATGATAAATAATAGATATAAATAATGATGGAATAGAATAGTTGACAATAAGTTTAAATATTCACTTCCTCTTGTAATGAATGTTGAATATCATTCTTCTGTGTGATAAGGAATAACGAATAGAGCTAACAGTACAATAAATTTCTATATTTTTCCTTGTGTTGAAGTATTATGAACTTTTTATGGGAAAATATATTCATGTAGGCTATTGTAGGTCACAAGGTTATTGAGTATAATAAAATACTGGTTCATCAGGCTATTAACCGTGAATAGGTCAGTATTGTAGAGAATAATATTCAAGTATGGCTGACGCTGAACAATATTACTTGGCTTTGTCTGCTCTCTGTGCGCTCCAACAGCTGATGTTGTCAATTAAACTTCTTATTTAACTATGCCTAGATTGTACTTTTGAGATGAAGAGAAACAAAATATTTTCAAAACTATCTGTTAGTAGGTTACAACACGTACAAGAAATAAAATGAAATATTTTGTGTGAGATGTATAATTGTTTCTTTCGATTTTCAAACAATCAATAATCCAATACATGTCATGTTTTATCAGATTTAACTCTGTTTTTAGTATTGTATTTGTCCAATAGGATACAAAAAAGATTAAAGGCTAATGTTCGAAACTGTTATTCTTCCAATAAATATTCATACCAGCAGTCCAGAATCGTTTTGAAAAACAAGTAGGTTCATCCAGTTTGAATAGAAATGCAAAGGCTAATTATATTCACTTCATAAATAACATGAAGCAAATAAGATAATAGTAATTCTCCTATTCGGCTCACTGATACTTCCCCGTTCAGTTTTATTAAAGTACAAAGTTTTGAATCTTTGAAAAATACAAAAAATTCACTTTCGAAAAAAAAGAATGTTGTCAGACCACACTGATTTTGACAAAATTTTGTCTTTCATTAAATATGGATATTTACCACAATATCACCGTCACAAGCACTCAAAAAGTGAAATACTTACTTTTCCACAAACATGCAATCTCTCTGCATCTATATCTATAAAAGCGAAATGGCACTGACTGACTGGAACTTAGGTCTGGAAATGTTGTGTTAAGATATTTTTGAATTCCGTTCAATATTACGCCAGTAATCTGGTTTTTCAAAATTGTAGATGTATTGCGGGTTGCATATCTTCCGCCTTGATACGACCAATCCTTACTGTAAATTAGGTTCAGCGAGATTATAGATAAACTAATTTGGAAGATAATGAATCAAGTTTCAAACTATGACCGATATAGTTCCCAAGGTTACTATACTCTTAATTATTATTATTAGCGTTTTATTATTTTTCGGAATTTTCAGAGTTTTTCTTGGATTTTTTGACAAAAAATTAGTAGAGAATGTCGAAATTTTGTGAACAGGTCCAGATTAGGTCTAGAAATGCTGTGTTCAATAAGTTTTGAATACCTTCTGAACGGAATTTGCAGGCGAGCGAAGCGAGCCTGTTTGTCTCAGCTTACACTGACAGAGGTATTGCAGGCGAGCGAAGCGATCCTGTTTTATCCACTGACACTGCTGATACTGTCGGGGGTCCAGGGGGCGGAGCTCCCTGGCTAGGCGGAGAAGGCGAGCGAAGCGAGCCTGCCGGCTAGTCTGCAATAAAGCTCTCCTCTCTGGTTTCATTATAATTTATCACAGAAATTCACATCTTGAAGAACAGAATATTCAACTTTTAATGAGACAATGCATTTTTTCCGGTACAATAAAATTATCATCTCATTGGCTAGACGTTCAATCATGGCATCAGGTTTATATATTTAGATTGTACACAGATATTCAATCATGGCATCAAGCTTATATATTTAGTTTGTATACAGATATTCAATCATGTCATCAAGTTTATATTTTTAAATTGTATATAGATATATTGTGTCCGTGATAACCAGTTTATTTTTTGTGTGGGTTGGCTGCTTCATCAGAGCAGGGCTGCATTTTTATAACAAGTAGCAAGAAGTAGATTGCAGTTTAGTCTCATCTACGCTTGGATTTAAGTGTGGGAAAACATTGCAATGATTGTCTCCAGTTTGTGTAGGAATATTTTAATTATCTTAATCGGAGATAGGCTACTTGTGAAAGATTCAAAGGAGGTGAGATATAAATATATTGGCTTATTGTAAGACTATTGTGAAAAAGATTTGAGACGTAATAGATGTATTTTTGTTGCGTTGACAGTACAATTTTCGGTCTAGGAGCGAAATATCTAATCAAAATCATATTTATTTCCCATTCACAAAATAATACATACATTTGAAAATTTGAAACAATATTTTATAAATTTAAATACAAGATAGGCCAACAGGTAAAACCTGCAGAGGCATCAGCCTGAGCGCAGGACAAACATCATAAGAAAATCTAATATTTTTTATAGAGTTATTTGAAAGTTCTTTTTTATATTTTTCCAGTTCTGTATGATCTCATTTTAGGTATTTTTCTCGCGATTTTGCTTTGAAAGCCTAAAAAGTACTGACAAAGTACTGGATAAAATTCAATTTTTTTCAATTCAATTCAATTCTTCATTTCCCAAAAACAAATTCTTTACAAAAATCAAAAATTCAGTACATCAATACAAAGTTTATAGGAAATAAATATTTCCCCACATAGACTATAGATCCGTGAGTGGGGAAAAAGTTCATATCCTAAACTAACAAAAAAGTAGAGAAACATTTCAATTCACTACGGAAACAATAAGTATGATAAATTATGACTAAATTATTTTCTTACTCAATTTAGTACTGGAAGAGGAAAATTTTGGACGAAAAGGTAGGTGGTCTTGTCGATTCCTTGTGCGCTTTAAGGCTGAGGCCGCACTGCCGATGGGTAGTGCCTGGAGGGTGGAGGGTAGTTGGTAAATCTATAGAACATACACACCATCCACAGTAATACATTGTATGGATGGTATGACGTCATACTGTTTTTTGAGGTTATGTTGTCCATATTTAAGAATTTCAAGATGAACACATACCATCCATACAATGTATTACTGTGGATGGTGTGTATGTTCTATAGATTTACCAACTACCCTCCACCCTCCAGGCTCTACCCACCGGCATTGCGGCCTCAGCCTTACAGTTGATGCTGTCGATTAGCTTTGTCATTATTTAGCTATGCCTAGATGATTTTTTTGAGATCAAAAGAGACGATACATGCTTTACATCAGTTATAATCTGTCCAAGACCCTCTTGCAAGATGGGAAAATAAGTCCAGCTTGTTCAATATTTGTTAAAAAATTATAAATTTTATTTCAAATTGCAGGAAACAAATTTGATCTACTATTGAGATCAAATTTATAATTCTTATACAAATATTGACCAAGCTGGAGTATAGTTTTATCATCTTCCCAGAGGGTCTTCTTTGCTTGTACAGACTGTAGTAAACCACCTAACTTCTTGTTGACATGAATTATTACTCAACTTATTTAACTTAACATCAAATTCAATATTTTCGGCTATGATGTAGTGATTTTGTGAAGTGCTTCAGTCAGTTTTAGTAGTAAACAATGTTTTGGAATCAAAAATTATGTTTTCAAATTAACTTTTTAAAATAACTATAACTCATGTCTCCGTTTGTGGAAAATGTGGTTATCTGGCGAAGTGGAACAACCCTTGGGTCTCCCCACTATTAAAAGCCATACGCTAAATAAATAAATAACATTGATTTATTCTTGTACAATACGAAAATTAGGAGAGAAAATCAAAATAACATTTAAATGTTGGCGAAAGTATTGTGAATTCGACCAATCAACATTCAATGACCACAATGTGATTATACTCACTGGCGGCTCGTGCCTACGAAACAGGTGAAGTGCTGTACAGTAAAAGATACCGGCACTTCACCTGTTTTGTGAGTACGAGCCGCCAGTGATTATATCTCCGGTAACAAGAACTATCTTCTACAGCAACACACTTCTTTCTTGACTACAATATCACTGCACACACAATCATGTTCCTCCATTCCGTTCCTCGTTCCATTCTTGTTCCCGCATTCCGCCAGCTCGGTTTCACAAACAATTAGAATCAATGTTTATTGTGTCACTTTGAACTTCACCGAGAAAAGAAGAACTAAAAAGAGGAAAAAGACAAAACTACCTACCAAGCTACAATCACATACTAAAGTTTTCAACAATGATCTTCGGACTTTAGCACCGCGGCTATCTTTTAGCTAAATCTGGTCTCTCTTTCTCTCTGTTCGTTTGTTTCTTCTTCTTATTATTCTTCTTCTCCTTGTCCTCCTTCTTTTTCTTCTCCTCCATCTTCTTCTTTTCAACGATTTGTTCTTCTTCTTTACATTTTTCTCTTATTATTTTTTTTCTTTTTCCTATTCATTATTTTTCTTTTTTTCTCTTCTTCTTTTTCTTCTTCTCCTTCTCCTTCATCTTCTTCTTTTCAACGATTTATCCTTCTTCTCTACATTTTTCTCTTATTATTTTTTTTCTCTTTCTCTTATTAAATATTTTTCTTCTTTTTTATTTCTCTTCTTCTCCTCCTTCTTCTTGTTCTTTTTCTATTTCTTCTTCTTGTACGTACTTTTGTTCTTCATCTTCTCTCTCCTCTTATTCTTACTCTCTTTCTTCTTCTTCATCATCATTCACTCCTTGTTCGTTTTCCTTTTCTTATTTTCCTCTTTTTACAGCTTCTTCTTCTTTTTCTTTTTCACGTATTTCTGTTCTTAATTTTCTTTCTCCTCTTATTCTTCCTTTTTTTCTTCTTCTTCATCATCCTTCACTTCTCGTTAGTGTTCATGTCCTTATTTCTCCTCTTATTTCACCTTCTTCTTCATCTCCTTTTTCTTCCACTTCTCCTTCTTCTCCTCTTGTTCCTTCTCATCTTTTTTTATCCTTCTCCATTTTTTCCTTCTCTTTCTTTTTCCATTATTTCACTTCGTATTCTCCTTTTTCTCCTTCGTCTTCTTATTTTTCACTTCGGCTTCTTTATTTTATTCTTCTTTCCATTCTTTTTCTTCTCACCCCTTTTTCTCATTTTCTTCTTCATACTCTTCTTACTCCTCGGATTCTTTTATCTATCTTCGTTTTTTATGTCATCCTTCCTTCTATCTCAGAATCTTCTCCTATCATGTCTCTCATCCCTTTTAAAATCGGATTTAATTGAAGTGACAACAATGCCGTGATTACTAAGGAAATAAAACTTGATTGCTATCTCTAACTCACTGTCTTCATCTAACTTTTTTTAATTCTTTCCTCCTATGTCTCTTCATTCCTTTCTTTTATTTTTAACACTCTACTCTTTCGCTGGTATAGATAAGCTACCGTTATCCAGCTTTCTGCCAATTCCCTCAAGTTCCAAGCTTCTAGCATTTTTAATCTCTTGTTGGGTTGATCTCCATTCTTCTTACATAATTTTAGAGTGATTGAGCAGATAAGACTTTCTGGAAATATGTAAAAATAACTCTTAGCTTGAACTCTTAACTCTTGGACTCTTAGCTTAAAAATGATAGATAGCTTGGTCAATATTACTGTAACTTATTCAGTCACTTATGAAGTCACTGTATAAAAAATGATGAAGTTCTAATCTTAAACCATAGAGCAGAATCTTTCCTACAATTCAAGACCAAATTTATGATTTTCGTACCATTATTGACCGAGCTGGAGTCATTTTCGAATTGAAGTTTCTTTTATCATTTCAATAATGTGAAATGGTAATCGATGATAATGAAAGTCTATTGTATAATATTACTGATTGATCTTTAAAGAAAATTCAACATACGACACAAAGTTTCATTTATTTATTCAATGAATTACAATAAAGGGTTAAAACAGACAACAATTTTTGAATGAATAAATTTATCTATTTTTTGCTATATTACACCCCAGAGAAAGTATAAGATTCACTTCTCTATGCTTACACCTAGATTTGTATTCCAAAATCTGCTCCGGGATCCAAGATTCGTATCTACTGTTTTTCTTCGAAACTTTTATTTCTAAATTCTAATTTTTCCTTCTCTTTCTTCTACTCCTCTTCCTTTTCAAGTTTTATATTTTTTTTTCACTTTTCCTCATTCCTTCCTCCTCCTCCTCCTCCTCTTATCCTCCTTCTCCTTCTCCTCCTCTTCATCCATTATCTTCTTTTAAGCTTTTTCTCCACTATTTCTTAAGGCTTTCTCATCTTCTAAGACAGGATTCTCTCTTACTCCTCACCTTCGTCACCTCTCTCATTACCTTCTCAAGATGTGCGTGTTTATATCAACGTACGGAAGGGTGAACAGATTCTTCGGATAAGAATAAAACTCAAGGACCGGTTTTCTCGTTTACAACTCTGACATCTTCTCAGCTTATTCACTCATTGTTTTCAAAATTCCTTTTTTCCTATTATCTCTCCTCCTCTCCTCCTCACTTCATCACCTCTAACTCGCTCTCTCTCTTCTCTATCTCTTTCACACACACACTCAATCACTCTCTCTCTCTCTCTCTTTTCTTTCTCTTTATTATTCTCTCTCTTTTTTCACTCTTTGTTTCTGTCATATAATCTGGAATGGACAATCAGTTTGATTCCACTCCTCACATACAAGCTTTAAGTCTATCCAAGCAAAGAAAGAAGACATTCTGGTGAGATGGAAAAATGACTCGGTCAATATTGTTTCAAAAAATATCGATTTAGTCTCAAATTGTAGATTAGAATGTTTTCTAATCAATATTCTTTGAACCAATATTGACCGAGCTGGAGTTATTTCCTCATGGAGAAATTACTAGAGCTCGGTCAATAATGGTTCAAAATTATTGATTTTGTCTCAATTGTAGGAACCATTCTGATCTACAATTGGAGACCGAATCAATATTCTTTGAACCAATATTGACCGAGCTGGAGTCATTTCCTCATGGAGTAATGACTACAGCTCGGTCAATAATGGTTCAAAATTATTGATTTTGTCTAAATTGTAGGAAGCATTCTACTCTACAATTTGAGACAAAATCAGTTATAATTTTTGAACCAATATTGACCGAGCCGGAGTCATTTCCTCATCTTGCCAGAGGGTCTTCTTTGTTTGGACAGACTCTACAAGTTAGAGTGTCCAGGTCATTATTTGTCCGCAGCTGAGATAAGAAAGTGTTTTGTATGTACTCTGTGTAAACAAGAGAGCAGAAATGTATGTTATTGATATGGGATGGTATAGTCTGTCCAAGCTAAGAAGACATTCTGGCAAGATGGGACATTGATTCCAACTCTGTCAATATTGGTTCACAAATTCAAAATTTAGTCTCAAATTGTAGATCGGAATAATGTTGCCTACAATTTGAGATCAAACTTATAACATTTGAACCAATATTAACCTAGCTGGAGGCATTTTCCCTTCTTGTCAGAATGTCTTCTTTGCTTGGATAGACTATACCGCGAAGGAGGATTTGTAATAATGTATTGTGAGTAGGGGAGTACCGCTAAAGGTACAGCAGGTAGATTTTATCGGAAATGAAGATAAAAGTTGTTATGTAATATTGATTCGAGGGATTTGAATAGGTTCCAATGATCAGGGATTTTTTGTTGGAGGAGTACATTATACTTATTGGATAAAAACACAGAATCCACTCATACTTTTGTCATAAAATATCATGAATAGGTGTAGAAACATTGTTAAGAATATGAAAACCTGTTCGGAAACCCTGTTATTAATATGACTTTCATGTAATGGACGAATCAGTGACAAGAAGAAAACACAATTCAGAAAGAAGAAGAGGATAATTTAGCAAAAGGCGTAGAGGTTGAAGAAAAGGTAGAAGGAGAAGGAGAAGGAGAAGGAGAAGAAGAAGAAGAAGAAGAAGAAAAAGAAGAAGAAGAAGAAGAAGAAGAAGACGGAATGTAATTGACGTCTTCAACCAAACACGAACACAAGTAAAGAGAATGAGAAGCCGTGATAAACTAAAGAGAAGCCATGATAAAGAAGTGGACAATGCAACACCTTTCTGTAATTTAATATGAGATGTGATATGAATTCTAAAAGCACCTATCTCTTTAGTTGTTGACCGTCGGAACTTTCCCGATAGAAGTCTTGTTTTTGCAAGTTTAGGTTGGCAAATACTGTACTAAACAAGGAAAGGTACTAACAATTCGAACAGAGACGAAAGATGGAAGAAAGTAGGAAAAAGTAAAAATGAAGGAGGAGAAAAAAAACTATGAACATATGCTGTTACTGTTGGACATAACAGTCATAATCTCCTGAACTCGTGACACAATTTTTTCAATGAGTACAAATTGATTTTAATTAAATACGTCGAATTGATGTATTTTGACCATTCTAGTGTTGATAAGAAATTTTAATCATGAAAATCGTAACCAGTAATGGAAACCTTGATAATGAATTGTGTCACTTTGTAGAAAACATTAAAAATATTTGGTTACAAGAACATTCTGTATTCCGAAAACGGGACAATGAAGGAGAAGGCGTTGAAGAAGAAAGATCAGAAAATAAAGATTTCGTCAGTAATGGACTCATCACACACATACACGACTAGCCTGAGAGAGCAGCGAAGGTGATAGAAAGAAACAAGTTTTTCGAAGATATATATCAGTGACCATTGTTGAATTCGAAAAAAGGCTCGCGAGTTCCATTCAGAAAATTAATGAAAATGGTTGAAAAAACCCAGCGTCCACTATAGTCGGTCCAAGCACAGAAGACCTTCTGGCAAGATAGGAAAATGACTCCAGCTCAGCCAATATTGATTCAAAAATTATACATTTAGTCTCTAATTGTGGAGAACATTCTAATCTACAATTTGAAACCACAAATGTATATTTTTTCAATCAATATTGACCGTGCTGGAGTCATTTTCCAACTTTGAAAGAATGTCTCCTTTGCTTGGACAGACAACAGAGGCCCGCGATAAACTAATGGTTTCAGCGTTGTCAATAAATCTCATTAACGGCAAATCGACATGGCTAGAAAACTGAAAAACACTTACAAAAAGGAGTAAATAAAAAACGAACGTTTTTTCGAAATGGGTTTATATTATTTTGTCCAGCCTGAGAGAGTTCAACAAACTATTCCTATTGTGGTCGGCTTGGAATGTTGTTATTTTTTGGATACGAACTGGATATTATTCTAGGTTAGGTTTGGTGTGGACTTTGTTGAGAGGGAACTTTGTCAAAACTGGGAATAGACTGAACTTTTTGAATCAGTGAGAATAGAATAGAGATATATATCCTGAAAAATTATAGGCTATTCTATTTTCACAGATTCAAATTAAATTCAATGAGATTCAAAAATTCAAAATGAGATTCAATGATTGGTGAGGTTATCCATACTTTCTTGGAACTGCAGTACTGAATACTTTGAGAAACATCAGTCTTCTCTTGTATGTTGCTGAAGACATGCTCTTAACTGCCGTTAATTTATCTAAGATTTTATCAATTTATCTAAGAACATGCTAATTTGGGTGATTGGATAATATAGCTACTCTACTACGATGATTAATTCTGCAAAAAGACTAACGAAATATGTTTTTGCAAAAGACTAACCAAAATATGGAAGGATAATTTTTGCCTCACTTGATAGAAAGAAGCTGTTCTCGTTCAATCTGCCATAAGAAAGCATAATTTATTATAAAAATGTATTTATTTATTATTACAATTGCGACTTGATAGCAATTATTTCAAGCAAAGATGATAATCAGTGAGTGAAAGATGATGTTCAAATGGTGAATGAAAGATGATGAAAGTTTTCATTAAAATTTTCACTTTAAAAACGTGTTAAAAAATGGGCATCTGAGATCTTTGGGACTCAACGTAATATACTATTCAACACTCGCATTTCAAAAACATAATGAAAAACCTCGGAAAAATGATCAGATTACCAATCCAACAAACAGACTTTCAAGAGTAACACCTCGGTAAGAAAAATATAATAACTTACCAACCTCAATACACAGGGCTACGTTTTTTACTATACTGAGTGGTAAAAAAATCCTACCAAATACAGTTATATCTTTAAACCAAATGGTAACCACAAATCTATAGTTATAATAATTTATCTTTTGTGTGGTAAGTGAGGTCTTTGCGGGCCTATTGTTATGTTGGCTTGTTATCTTCAGATCAGATACAAGACATTAGTGGATAATAGGCAGACGAGTTTAGAGAAAGAGAGAGAGAGAGAGAAGAGAAAGAAGAGAGAGGAAGAAGGAGAAGAGAGAGTGAGAATGAGAGAGTGAGAATGAAAGAGAGAGAGAGGAGAGAGGAAGAGAAAGAGCACTGGTCAGAAATGGATTATGGAAGACAGAAGACTGGTTTTCAATAGTGGCGGCTCATGTACTCTTTGATCCCTCCATGAGAAGCTGGTGTTGTTGACTTCTGATGATGCACAATAGACAATTGAATTCATCAACCGTTAAATGACGTCATTCAACGCTATCAATGCAGAAAAATCACTGTCAAGCTTTGTTAACTTACGTTAAACTTGAATTTTTTAAATATTTATTTATGAAAGATATCAGAATAACAATATTGATGGAAATACGAACATAATTCCAAATCGTTTTAGTTCCTTATTATGATGAGGATGATATACCTTGAAGAGGGTTATTCTCAAATACACTATTTCAAATCAAAAACGTAATTTCAAATTTTTCTTCTCCCTGTGGTTCTTCTTTTCTCTTCTTCTTTATAATTCTCTTTTTTTCAATCTTCTACATCGCCTGCGTATATTCAGTTACCAGGTTATAGCTAACGCCAACAAGTTGGGCAGTTTTGTCTGTCTCTTGTAACCAAGCAAAGAAGAGCCTCTGGCATGATGGAAAATGACTCCAGCTTGGTCAATATTGTTTCAAAAATTATTAATTTGATTTCAAATTGTAGGAGACATTCTGATATACAATTTGAGACCAAATAACTATTTTTTTAACCAATATTGACCGAGCTGGAGTCATTTTCCCATCTTGCCAGAGGCTCTTCTGTTCTTGGCAGAACTATACTAACGCTCTAGTAATATGATGTAACCTAGTTATCAACCTATCATAACAGATGATGAGAAAGCATCTATTGTCTCCTCTAATTTTGAAAACATCCTCTAGGCATAGCTAAATAACAACTTTAACTGACAACATCAGCTGTTGAAGCACACAAGCAGCAGACGAAAGCTTTTAACGTAGGTAAAGCTGTACTAGTGTTATTTCTAACAATAATGTGAACACTCATGATAATTTTACAATAAAACACTACTATTTGAATTAATGAGTGCTCTTACACTTCATGTAATTCTATGATGTCAATTATAGAATTCATGCTTTCAAGTGATTCATACCACACCAAAGTTGCCAAGCGTGTTGGGTGTCATAAGAATGCATACGGTTTAAAATTACTAACAGCCGGGAGGCAATGTCCATTATAATGCTCAGGACTTTTTTGGTATGGGTGAGAATCTGCATCTACACTTCCAGCTTTCACATGCTTTTTCTTCTTCTTCTTCTTCTTCTTCTTCTACTGGTGATGCCTTCTTTTCTCTTCTCCTCCTCCTTTCATTCTTCTTCTCTGACTTTTTTGTTATGGGTGGGAATCTGCATTCGCGCTTCTAGCTTCTACATGTTCTTTCTTGCTTCTCCGACAGTTGTTTTCTTCTTACTCTTCCTCCACCTCTTTTTCTTAGTCTCCTTACTTCTTTCACCTCCTTTTTCTCACTCCTTTTTTTCCTCTTCACCTTCTTATTTTTACTCCCTCCTCCTTCTCTTTCTCTTAATTTCCTTCCCCTTGCTCCTTTATCCTCACTTTCTCTTTTTCATTATTACTCCTTTCTTCTCTTTCTCTCCTTCTTTCTCTTAGGCATTTCTCCTCCTCTTTTTATTCTCTTTTCTCCTTTCTCCTTATATTTTTATTCTTCTCTCCATCTTTTTCTCTCCTTCTTCAACTTCTTACACGTTCCTCCTCTTCTTCACCTTCCTACTACTCTCTCCTCCTCTTTTTCTTCTCATTCTTACTCCTTTCTACTCCCAATTTTCTTTTACTTCTCAATGAAGCCTCCTCCTCACCCAGCTTCTCTTCATCTTCATCCTCATCTTCCTGCGCTCCCTTCTCTTCCTCCTCCTCCTTCTTCTCCTCCTTCTCCTCTTCCTCATCGTTTTCCTCCTCCTCCTTCTTCTCTTTTTCCTCTATTTCTTCTTGATCTTTCTCTTCTACTTCCTCTTCATTATAACCTACATGATCTTCTCCCTTCTCCTCCTCTCCTTGTTCTTCCTATTCTACCTTCTCCTCCTCTTCCAATTCCTCTCCATCATATCTTTCCTTTCTTCTTCTCCTCCTCCTTCGCCACTTCTTCATATTCATTGTATCTTATTCCATCTTCTCATCTCGCTTCTCTCCTTCTCCCTTCTTCCTTCTCTCCTCTCTTCTTCCCTTTCCTCTCTATCCCTCTCTTTCCCCCTCTTCCTCTTCTCCTCACTATTCCACTTTCTCTCCCTCTTACTCTTCTTCTTACTATTCCACTTACTCTCCCTCTCATCTTCCTCATCTTCTTACTCTTCAACTTTCTTTCCTCTTCCACTTCTTCTCCCTCTTCCTCTGCTTCTTACTCTTCCACTTTCTTTCCTCTTCCCACTCTTCCCTTCTTCTCCCTCTTCCTCTTCCTCTTCCTCTTCCACTTCCTCTTCTCCTCTTCCTCTTCTCCTCTTCTTCCTCCTCCTCCTTCTCTCGTGCACACAAGCACTGTGGTGTTATCTTTGGTCTTTCCCCGACAATGCATACTAGCACGCACCTTCACCTTGCCTGGGCTTGAATTTCGTATTATGCATGTTTTCAAAGTGTGGAATGCCCCAAGAAGAAGAACCTGCTCCTACCGTCTGTCCAAACAAAGAAAACATTCTGGCGAGATGGGAAAATGACTCTCGCTCCAGCAATATCGGTTCAAAAACTATTAATTTGGTCTCAAAATGTAGATCAGAATTTTTCCTACAATTTAAGACTAAATTCATAGTTTTTGAATCAATATTGACCAAGCTGGACTCATTTTCCCATCTTGCCAGAATGTCTTCTTTGCTTGGAAAGACTATAGCTGGACTCTGTACTTTGACCGGTCCACTTCAACTTATTGCTATTACTAACTGTGTCCTATTAATCCTCTCTTGCTCCTCATTTATTATGCCTTCATCTCTCTCATCTTTTCTTCCTTATATAAAGGTACCCTTGAATATTATTTTCCTAAGATGGCCATTCATATGTTCAATCTTCGCCCTTTCTAATTAGATTAATGTGAAGAATATTGCGGGAAATTGTAATTATTGTTCGACTTTGACATTTCTCCATTTTTCGACTTAGTCAGCTCAGCATTTCTGTCCCATAATATGGTATGTCCATTTTTATGTTTCCTTCTATTAGTTCTCCACGTTTCCTCTCTGATAGTGGCAAATTTTCTTTTCCCGGATGCCAAGAAGTTATCAATTACAGTAAAAATATTATTTAAAATTCGAAATTAAAGTATTACCCCAATGTTGGATACTTATTGATTTTCTGCAAAATTACGAGAATATCTAGTTTTATTTTCTTTTATTGCAATTTAGAATATAATATTGCAGGAATATTTAGAGAAAATATTGTATTCACTATGAAATAACTTTATTTAGTCATCCTAATTATTTAATTCCAATTTTGATCTCGTTATAGAATTATTTCAACAATTTGATTCAAAAATTCATACCTTTATACTGTGGTATATCTCTACTGTACTATTCCCATTATCACTTTCACTTTCAATCATTTGATCTCAAAGTGTTGTTGAATTGACTCTGTTATAGATTCTGTCAATTCACGAACTTTGATTAACTTGTATGTTTGTTCAACTGGAAGCTATACTTACAGTTGATCATTTGAACAACTAAAAATTTAAAACTGTACAATGAAATAAGGAAGAATACGTTAATCAATGATAAAAAAATCATCCCACCAGTTAAACTAACACCTAAAACCGAGAATATATTAGCCTACACCAATCTGTGATGGATCCAGTATTTCTATTCTTTTTGTGAACACAGTTTTTTGTAATCTTATTCAAACCTTTTTCCTTTTCTATCGTCTTCTTCGAAATAGTTCCACTACCACTTCCCCGAAACTAGAAAAAGATCCCAACTTTTTTTTATCGAAGATTGACCTTTCTTCAGACAATAGAAATGTCCTATAACCATGCATTAACTTTACTTGTAGGTTTATATCTATATATATCGACTATCCTTCACCACATTGCTGACCAAAAAACAATGGAATTCTTCTAGTTGATCCAACCATAAATATATGTTGACTATACGATTTGTTAACTATAGATATGCAGTCTATCTTATGGACCACTAAGAACAAAATTTTATCGACTGAGAAGGGTAGGATAAAGGGGAATAGGATAATTAGATGGAAGGTAGAAGAATGGAAAAGGAAGAGAGACAGATGTAGAGAGAGAATCAATATAGTATAGAATGTGGACTAAAAGGAAGGTGAAAAGTAGATAAGATTTGGAGTGATGAAGAAGGAAATAAGAGTTTGAGATAGTTGAGAAGAATATGAACTGATTAAGAAGATAAATGAGGAGGTGGAGGAGGAAGAAGGGAATTAGGTTAGATTAGATTTGATCTCTTGATTCAAATAGATAGAACAGTACCTCAGATTCTGTACCTCAGTAAAAGAGACCCTCAAAATAGTCTGTCTAAGCAAAGAAGACATTCTGACAAGATATAAGCATTATCACATGATAAGCATTAGATTTGCACTAATATCAGGAAAACTAGAGAAATCCCAAGAAGCAGCTATTGAATAGCAGTAAAAACCGATTTACAAATCTTTTTATGCTATGAAACTAATTTACTCTATTCATCTCATTTCTAGACAAAAATATTTCTGCTTAGTTCCAAGATAGCAATAGTTGTGAGTCTGAAGACTTATTCAATAAATCTTATGATTTAATAACTTAATAGTTATACAAACAAAATAGGTGCAAATGAACTTGTGAATTAGAGAAATATTATCCAAACAATTTGATTGACAATTCTGCTCAATGACAAAAATCCTACTAGACAGTAGGTCATCTAATTAGGAAGACGATGATTAGACATAATAATGTCCATTTTTGAGAAATGATAACAAAGATATCCCTTCCAGGATATCACTTCAGGAGAAAAAGTATGAGGAAGAAGAAGAAGAAGAAGAACATGAACAATAACAAGACAAGAAAAGAAACAAATGTTGAATTTGTTGTGTGTAACATAATAGTATATAACATAATGAGTGTGGAAAAATCGTTTTTACAAACGATTTATTATGTTCTCTAAACGAGCGGTACGCGAGTTTGGAAAATAATTATGAGTTTGTGAACTTTTCCACACGAATTATGTACATTTTTTTCGTCATACTAGACTGAGAAGGATTTATTAAAACCTCAAACAACTGAAAACATTAACTGAAGCCAACATAACCTCAACACAACACTAGCAGTAGCACAAAACAAACGCACACAGTGAACTGTCGTTCGACTCGTTTATTCATACGTCGGAGTTTGGAAAAAACAGCTGTGCTAGATTTTCAGTGCTGTAATTATCATCGTGATGATGACTAGTGCTGTAATAATCATCAAAATGATTATTCCCGCATTCAGAACAACTGATCTTTGATTCTCCTGTAAACGGCAATTTTCCAAACGCAAATCTAGCTTACGAGTATGGCGAAAAAAATGTACATAATTCGTGTGGAAAAGTTTACAAACTCATAATTATTTTCCAAACTCGCGTACCGCTCGTTTGGATAACATAATTATTCGTTTGTAAAACCGCCTTTTCCAAACTCTTTATGTAATATACTAAAATCTCTACCTATAGTAAGTAGTATGAAGAAGTTACTTTTCTTTGCAGTATAATAGAAATACATTTATATATAATTATATAGGTAGTATGTATGAATCTATACTACAGTCATAATGGAGTATGATAGTATGGTTACTGTAATAATACAGGTAGTAGGTATGAATTTATACTACAGTTGTAATGAAGTATGATAGTATAGTTATAGTATTACTAGGAGTGTAATAGCCCTGGCCATTGATAATGACCGCTGGAGTCAATTGTTAATTGTTCATCGGTTAGAGATGCCCGACCAAGATAGTCCGGCATAATAGAATTTATTATTGGCTAATTAATACGGGAAGGACAATAATTACTGATTGTTTTTTGTTGTTGTACGCTGTTCATTGTGTGCTGGCGTGGACCGTACGAAAAGAAAGAGAGAGAGAACAAAAGGAGGGAAAAGTGATGCAAAGGAGGAAAAGGAGGAGGAGGGGAAGGAGAAAGACGAGGAGGAGGAGGAGGAGTAAGAGATGAGAGCTAGGAAGTAAGAAAGGAGGAACCTCTCAAATTCATTAACGTTTGCATGCCGATTTGGATGCATTGTTTTCATTTCATCTTCCACTAATTCTCCGTTACTCTTCTTCTTCGTCTTCTTCTTCTTCTTCTTCTTCTTCTTCTTCTTCTTCTACCTTATTTTTTCCTATATCGAACCCTATTCCCCCTCCTCTTCACTGATCACTCCTCTTTTTTGTTTCAAATTAACATCACTCACAATCAGTTAATCAATTACATAACTGAATAAAATCATTTATTACAAGACTGCAATATTTCGATTACACAACTATAATTTTATTAAAAATTTTATTTTATTGTGAATTTAATCTTTTGATTGCACAAGACATTTGAAAATTGTAGGAAACCTCTCAAAAATGATACAAATCTTCAAATTCTAGACAGCTTTGAGTTTTTGAATTCAAATTCTTCAGATGACAAGAGATGATATCTTTCATAATACTGTACAATAGAATCTCTACTTGATTATACAAGCTTGTACTATTGCTTATAATGAATTAGAAGTCTTTCTTTTGTTCATACTGTATATTAGCGTGAAAGACTAATCATATTGTTGTCTTAATCATATGTTGGTATCTAGCACTCCGGTATAGTCTGTCCAAGCAAAGAAGACATTCTGGCAAGATGGGAAAATGACTTCAGCTACATCAGTATTGGTTCAAAATCTATCGATTTAGCCTCAAATTGTAGATCAGAATGTTTTCTACAATTAGGGACCATATTTATAATTTTTGGACCAATATTGATCGGGCTAGAATCATTTTCCCATCTTACCAAAATGTCTCCTTTGCTTGAACAGACTATCTGCTAGTATCATTATACTATTTATGTTCAACATCGAATTTTCCATTTATCAAACAGTATTTTCTTTTTTTCAAACAAATACCAAATCAATAACTGTGATAACCTTTTTCTGAGGTGATAACTGCTACTAAAAATAGTAGCCGGAAAGTGCAGTTATAAATGCATTAAAAGTAGCAGTTGCACTTCTCAGGTGCATTCAATGACCCGCTGCTCTCCATTCAAGCAAAGAAGACAATCTGGCAAGATGGGAAAATTACTTCAGCTTGATCAATATTGTTTCAAATACAATCAATTAGGTCTTAAATTGTAGATCAAAATGTTTTCTACAATTTGTGACCAAATTTAGAATGTTTAAACGAGTGATGACCTAGCTGTAGTCATTTTTTCATCTTGCCAGAATGTCTTCTTTACTTGGACAGACTCTAGTTGCATCTAGGGTTTCTCGGTTGAATCGCTACAGCAGGTTAATAAATTAAATCGAAGATCTATGGTCTTATTCAGGTTATGCTCTCAGCTAAACAACTCTAGTCACAGTAACAAGTGCCCTTCTTACTCTTCTTATCTCTCTCTCTTTCAATTTCTCTCAACCACTCTCTCTTTCTATCGCTTTTCCTCTCTCACTCTCTTTATTAATCACTTATCATCCTTCCTCACCTTGTGTGTAACTAGAAACCATTCTAATGTTAATCTCGGATGCTCCATCTCCTCTGATTCCTTTCCTTTTTTCCCCTTTTTACTATTCTTGTTTGTTCTGAACAAATTCACCTTCAAATCCTTCTTGTTCAATTTATTTTCAGCGTCTAGTTTATGGCTTTTTCGTTTAGTTCGACTTGATTGCCCTCTGCTCATTTGAATTGTGTTTTTGTGCTCGTACATATTCTTGTTAGTTTAGTGATTTTGAAAGTCGTCTCTGGTCATCTCTTAATTAATTTCTGGGTTGGTTCTATTTGTTTTCCCCTCTTCTGGATTCAACTTCGTTTGGAATACGAGATTTCATTCTATTTTTTCTTAGATTTGCGTTAGAAACAACATTTGAAATTTAAACAACTAAAAAGCTGTACAGAATAAAGGTTGAAATTATTAATTTAGGATTAATTTAATTATTTAAAATTAAATCATAGTACAGAAGGGACATAGCACATGGATGTATTTCGCACTGGCGGCTCGTGCCCACAAAACAGGTGAAGTGCTGTACAGGAAAAGATACGGGCACTTCACCTGTTTCGTGTCGTGGGTACGAGCCGCCAGTAGGATTTCACAAACATAATTTCCCTACTTCTTCTATGCTTTGTCATTTTCTGTTTGTTTTCCTGTGTGCTACTATATTATTATAGAACAAAAATGGATGAATAATTATCAAATAGAATCTCCAGTCCTTTGTATATGGAAATATATGGGGATTCCATTTAATAATTATTCATAATTAATCCAGCAGTTGGTATACTGCACAATATCTAATAATTCTTCCAAAAATGAGGAATATTGAATAAGAAACTAGATATGGTCGAACCACAGATAAATTCAAAATCTAGATACATTTACAGAAGTACAAAGGAGGTGAAAAATGGATATTTCAATTATTACTTCTAAAACAATTCATACACTTCATTCCTCACCAATCACCCATTTATCCTCAATCCATTTATTGCTCTTATCTTTTCAACAATATTTCAATCGCTTTCTTCTCTTTACTTGTTTTTATTCCACTCTAACCACTCTCCTTGTCTCATAGTCTGTCCAAGAAAAGAAGACATTCTAGCAAGATTGGAAAATAACTTTACCTCAGTCAATTTTCGTTCAAAAATATTAAATATTTTGGATCAATATGCAGGGAACATTCTGATCTACAATTTAAAACCAAATTTATAATTTTTGAACCAATATTAACTGAGTTGGAGTCATTTCACAATCTTGCCAGAATGTCTTCCTTGCTTGGTCGGACTATACAATCTGGTCATCCATGTCCTTTTTCTGAGAGTACACGTTTTATTGTAATCTTCCAAGTTCTCTCTCTCTTTACTTCTCTCTCGCTCTCTCTCTCTCTCTCTCTCTCTTCCTCCGTTTCATCAGAAACAAATGAGCAACTCTCTCGGCCAATCAGAGAAGCCGACACATATTTCTTTGGACGCCAGACTTGAAATCCGCCATCAAGAAGCTGGACTCTAGCCAAGAAACATCAACTAACAATATAGAATATATTTAGAATAAATTCATATAAATATACATATGTGACTCGGTGATAAATTCATATAGAAGCTGAACAGGTTGATAGATTTTTAACTTATATTCTCACTTATTTTTTGCTTTTCTTGCTCTTCTTATGTTATTCTTATTTTTCCTCTATATTCTACTTCTTCTTATTCTTCCCTACCAGTTTCCACTTTTGTCTGTATCTTAATTATTGTTTTTCCTATTCTCCTTCTGGTCTCAGTTTTTATATTATTCTTAACATATTTCCCAGTATTCCATTAGATCTTTTCACATAAAGTTTAAATAATTTAAATGTGTTTCACTTCATGCAATGTTAGTTTCAAATGAAATTGAAATCCATGAAAAAATTTCACAACTTCAATAATTGTTAAAATGCAAGTTAGGTTGAGTAGCCTATATTTATTCAGCTCTTCTGAAAAAGTGAACTAGTATTAATACCCAATCATGATAGTTAGTAATTTTATTTTATATTCAATATTATGTTTTTTTTATTATTGGATTGTGAAAGAATTAATTCGAAGCGTGTTTGATTTCTGAAAATATATAGATTTAATTTTAACGGAGATAATAGAAAAACAGATTACAGTGTCAAGCTTCACACCCAATGAATGAAAAATCAATACAGTTTCAATTTTTTTCAAAAGGCATTGTTGCAACTTGCAATAGAATTATAAACCTGGTATCTAATTTCATAGAATACCCTTACGAAGATGTTAGAACAACCAAATATATTTATATTAATAGTAGGCCTATGAATCTCCTATACAGGTTCCCTTTACCTAAGGCTTTATGAAATTTGTTCATATAGGCTATTGTCTGTCTTATTTAAATGTGTTTCCTATGTTGGTATTTGTGTGGGAGCAGATAAAAAAAATTTATTTGAAAAGTTATATTTAAATTATAAAGGCCTACACCATATCTGTGTGTAGGGGTGAGTCCAGAGTATAGATATAGGATTGCACCTGTTGCTGAAATTTACAGAACTGAATAACACACATCCAGCTACTTGAGTAATATTTCGGATATAAATAGGTATAATAGCATAGATATAGGTGTAGTACAACAAAATGGCTTGCACTCTGCCTACAGCTACTGACTAATCCTTGATGGGGGGGGGGTTATAAAGGGGAAGAAGTAAGGGGGCAAAGTTATGATGGAAAAGTGGATCTGGCACTTGTTGTTTTGTTGTACACTTGTTTTGTAATTGATGTGGGGCTTTTGAGCTGATTACGCGTGGGCAACCCCATAACTAAGCTGGATTAATTCGATGTTAATCGTATACACGGTTGCCCTAATTAGCATTAGTTGAACCTTAGCATTATTTCTCCACTTTGTTGAAGTATTGTTATGAGTTGGAGTTAATAGGAGTATTGTTGAAAGTTATTTGCTGGCGCTAGTTTTGTTATTCTGAAATCATATTTTTATGGATTAGTGGAGTGAGATCTGTATGATAGGCTGTGAGTGGATACAATTGTTTTATAATTATTTTTATTATTATCTTTAGAAATATCTTGAAATAGTTCAACTAAATATGAAAACAAACGGACCTTACCATGCAACGTAAGGTATAGCCTGCCCATAAGCAAAGAATACATTCAATATTTGGCAAGTAGGTAAAATGACTTCAACTCTGTCAATATTGGTTATAAATTCACAAAAACCCTGGACACTATCAGTCGCCTTTAAAAATATGATCTAAAGTATCTAAACAAGCATGAAAAACATGTAACTTAATTTTTTATCAATATTCCATTGTTAATTCCTTCTATAATCCGGACATGTTACAATATATGAGTGAAAAAATTACAGCAAGATAAAAAGCCTTCCATGCCATTTTTTCAACTCTGAAAATCCGGATTGGGAATAATGCTGGCGTAGTCTGGTCGAGCAAAGAAGACTTTCCGGCAAGATGGAGAAATGACTCAAGCTCGGTCAATATTGGTTCTAAAACTTTGAATCTGATTTCAAATTGTAGAGCAGAATGTTTTCTACAATTTGAGACCAAATTTCAAATTGTTGAATTAATATTGGCCAAGCTGGAGTCATTTTCTATGTTGCCAGAATGTCTTCTCTGCTCGACCAGACGATAATTACCTGGTGACTTGAAACAACTGGTTTCTTACGATAAACGGATGATGTGATGGAGGCTTAGCTATTCATCTCTCCAGCTTATATGTTGTACGGGATAAATAAATAATAATGAAGAGCAACTTTCTAAACGCGAGAAGTTAGTATTACAGAGAAAAAATTGTCGCTGTCTCTTGTGTGTTAAAGAAAGAGAGATGATGGGGATGGATGTAAAGGAGGAGGAGGAGGACGAGGATAAGGAGTTCATGAAACAGAATAAGTGGTAGAATTGAGAGAATAAGAATTGAAAGAAAATAATATTTTTCATGTAAATTTGTATAGTTGTGAAGGTGATTTCTAGTCTTCTCATTCAATGAAAATGTATTAACCTTCTATTATTTAATTCAACTGAAAATAAGGGATAAAATTATTGAGAGAGATGTTGAAATAGTCAAGCATGAGGAATATAGAGTTAATATGGTGGATAAAAGTAAAGATATACAGAGAAATATAGTAAAGAGAAGACAAAAAATTAATATTTACTTGTGGAAGATGACCAAAAAAGTAGGGAGAAATTAAGAAATTGTGAAGAACGGAAAAGAAATGAAGATGAAAAGTGGTAGAGAAGAAGAGAGGATAAAAAGTAGAATAGAAGGGAAGAGAGTGAGAATGGAAATAAGGAGAACAAGAATGAGAAAAATCTTTTAGCTCCAAAATGACGAAGGTTGGTGAAGAATATGTTATGAAAATTTGTTGAGTTTCACTTGCATAGTAATGAGTCTAATGTGATCAAAACTATAGTTGTTTAAAAAAAAACAATTTTGTAGGGTTATTTTTATCTAATTCATTATAAGAGGAAGATAGAATATATTAGAGCAGATGAGAGAATGAGGAAAATGAGAACGGAGCCAATGAGATACACTTTAAAAAATTAAAAAAAGATGAAAAATATGTTGAATCTCTTGTAGAAAGCTGTGTGAGAAGAAAAGATAAATATATATTATTAATGATGAAGAAAGGATGAGGAAAACCGAGACAATAAGAAATTTATAAAAAAAAAACATTGAAAAAGAACTTGTGAGAAGATCTCCGGACTTATACAGCAAGAGGAGAGATAAGACCTTCTTTAGCTACATTAACTTACATAAGAAAGAACTAAATATGTCAGAAACAAATGAAAAAACGAGAAACATGGCATTATATCATTTGACTAATCCCCTTGGCTTCACGGACTCCTGAGTCGAATCAAAGAATAATGTAAATGTCACATTCATCGATAGGTTTTTGATATTTCTAAGTAGTGCCTTAACAGGAAAAGAATTGTTTCCTTACAGGTTCACTTTTTCCCCAGGTTATTTTCAGTGTTGAGGAGGAAAGGACTATTTCATCATTGTAAAAAGAGGATTGTTTCATCATTATGAAAAAGAGGTTTGTTTTATCATTATAAAAAAGGAGTGTTTAATAATCATCACATGTTTATTATTCCTAAGGTCATTCCCAGTGGAGGGAGTAAAAAGTACAATGAAGGTATTTTTTGTGCTTTATCAAGGATTTTAAAGTGATTTTACTAATGGGATGATGAATAATTAGAGAAAAAATGGATCCCTTATCTGTTGTATACGAACTCACTAATTGGGAGGTTTCAGGAATTAGTGAGAATTAAGTGTATGATATCAAGTCCAATTCTTATTTGGTGAAAACTTTTACACAAACCTGAAATTTGAAACCTAGAGGACTGTGGGTCTATTTTCTGGGTTCAGGCTGTAAATTGTAGATTAGTTTTTATTCTTAGTTTTTATATGAGGATGTTTAAGCTGAATTCAGAATGGTCAATAATAATTTTTATAGTGTTATTGGATTGGAAGTTTTTAATTATAATATTATAATTACAAACTAATAGAAGTTTCCTAAACCTGTATTAGGCTCTAATGGATTGGATCGGTAACAATTATCATGGATAATTGGCTTTAATGGATTTTTAATATGCATAGGTATAATACATAATATAGATTGCCATTCTTGCCCGTTATTAATGGATTCAAAGTATTTAATATTAATTTTTTAATTTTCCAAAGCTTATTCTCAACACTATCTATTGAGTTAAATATCCTACAGTTTACTATTTTTGACGTTCTCCTTTATTCAAACTTCAAATCGAATCTTCTGAACTCTCTCAAAATAGAATAAAAACAGTAATTATAACATCTAATTGTAGCTATCATCTCAGATTTGTATGAGATTTTTTGTGCTATTTCACGATAAATCTTAAGTTTATCCTATTACAGTTGTGATTTTTCGTCCAATTTAAAAGAAAAGAATACCACAATATCACCTTTACAACTATTCAAAAATTTCCAATTTATCATTCTAATAACCGTTTCAAACACCCACAATAATACCTTGAACTCATCACCACTGGCGGCTCGTGACAACTAAAAAGGTGAAGTGCCCGTATCTTTTACTGTACAGCACTTCACCTATTTCGTGGGTACGAGCCGCCAGTGCTCATTACTCATTACTATTCGATGACTCATTCCCAGGCCAAGTTTTCAAAATCGGAGGCACACATCAATCTGAATACAACAGTTACATAATGGGCAGATAAGGAACAATTGCAATTGCGATCATAATCGCAGTTAGGCCTACTATAACAATACAAGAGGCGCAATAAAAACGGTCAGTGCATGTATAACAACAAATTAAAAACACAATTAGAACTGAACCGAACAATAATTTTCGTATGCGGAAGGAAGAAGTGTACCAGAATAGAAGGAGAGGAAGAAAGAAAAAGAGAAAGAGTGAGAGAGAGAGAAGAAAGAGAGAGTGTAAGAGTGAGAGAGAGTGAGTGAGAAAGGGGGTGATAGCAAGGTGAGAAACTAACCTTATATAGGGGGCGTGTAGAAAGAGAATCAGGTTCTATAGTCTTCCAAGCAAAGAAGACATTCTGGTAAGATGAAAATATTATTCCAACTTAGTCAATATTCGTTCAAAATTTATAAATTTGATCTCAAACTATAGAACACATTCTAATCTACAATTTAAGACCTTGTTTATGATTTTTGAGCCAAAATTGACCGAGCTGGAGTAATTTTCCCATCTTGCCAAGATGTCTTCTTTGCTTGTATGTACGCAATACAGAAGTCTCCCAGAATTTGCATAATAACCATTGTTATTGCTCTTTGAGGGCGAAAGAATTGTGTAAAAATAATAACAACAGAGTCTAATGATGATTTTAATGATAATAATGAGGACGATGATGTTGTTATAGCAAGCGCATGACTATTACTAATTAATACGCGTTGGAAACAATAGAATTTTACTATTAATTTTTCTCAGTTAATGATTGGGACTGAGTGAAGTGAGTATGTAGCGTACATGCATCGTTACACAAACACAAAAGACTGTTGTAGTTTTTGAATAAGTTGGTGGAGGTGATATAGAGATTTGACAGGTATGTGTATAGTCAAGCAAAGAAGACATTCTGGCAAGATGGGAAAATTACTCCTGCTTGAACAATAAATTGGCTCAAAAATTATACATTTTGTTCTATATTCAAGAGCAGAGTGTTTTTTTCACAATTTGAGTTGACCAAATTTGTATTCTTTGAACCAATATTGACCGAGTGGGAGTTAATTTCCCAACTTGCCAGAATGTCTTCTTTGCTTGGACAGACTATAGTTTCTAAATAAGTTGTTGGAGGTGATGTAGAGATTTGACAGGTATGTGTATAGCCAAACAAAGAAGACATTCTGGCAAGATGAGAAAATGACTACAGCTCGGTCAATAATGATTCAAAATTATTGATTTTGTCTCAAATGAAGGAAACATTCTGATCTACAATTTGAGACCAAATCAGTATTCTTTGAACCAATTTTGACCGAGCTTGAGTCATTTCCTCATGGAGAAATTACTACAGCTCGGTCAATAATGTTTTAAAATGATTGAATATGTCTCAAGTGTAGGAGACATTCTGATCTACGATTTGAGACCAAATCAATATTCTTTGAACCAATATTGATCGAGCTGGAGTCATTTCCTCATCTTGCCAGAGGGTCTTCTTTGCTTGAACAGACTTTTATGTGAATAGTGTGATCGAGCAAAGAAGACAGTCTGGCAAGATGAAGAAATGACTACAGCTCGGTCAATATATGCTCAAAATTATAAATTTGTTCTCAAATTGTAGAGTAGAATGTTTTCTAGGGAGATATTGACCGAACTGGAGTTGTTTTCCTAATAGCAGAATCCATCTAAATTTAATTTGAAATTGACGTATGGCTGCTATTAAAGCTTAGCTCTGTCTGAACAGTCGGTAGGCGGTGAGTCGAGTAACAGTCATGAAAGTAATAATACAGAAAGTAGTAAATAAAAAAATCATAATATTCCTGTAACCTGGCTGGCTCAGGTCTCGTGTCAGAGTTTTCAGGTCGTTCCTGATTGATTTCAGGGACTCTGACATGACTTAACGACTGTTTTTAGGCAGCCGGGACCGACGGTTTAACGTGTCCATCCGAAACACGGGTAAGTGACATGAGAAAAATTTCTGGTCTGACCTGGGTTTGAATTCGGGACCTTTGGGTTGCAACGCCAGCACTTAACCCAATCAGCTACGCCACCCCTATATCAAGTAGTAAATGATATGTTAGAATAAAAGCTAAAACTATTCATATCTTCTATGATTGGCATCACCAGCAAAAGGTTAAAAACCTTGCAATCAGTTAAATCATAAAAAGAAAAACAAATTATAATGTTTGTTATGTTATAAACAACAAGATGAGAGGAAATACAATGTGTAGAAGGAGAAAAAAATAATATGCCCTACAATGTTTTGAATCATTATTGAAACCCAGGTTCTTTATTGCGGATGATGCCCACATGAGTATTCAATTTTACTTGTGCGGGGTTTGTTCTCGATTGTTCCTTCTGACTGAATTTTAACGAATTTAAATCATTTATTCATTGTATATCTCTTTGGAATGTTGGAAAAATATTCTACAGTAAACTGGACACACACGTGTCTATACATTCTTACAATAGATAGCTTACTATAGACATACTGCTTTTATAGATTACTATAGATTCAATCAAAGGGGATTAGAATCATTATTCTTAAGCTTCCATTATTCTATAATTCAATCCTATCTCATTTTCGTTTGAGATTAAAAATCTCCAATCATTCCAAACAACATTCACTCGATTTCTAAATTAGTCAATCCTACTCTATAGTGAGAGTATTTCCTGTCCTCTAGCTTAAAAGCATTAAAAAGATATAGTCTGTCCAAGCAAAGAAACATTTTGGGAAGATGGGAAAATGTCTTCAACTCGGTCAATATTAGTTCAAAAATTATAAATTTAGTCTCAAATTTTAGAGCAAAATGTTTCCTACAATTTAAAACTGAATTAAAAACTTTTGGAGCAATATTGACAGAGCTGGAGTAATTTTTCCATCTTGCCAGAATGTCTTCTTTGCTTGTACAGACTGTAGCTTGAAAGCATTAAAAAGAGACCCGGGGCTATTTAGAACATATGTTAGATTGTTACATACACTAATAATACACGGCCTACAATAGCCTACCATGAAAGCTCGACCAATCATAATGCTTCTTTCATCATGCAACTTCCTTTTCTCTCTCTCTTCCTCTTGTTTATCTCCTAGTTTCCTTTCTTTTTCTCCTTTATCTTGGAGATTTTCTGTCCTCTACTCCTTTCTCTCCAGATCGAGTATCGCAAATTACAATGCTCAATATCGATAATAATTGGAGTTATTATTCGATACAATACCGGTTTGTCGATTCGATAGTTACATGTGGATTATCGCAGTATTATAATGCGGATCGAATATGGGACACCTGTGCTTGGAAAGCTATCACTACCTGTTGTGGTGAAGTTGGCACAAGCTGAGAAGGCATGCCGTTATAACGTGTTGAGAGAAACGACGCTAAAAAGTTAGGGGGTTCGTCTGCTCCTTGCGCGCCCCAAAAGCCGAAGTTGTCGATTAAAGTTGTCATTTTGCTATGCCTAGATGATGATTTCAAAATAAGAAGAGATAATAATTAATAATTATCACAATTCTATTTTACAATAATAGAGAAGTTATGTTTCCTCAATCTCAGGGCTACTTTTATCACTGTTTTTTTTTAAATTTTAAATAATTATCAAAGTACCCGTTTTGAAGGATTTGCATTTGCATTTGCATTTTTATAATTAGTTAAAACATGTAATGCTGTAAAAAAATAATTCAAAGAGGGTACTTTGATAATTATTTAAAATACAAAATAGAGGAGTTATGAATAAGTTTGAGACTTGAACAAAATCATAAGGGGACGGAAACTATGAAATCTTTTAAAAACCAGTAAGTTACATTTCTGAAAACAAAAAGTTATTAATTTCTTACTTCACACACATTTTCTATTTTTATATCTTGTTATGCCTTATATTATTGTTATTTTTATATCTGTTGAACTATTAGTTCAAGTACCCAACAACACTGTTTCCCCCTCCTCTCACCCCTCAATTTTTACCCCTACCATAAAATAGTCAGATCGAGCAAAGCAGACATTCTGACAAGAAGGGAAAATGACTCCAGCTTAGTGAATATTAGTTAAAAAATTTAAAATGTGGCCTCAAATTGTAGATCAGAGTGTTTTCTATTATTTGAGATCAAATCAATAATTTTTGAACCAATATTTGACGAGCTGAAATCACTTTTCCATCTTGCCAGAATGTCTTCTTTGCTTGGACAGACTATGCCTCCCGGCAATCCCGTGACAATAGCCACGCTTTGAATATGGCAGGAACCAATTTTCACGAAAGAATGGAACCGTCGGGTTGCTCAACAGGCTCTTCAATCCGAGCTGTTTGTAGAAGGCGGATGACAAAGATCTCATGTTTATACAGGACGCTTGACAATGATGTGCTGGTTGGCCAATGTTGTATTATCTCAAGTTGACCCTGTGCATGTATACAAGGGGTTTTGTACTCTATCTACCTTTAAAAACAGATATACTGGACTTAACTTTATTTTAAAGATGTTGTTCATGTACCATTTACTTCTATATACAGATATAAGTTGAGTTGTTACCCTAAAGTACAGTTATAGTAGCCTAATAGAATAAATTATTATTATTATTAGTAGCCAAATTATCCGTTTCTTTCGTTAGTGAAAACTATTTTAGAAAGAAAACAACTCTTTACATAGACATATTCAATTAAATTCATTGATTATTTTAGCATTAATGATTGAAAAATTTGGTCTCTAATTGTAGGAAACATTGTGATCTACAATTTGAAACCAGATTTATGATAATTTATTAATCTATTATTTTAGAACAAAATATATCTTCTTCAATATATTATATCTCATTATATTTTAATGAATACGTATATGAAGACCCCCTTCATCTCTATATATAAAAGCGAAATTCATTCATTCATTCAGTCATCACCAGAACTAAAAATCCACTGAACCGAATGCGTTCAAATTTGGCAGGCATGTTCAGTTCGACGTTTAGATGCGCGCTAAGAACGGATTTTAAAAACTTTTCAAGGATACGCCAAATATTTTTGTTTTTCTAGAGTTTTTCGGCGTGTTCCTCATTTTTTCGAGAACCAATTGGAAAAAATTGTTGATATTTGGTGGGCAGGCTAAGATAAGGTCTAGAAATGTTGTGTTGAAATATTTTTGAAATCTGTTCAAGATTACGCCAGTAATCAGGTTTTCAAAATTGAAGATGTGTTGCGGGTTGCATATCTTCCGCCTTGATACGACCAATCCTAACTGTAAATTCAATGGTTCAGCAAGATTATAAATGAACTAATTTGGAAGATATTGAATCAAGTTTCAAACTATGACCGATATACTTCCCAAGGTTACGCTTAATATCAGCGTTTTACTATTTTTTGGAATTTTCTGAGTTTTTCTTAGATTTTCTAGAACAAATTGGCAGAAAATGTTGAAATTATGTAAACAGGTCCAGATTAGGTGTAGAAATGCTGTGCTCAATAAATTTCTAATCCCTTCTGAACGGAATTTGCAGGCGAGCGAAGCGAGCCTGCTAGTCTCAGTTGATACTGACAGAGGATTTGCAGGCTAGCGAAGCGAGCCTGTTTGACTCACTTACACTGCCTATACTGTCGAGGGTCCAGGGGGCGGAGCCCTCTGGCTAGGCGGAGAAGGCGAGCGAAGCGAGCCTGCCGGCTAGTAAAGATATAATAACAGGTACACCATTATAAATCCCTATACAATGGTGTCATACGCCTATATACCAGCACTAGCCCCTCTATATATAGATATAGCCTTGCAGTAGTGGTTATTTTATAAATAGATATAGCCATACAGTAGTGGTGATTGTTTGTCCTGGTGCTGAAGGACTTCTGAACATGTGTTTACAAACCATTGAAGGGTGTTCTTCTTGTGTAGGGTGCATACTATCTGAGATTGTGTTGTCAGTTTGCTTGTATGGGTTGCCTGCGGTGGGTGTACTTTTGCGATTATTTTTTAGGAAACTGCGTGTTTTGATTAAATTTTCAAGGTTTCTTTAGTTTATTTCCGAGGATATTTGGTAACGCAACTGGTTTGTGAAGTGTTTTTTTTACTATTTTGTAGGTTTTTGACTCGGTAGAAGAAGGTTTAGGTTTTGATTTGATGTTTTGGGGATCGTGAATCCAAGTTGTGTGATTCCTATTTTTCGTTCCTTGATACGAGATTCGAGTTCCAATTTTTCGAGAGTTTGATTTTGAGTTTTTGAGTTTGAATTTGATTCGAGAGTTCTACGGGAAAAATAATACTTCAGAACCCGTGGTGGTATTTTTGCAATGGTATCTATCTCATTGTATGTATTATTTTTATTATTATGTACATACTTTTTCAATTTTTGTGGAATCGTTTTCTACCCCTTAAAAAGGAATTACTGATATGGAGCAAGAATATTTTTTCTCATATAATTAACCATCTTGATAAAATCATAGTTTTAGGCTTAGAAACTTTCCCTGTTCCACCCCACCCAATAAAACATATTATTAATTTTTATATAATCAAGTTAAATTAAGTTACTATGAGAGCAAATTAAATTTAAATAGGGAAGAATCATGGAAATTATTGATTGGAATCATCAGACTCTTAAATACATTTTTCTTGAAGGAACTTGACTTTGTAACTTATTTTCTCCTTTCACAATTTTCAAGACAAACTATTAAGAATGAGGCTTTGAGCTTAGAATCGAACTCTTTAAAAAATTGTTTTTGTTGTCAGGTCAGTAATTACATAGTTTATTATAATCTATTATCACCTATCATTGTCATCATTAAAGTCGTATTTTTGAATCTTGCTTCAATCAAACTAAATTCTCAAGACGCATATTTAATTTATTTTATTGTTTTAGTTTATTTTATTGTTTATACATTCTGAGCGACATTTCTGGTATGCTAATTACTTGAACTTTTATTCTTGTAACAAACAATCGTATCAACTAGCATTAAAATACTTCAACATTAAAAAGCTGGCTTTTGTTCAAAAGAAGTAGTTGAAGTTGATAATCACTCAAACATTATCATGGAAACCAGAATAGGAAAATGTTTTTGTATTTTTATGAAGTGGTAACAATAAAATGAGAGAGTGGAGCATGTTGCTTTGAATATAATATAGCATATAAAGTATCTTCTCGTCAAGTATTATGACGTAATCTGATAACATATACATTATATAGATTTGATCTGATTTCTATTCGCTTGATAAACATAAACAACTTCCGTTCAAAATAAGTGCAATAGTTGCTGATATAATCAATCATTCATACATTATCTGATCTTGGAAACCAGTTATAAAGGAAAAAGTAAAGACTACGTTTATACAGACTGATAACAATATCTGGAGAAGTGGGCATGCTTCTCAAATATGTTATTCTAATATTTATTTATTTATTAAATTATAAATATTTATAATTTTATTATAAATAAAATTAAATTATAAACAATAAATATTAATTTATTATAGGCTACAGTAGATGAGTTTCCAGTCTTGCAGAATTTTGCAGTCCTTGGGTTTTTCGAAGATCAATTAAAGCTAATTCCAAACATGTCCGTTCTACACAATTAAACTATTACAGCTAAATAATAAGGCTGTAGTTGATCCTTCACAATCTCCACATTATAAAACTATAACATTCAAGTACTGTATTCAACAATTCAACTACTGTGATCTTTTACAATTTTCACATTATAACTACTCAACTATAGTCTGTCCAGGCAAAGAAGACATTCTGGCGAGATGGGAAAATGACACCAGCTCGATCAATATTAGTTCAACAATTATTCATTTGAACTCAAATTGTATGAAACATTCGGATCTACAATTTGAGACCAAATTCATGATTTTTGAACCGATATTGATTGAGCAAGAGTCATTTTCCCATCTTGCCAGAATGTCTTCTTTGCTTGGGCAGACTATACTTCAATTCGCTTTCCTTGAACCAATTCTTTCAGCAATGAATAAGCAATGCATCCAATTATTCCCCTCACAACTATTGAATTGCGACAAGTCATTGCATCAACTGATGGACAACAAGTTGCAGCCACTTGTTGAATTGTTGCTAGCCCTGATTTGATAGCAAAAATGCCTGTCTTCATATTTCATGCGCGGTGATTATTAATAATTACTCTGAACGGCGCAGGCGCAGTAGCGTAATTATTCGATTATAATCGCGATATTTTCATACTTTATCGAGGTTTTTGCTACGATTTAAAACTAGTTTCAACAATGGATGCTTGTTACCGGTTTACTTTTATTTTGCAAAACAAAATTGCATTGAGAAGCCTATTAAGAGAGATCTGCAGTGGATAAAAATAGGCTACTTCTAGTTTCATGAAACTATAATATCTATATGCATAAAATTCACACATAGTACAGTCTGTTCAAGCAAAGAAGATCCTCTGGCGAGATGGGAGAATGTCTCCAGGTCGGTCAATATCGGTTCAAAAATTATCAATTTGATCTACTATTAAAACCACATTATAATTCTTGAACAATGGAGTCATTTTTTCACTTTCCAGAAGGTCTTCTTCGCTTGGACAGACTATACAAGTGAAAACTCAGTGTTCAGTTGCAATTATTTCATTTTTTTATTCTCCTGAAATACTCAGTAAATATGGCTTAATACATTAATCAATGCATTCCACATTAATCAATGTATCTCACATTATTCCCAATTCAAAATATGTTTGGAGTGTTATGCTATTATCTCCTCGATAATAATTTAAGTTATCCAACTCTCAATTAATGAAGTACCCTTTTCAATTGATCTTCATTGATGGAGAGTAGGATAAGTACTGTAGCCCAAAAAAGATAAGTATTAATTTGAATTATTATTAATTTGAATGTTACTATTTTTATATAATTCTAATTCTATAGGCTGTCCAAGCAGAGAAAACATTTTGGCAAAATGTGAGAATGACTAAAGCTCAGTCAATATTGATTCAAAAACTATTAGTGATCTCAAATTGACAAGCAGAATGTTTCCTACAATTTGAGACCAAATCAATAATTTTTGAACCAATATTGACCGAGCTGGAATCACTTTTCCATCTTGCCAGAATGTCTTCTTTGCTTGGACAGACTATACCAGTTGAATATTAAACTCTAAACTTAGGGGGATTTAAAATTTAATTGATTGATATGAGGCTAAAGCTTGAAACATGTCTGTGTAAAAATAATACCACTTTTAACGTTTATACAATTTATATGATTTATTCAATTTTATCTATCAGTTGAATGTTTTCTATTAGGATTATATTTGGCATATTTGTTTATATATTTATTCCTACCTGTTTATGATTATTTTAACCTAAAGAAATCCACATGTCACAAATACATTCTCAATTGAGTATTATGTTATTAAAAACATAATATGCATATTATCAACAACATAGTATTAAATTTCCTCTCATTAGTGAATAAATAAGTAGAACATAAAAAGTGTGGAATTTTATGTTTCAAATAATTGCTCTGAACCTCTCTTGGAAACACATTACGGTATATGATTTTTTCTGCGACAATCCACTCAGTGTAAACTGAATTTAAAATTAATGGCAGAGAATTGCGGGCACCCTTCTCATTACTTCTGTGAAAAAATTGGAAACTAACAGGAAAATACTGTAAATCAAACCAATCATCAACTTCATAGTTCCTTGAGGGGGTGGATGAAAGTCATCATTATTTTCCTCATAGCGTTATTTTCTCAATAGGCGACTATTCTCTAGCACTCAAGAAACTAGTGGATAGTCTGTCCAAGCAAAGAAGACATTCTGGAAAAATGGGTAAATGACTCCAGCTCGGTCTATATTGGTTCAAAAATTGTAAAATTGGTCTCAAATTTTAAAGAAGAGTGTTTTCTACAATATGAAATCAAATTTATAATTTTTGAACCAATATTGACCGAGGTGAAGTCATTTTCCCATCTTGGCAGAATGTCTTCTTTGCTTGGACAGACTATACATCATAGGCTCTACCCTTCCAAGTTGTAGTAATATGAGGGAGTGTAACTAGTTCAATTTTCATTTGCATAAATGAGGAACTTCAGTTGTGATTATCAAGTTTGGATTTTAAACGTTTTCAATAGTTTCAGAGAAGAAGTTTGAGAAGCTGAGCTATTCTAGTACTGTTATTCAAGACTCAAAATAAGTATTTACAACGTCTAGGAATCTTGCTAATGTGGAAAATACATTAAAAAAATCTTGCGAAATAATACTTACATAATTGAGTATGTGGCTGAGCTCGGTGTGTTTTTGTAAGGGAAAAAGGGTGTGTTTTTGTTTATGTGAGGGAAAAGGAAAAATAGTTAAAGTATGATGAGATGGGAAAAAGGAATTAATTTGAGAATTTGAATTGATGGCAGAGGAGGAACAGGAAGGAAGAAAAAGAAGACAAAGGAGAAGAGGAAGGAGAAGAAGGAGAAGAAGGAAAAGAAGGGAAAGGAGAAGGTGAGGAAGAGAAGAAGGAGGAGGAGGAGGAGGGGAAGGAGAAGGAGGTGGAGATGAAGAAGGAGAAGAAGAAAGTAAAGGAAGAGGAGAAGGAGGAGAATGAGAAGGACAAAGAGAAGAGGAAGGAAAAAGAGAAGGTGGAGAAGGAGTTGAAGGAGAAGGTGAGGAAGGAGGAGAAGCAGGAGAAGGAGAAGGATAATAAGGAGGAGAAGAAGATGGAGAAAGAGAAGGAGAAAAAGAGAAAGAAAAAAAAGAGAAATGAAAAGTACAAGAACAAGAAAAAAACAAAAGGAGGAGTAGAAGTAGAAGTAGAAGTAGTGGGAGAAGGAGGAGGAGAATAATAAAAGAGAAAGAAGAAGAAGAAGAGGAGGAAGAAGAAGAAGAAAACCTAATATATTACCCGACTCCAAACTACAACTACATAACCTTACAACTGAGCCCCCACGCTACATTCAATACAGTATTTGACTTCAGCCCAATTGTGTTGTGTTCAATTCTGCTTCTCTTGGAAAATGTGTTGTATTAGGTTCTGTTGTTCTTAATCTGTTGTTTTGTTAGCCTTGTTCATGCGAAGAGTACAATAATTACTGGTAGAGAGCCAGTTAGTTACCACAACAAACGAGTCCTGTAATTTATTGTAAGTTCTTATAGTCTGTACAATCAAAGAAGATCCTCTGGCAAGATGAGAAAATGACTCCAGCTCGATCAATATTGGTTCAAAAATTATCCATTTGATCTCAAATTGTAGGAAACATTTTTATCTACAATTCGAGACCAAAATTATAATCCTTGAACAGATATTGACCAAGCTGGAGTCATTTTCCCATCTTGCCAGAGGCTCTTCTTTGCTTGGACAGACTATACCTGTACTATGTGCAGTTGTAGGTGGTTCATTGTTCAGTTTGTTCAGTGATTGTTAAAGAAGCAAATAAACTTACAAATTAGAATAAATGGGGACTTTAATGTTGTTGAAGTTCATTGAAGAACTGTGGTATTTTTTCTGGCTGATTGCTGATAAAAAGAAATATAGTCATTCCAAGCAAAGAAGACCCTCTGGCAAGATGGGAAAATGACTCCAGCTTGGTCGATATTTTTTCAAAAATAAATGTGGTTTCAATAGTAGATCAAATTGTCTCCTACAGTTAGAGATCAAATTTATGATTTTTTGAACCAATATTGACCAAGCTGGAGTCATTTTCCCATCTTTCCCGAAGGTCTTCTTTGCTTGGACTGTCTATACAAGGAGGAAAAGAATGATATAGCCTCTTGATTTATTTATTGTGTAGTTTTTTCGTCCACTGTCGCTTACCCACATAGTGGTTGATAATTGTCATCATAATTATTACTGTATAATTCTTAGTGGTTGTAGAGAAATGCATGATTGATCTCGTATTATAGTATTATTATGTGATTAAACACATTTCATAATCGCAGTTCAATAGAATAATAGTCAAATGGTGCATAATTTACTCAATTTCAAAATTAGTTCTTGGTTGAAAAAAAATTCAAATGGTGCATAAATTCAAAATTTAAGCGTTATTACTGGATTGAAAATTATGTGTTTACTCAGTGCTATTATATTTTATTGAACCTCATTTTGGAGAATATTGACCTAATTTTTGGCAGAGTAATAGCACATTCTGGCTATGCCTATTTTTTCCTCCCAATGCAAGTAGTTGTATCGATCTAAGAATGAAGAATGAATTATTCATTAATAACTAATTAATACTGGCTCATATTCATTATCCAACAGTATTTGATAATGAGCATAGATAAAACTGGACTTAATTTCTCCTTATTTATTGCAGATGCCGAATGGATACAATGACAACATTGAAGACTACTCTGTATTATTTATAAGGTTAGTCCTGTGCTATATTTGTCCTATTTATCTGTGTTCTATGAAATGTGTGCTATTTTGTTTGTTAATCCTGTCTATTTATTGATAAATAATTCCATTTATAATTTTTTGCCCTATTCTTTTCTCAATTTTCACATGTACGATTATAACTTATTACTGAGTATTGATGTGATATTAAATATTGATGAAGTAGGTCTATTAGCTACTTGAGGGGGGAAAGAAGAAGTAGCAGAAGAAGAAGAAGAAGAAAGAATAGTCTGCAAGCAAAGAAGACCCTCTGGCAAGATGGGAGAATGACTCAAGTACGGTCAATATTGGTTCAAAAATTATCAATTTGAATTCAAATTGTAGGGAACAATTTGATCTACTAATGAGACCACATCTATAACTATTGAAAAATATTGACCAAGCTGGAGTCATTTTCCCATCTTGCCAGAGTCTCTTCTTTGCTTGGACAGACTATATATGATATAGCTGACGCCATAGATAGGCTGTTGGTGAATGGCTGTTATATTGATTTTCAACTCTGTCGGGACAGTCTGAAGCTGTCTTAAGCAAGAACGAATAAGGATTGCTGGGAACGGTCTCGATCTGATGTACTCTCGCAGACAGCTCACCGACTGTCCTGATAGAGCTGTGAAATGGTCACTATCACTCGCGAACCGCTCAACTATGTGGCGTCAGCTTAGGCCTACTTCAAGGCTTGAGAGTCAATATTCAATAGATAGTCACTAGAATATATTTGTCATTTCGACTCAACAGTTTTGTCTATAGAGACTGTATAATCATTATTAACAATAATAATAATTGATTATAATAATAATTATTATAGTTTTGCCTATCAAAGTATTCACAATGAATTGTGTTGTTTGTCAATGGCTCAACAGCACATGAAGGGCCTATGCCTACCAGCTGGTTGTCAGTTTCATATTCACTTCACTATACAGTACGTCCAAGCAAAGAAGACACCCGACACACACACACAATGAATACTTCACAATATTCCCCTCAAAATTTATACAATAGTAGGATTAGCAATTAATTCTATTATGAAATAAATAGATTCATCAAATAATAATCCAACTGAAAACTTTAATAACAGCATTCATGAATAATTCCAATATATTTGAAAAAATATATAATTATTTTCACGCATGTATTGCATTCCACTTTTCTTCAGCACATATTCTTCGGCACTTTCTGAACAAAACAAGAGTAGCCTAGACGACTTGCTAAAAGAAATCGAAAAAGAAGTAAAACTGGCCACAATCTGACAATTATGAAGCGCAACACTAAAGAAAGATAAATATATAATTATAGTTACAATGATTATGATTACAGTATAATAATGGCGGCACATTCAAACCAGTTCTTTCTCTTCTTCCACTTACTCTCTCTCTATCTATGCATTTTCTACAGCGCTCGGCTTTTAATGCTTAATTGACCGCGTTGTTACAGTTTGTCCAAGCAGAGAACACATTCCGACAAGATGGGAAAATGACTTCAGCTTGTTCAATATTGGGTCAAAAATCATGAATTTGTTTTTAAATTGTAGATCAGAATGTTTTCTATAATTTGAGACCAAATTTGTGATTTTTGAAACAATATTGACCGAGCTGTAGTCATTCTCACATCTTGTCAGAATGTCTTTTTTGCTTGGACAGACTGTGATCATCGTCATCACAATCATCATTGTAGTTGGCTACCGCTGCATTACTTCTCACAATCGGAATTTATGCCTCTCAAATTGTGATTTTATGGAGTCGTTTCCCTTGAGAAAGCCTCCAGGCTCTCAACCATCAACTAAGATATCAGTCACAGATGAAGTGACATTTTGATTGGTGGGGTGGTAGAATTTTTCTCTGTAAAAATTCATCCATCAGACACGGGAAAAGTAGAGGAATTTTCTGAATTTTTCCTGGTAGGGTACAATTGAGTAGTAACACAATAAAGATAATATATTGCAATGGGAGAGGAGGGAACCTCTGGGAGATTGGCGTTTCTGGAGGAATAGTAATTGTTGCATTACACTCTAACTGATTAACTGCATGTTATTCAGAGGTGTTCTGCATCTTCACTTGGTTGTGAAGACTGGCTTATGGTTGAGAGGATCGACGTGCTAACCACATCCTGGTTGATGATTATTCGCCTGCTGTATTTTCTATCCGGGCTGGGAGGGCATTCTGGCGGGGTGGGGGTGGCTTCAGCTCGGTCGGTGTTGGTTCGAGGGCTGTGGGTTCTTTTGAGAATTTATGGCCTTTGGGCCGGTATTGGCCGGGCTGGAGTCGTTTTCCCGTCTTGCCGTAGTGTCTTCTTTGCTTGGATGGACTGTATAGTTTAGTTAATATGAAACTGGCAACCAGCTGGTAGGACTAGACCCTTCATAGGGCTGTTGCGCCATTGACAAACAAACAAACATACTGCGATGTAAAAATATAATATTATAATAGCCTATGTTGATTGGTTGGGCTTGATTGTAAAATGTGAAAATTGGCTCATAAGTCACAGAAAAAGGTGAGGAATCGCCTGAACTTTTCTTGGTTAATTTGTTGGGTATAATAGAGCAGTTGTAGCACAGTAAAGATAAGTATTGTTAAGTGAATGTAATACATTTTGCCATGGAAATATGGTCCAGTAACTTATTTATTCATTTATTCTTCATAACCATGAAATATTCGTGAAAACACCCTAATGAAGTGAATTGGTGAAAACACCCTTTCTAACTGAAGTATGTTTTTAAAAGAAGAAACATATTTTTTTTATAATTTACTTGGTAATTACCTCATTTTAGCGAACATTTTCAACTCATTACTGCACTTTTTGAATTATTTGTAAGTGTGACGTGATAGTTAAGGGATCTTGAAACATTTGGAAATCTTTTAAATTATTATTTTGATCATACTAATAATCATTATGATGGAAGGTTAGAGGTTATGGAGGGAACGATTTGATTTTTCAAATCTTATTATTCATAGTTGATGGAAGAATAACAAAACAAACAAAATAAAATTACAATATTGTTGTGAGATCTTAGTGCATCAACAAAATTGTGAATTTCACTCAGTAGCCAGCAATACAATATTAAAGTTTTGTCTCTGTGATAAAAAGTGGCATAATAAGTTGAATTCTTCACCCTTCATCTCACATAGGCGATTCCAACAAATATTTTATTTCTGTAACGATAATTTTTGAAAATGTTAGAGGGATGAAAGTCACGTCAATAATAAACTGAAGATAAGAAAAATAATAACTCAAACATGAGAAAGAAAATAGTTTAGAGGTTAAATTACCTGTTAAGTTACAAAAAAAATTGAGTTTATTTATGCAAAACTCGCCAACGTTTTCTCCATCAACCAAGAGTCATTCAACCGGAGCTGGTAGTTTTCTCTTCTCTCTCACTCACACACACTCTCTCTCTCTCTCACTCTCTCTCTATTTCTCTCTCTTTCTCTTTCTCTCTAATTAGGCTACCTGTTTCTGGCCTGGGAGAAAAATTACACCAGTCTCTACGGTACTATAGTCTGACCAAGCAAAGAAGACATTCTGTCAAGATGGGAGAATGACTCCAGCTCGGTCAATATTGGTTCAAAAACAGTTGATTTAGTCTCAAAATGTAGGAGACATACTGTTCTACAATTCTAGACCAAGTTTATAATTATTGAATCAATATTGACCGAGTTGGAGTCATTATCTCATCTTGCCAGAATGTTTTATTCGCTTGGACAGACAAACATTATTATTATGTTGCTCTGATAATACAGCAGGAGAGTACCTACAGAAAGATATCAAGACAATAAAAAGTTTAATGACTCCAATACGATACCTGTCTCAAATATCCGTTAATTGCATTGAATGTTTGCTTTTTTCGGTTTTTCTTGTTCTCCTTCTTTTCTCGAAGATCCCTCGTGTATTTTTCTGGCCTATCCCTTCTTATTTCGTTTCATTTGATACTTGTTTTTGCATTCAGAATCACCTCTTCATGGACTGTCTATTACTATAACTTTAAAACTCTCTATTATACTGTACATTGGAATTTGGTAACAGACATTGTGGACATTGGTCAGTGTTCCAAACCAATAAATCAATTTCTTTCAAGTGAATAAATAAACAATTTTTTTCAATATTGTCCTTCTTCTCTCCCTTTTAGTGAACTTCTATTTCACTTTTCAATTCTTCAAATTTTCTAGATTTCTCATTACTTCGTACTCCATTTTTATTTTTCCGCTTTTACCCTCACCAGTCACCAATCAGGATCAATTTATGATCAAAACTCGAAAACCGTCTCAAGTATTTTTAATTTTTTGTCATAACTTTTCACATTTTCATTTTTATTTCATGTTATTGGAATTATTAATTTCTTAAGTGATTTTTCGGCATTCTAACAACATTACTAAATTCAAAATTGTTTTTACTTTTGAATTATTCTTGTGAGTATTCCCGGACCAGAAATTTGAAGTACGCGACATATACAAATACTCATAACCTTTTGGACACCATTACCAATTGAAATTGGAAGAGTAATAGTACAGGCTGAGCCTAGTTTTTCTCTTTCAGATTATAATATCTATCATTCTAGATATTAAGTTTTGTACTGTCTTTATTGCTCCGATCGTTATTTCGACGTTATATCTTCATTCTCCTTCAAGGTTCAAGATTTTTTTTATTCATAATCAGCTTAATTCTTCTTCAATATCCTCTGATATTTTGTCGTAGAAAAGTATGCTTATGGGTTTCAATGGTGGTGAGAACATCTACCTCGACAATGGGCTCTTCTCTGTCCCTCTTCTTCTGTTGGTGAAGTCAAAATGAGGCCAAAACAAAATACAGTGAAATTCTGTGGACTTGTACAGTAGCATGTATCATGAGATGAGAGAAGTAGAAGAGGAAGAAGACGAACAAGAAGAAATAGAAAAATTTTAAAAACAAAAAGAAATATTGTAGAAACAGAAGGAACTCCTGGAATTGGAATCACACACTCACACTCACACAGGACTAGTGTATTATATTCGTGTGTGATGTGTTTCGTGTTGGAAGTGTATATTCGTTACACACGGAGGATTTAAAGAACAGTAGGAGAGAAGCAGAAGCAATTCAGCTGACAAAACCGGATCCACCGGGATAAGAAGATAATAGGAAATTGGTGTTTTGTGGAATAATTGCATGTTTAAGATGTTACTGGTTTTTTCATCTCATGGGAGAGACTCACTCGATCGACTGTATTTTTTCTGCAAGTCTTATTATTATTATTATTTTCTCCCTCCTGTTTCTTTCTCTTGTGGAATGTTTGTGGACAAGAAGGAGAAGAGAGGAAGGAAGAGAAGAAATTTGGATTGAAATGATTGTAGAAGTGCTGATGGTGAGGAGGAGGAGGAGGAGGAGAAGGAGGAGGAGGAGTAGAAGAAGAAAGAGAAAAGGAGAAGAAATTTGGATGAAAATAATCGTAGCGTTTATCACGCAACATTGCGGATTTATAATTGAGAAGGATGATGATGATGATGATGATAAGAGGAGCAGTGGATGCCACATTCTGTTGAGGTCAGTGTTTGTGTTACATCTTTGTAAAAAAAAGGAAGAAGGAGGAAGAAAATAATGTAGGGAAGAAGAATATGTAAAAGATCGTAAAGAAAGTATTGTACAGTATTGTATTTAATCCAGTACAAATATAGCTACTATATAATTATTAGAAACGAAAAAACAGGCTATCACCCTAAACTTATAAATTTCTAAATTGGATAGCCTACATAATAAATAGTCCAAAGTTTCAGATTGTGCATAAATTTTAGTTTCTGCCAAAGATTTTCACTCAAAGAAGATATAGCCTAATACGGAAATAATGGAACTTATATTAAAAACAATATTATATATACCTATAAATTAATCTAAAATCATAAGAATATTCCAAACCATTCTCTATTTGAAGAATTATAAATAGAAGTCATCTTCAGCATTGTGTTAAGTGGTTCAAGGGTTATAAAGGTTTCTTATAGCCTACATTTGAACATATAATAATAAACATTTATAATATAATATATATATAATACATATAATACATATATAATAAACAACATATAATAATAAACATGAGATACATTTTGTCAACTTCAATGTTTGTATACTCAATTGAATGAAATGTAAATATGGAAGCTATTTTGTGAATTGTTGATTGACGTTTTGATCCATGTCAACGTGAAAGTATAATATTTTTCAAGAAATGCGATGATTTGGTTGGTTCTTGGTTGGGGAAAAAGTAGTATGATAATAGAGAAAAAATTATAATCGTTTCAAAAACGCATGCAAAAACGAAGCTAGAAAATAGAAAAAGTATCCGTATGACTTTTAATAGTGGGAGACCTTCAAGGGTAGATTCCACCTCGCCAATGTGTACTTGGCCAAATACTGGTCACCCATCCAAGAGCAGTCCACAACCAAAGTAGAGAAACAAGAGAATAGGAGTGAGAAAAATGGAGAACTATTGGGGGGGAGAAGTAGGTGTGAGAAGTAACACTGTTTTACAGAGTTTTGCTGTCATGTTTCGTTGAGAGGCAGTCGATAGTGACAATATTACAAGACGTTTGCCAATTCTGGTGTTGTTCTTCACCGCTGCGGTATAGTAAAGTACACCTTACTAGAGTCTTTCCAAGCAAAGAAGACCCTCCGGCAAAATGAGAAAATGACTCCAGCTCGGTCAATATTGGTTCAAAATTATTAATTCGGTCTCAATCGTAGGGAAACATTCTGATCTACAATTTAAGACCAAATCAATATTTTTCTGAACCAAAATTGACCGAGCTGGAGTCATTTTCTCATCTTGCCAGAGGGTCTTCTTTGCTTGGACAGACTATACTTGAGGAGTACAGTAATGGTACCAGTTAAGAATAGCAAGTGTGAGCTGAGTATAGTCTGTCCAAGCTAAGAAGACATTCTGGCAAGATGGGAAAATTACTCCAGATCTGTCAATATTGTTCAAAAAATTATGAATTTGGTCTCAAATTGTACATCAGAATGGTTACTACAATTGGAGACCAAATTTATCATTTCAGAACCAATATTGAGCGAGTTGGAGTAATTTTCTCATCTCACCAGAATGTCTTCTTAGCATGGACAGACTGTACTAGTAGAGTCAACTCACACACAACTGAATAATTGAAAATTCTCTTACCTACTCGGAAACAAGCGATGTACCTTTTTCTAGTTTCAGTTGCTTTTGTTCGTCTTGGTCTCCGCCTATTCCTCCCATCTTTTCCTCCTTCATAACAGATGAAGTGCTGTACAGTAAAAGAAACGGGCACTTCACCTGTTTTGTGAGCACGAGCCGCCAGTGCTTGCTGTTCCATCATTTGAATAATTTTCTTCTGCATAAATAAATTTCACAATAATATTTATATTTGATCTCTATTCATTCGCCTATTCTTCTTCTTCTTCTTCTTCTTCTTTTTCAAATTCTATTACCTTTCTTCTTCTTTTTCTCCATATTTTATTACCTATTCTTTCAATCCACTTTCTATTCGGCTGTCTATTCACTTGTCTATTCCTATTTCTATTCTTTTTTCCCATCTACCCAATTCTTTTTTCATAGTCTTGTTTTTCTTCTTCTCCTTAACCTACTTTCAAAATTCAAATGAAATGAGATCTTATATTGTTTGAAGGAATTATACTCAGGCATTATATCTCTCAGGCAGAGTTGGATCAAAAAGTAATTTTCTACAACTCAACCTCTTTTTATAAGAAAACTTAGATATTGTCAAATTTCATAAAATATTTATTATAAAAGCTTACAGTACCAGGTTTCACATTTTACATCTTGAGCTGAGTCATTTTCATTCAATCATTTTACATCAGAGTACAATAGACTTTCATGCATGGAATTGTTTCTTTTGAACTAAATATAGAGTGAAAGAGGGCTGGCTGCGCCCCAACTTCGCCCACCCAGGTAAAAATAAAGGCAGATTTTCTATTCTATTATTTCTTTTGATTGAAAGATGAGCTATACGCCTCAGTGTGAGCTGCAAAGCACAAGCAAGCGTCCTTTTGCGGTAACAAGTGCTTGTTCAAGCTCACTCTCAGACAGAATCCACGAAAAAAATGGAGGAATAAAGAGGTAAGCAAGCGTTTTGTCACGTGCCCGGAATGGTAAAGGCTGTGTGTTAAACGGTCTAATGAGCTCGCTCTACAGATTTTCATTAAAGTCAGTGACAGAGAGAGAGAATGAGTAAGAGAGTTTAAGGGATAGTGAGTACGAGAGTGGGGATGAGAGATAGAGTGAAAGAGAGAGGGAGGAATAGTGTGTGTACGGGAGAGGCGGTGGGCGAGAGTAGTGGGAGGAGGATTGTGAAAGGGTGAGAGTGTGGAAATAAAGGAGAGAGGATATAAATGAGAGAGGACAAGAGATATAGGATAGAGGAGTAAAAGAGTGAGAGAAAGAGGGAATAGGAGGGGTAGAAGAATAAGATGTTATAGGGAATAGAAGATGTTATAGGGAATAGAAGATGTTATAGGGAGAGGAAGGAATAGTGTGTGTAGGGAAGAGGCGGTGGGCGAGAGTAGTGGGAGGAGGGTGAAAGGGTGAGTGTGGAAAGAAAGGAGAGAGGATATAAATGAGAGAGGACAAGAGAGAGTATATGGGATAAAGGAGGAAAAGAGTGAGAGAAAGAGGGAATAGGAGGGGTAGAAGAATAAGATGTTATAGGGAATGGAAAAAAGGAGTTTTTCAAAAGAATAACCGAAGAGGTAAAGAGTAAAAGGTAGTGATAAAGAGGTGAAAGGTAAGGGAGTAGCAAAAGGAAAATAACATATGGAAAAGGAAATGTAAATGAGGAATATTAAAAGGAAAAAAGTGAGACTGTGATTGTTGAAACAAATATTGTACACTATTCAGTATAGTGCTTACAACAAGACTTTCCTTCAATTACCAACTAGCTGAAATAAAGGCGGCCCAAATTAGCTGGATGATATTATTCTACAGCAGTGGTCACCAAATGGCAATGGTCCGGATCCGGACCGCGGGATCCGGACCGCCAGCAAGTTTTGTGCGGACCGCGATGTTATACGGATCTCAACGAGAAAAACTTGAAATAAATCCTGAAATAAAAAATCCATAACAAACCCTCTAAAGTCAAAATGAAATTGAATTATCAAAAAACAACCACAACAATAAATGAAAACTTCTTATTATACAATTCTCAATAAAAAGTTGGCTATTTATTCAATATTGTTGCATTATTTCATCCAATTATTCTATGAAACGTTTAATTCAATTTACCTTCGTATTTCAATAGCTAGAGATATAGTCAAGGACTAAATTCGAGAATAGTTTTGACAATTTTATGAGTAAAAATTCTTCATATGAGTAGAATAAACAATAAAGTAATTCTTATTGCCAAATTCCATTGAAATAATAACCTCTAAATTCATTTTAACAGATTTTGGCATGATATCAAAGTTCAATATATTTGACGAACATTTAATATCGAAATACTCCCAAAGTAATAAGTATCCCAATTATCTGAATAATACTGTAATTGAAATAAATGTAGTTAACTATTAATTTTCAAGGAAATTTCCGGGGAGTAACCCCACCCCAACAATGTTTTCCACTGAATGGACCGCGGAAGCTCGACAAAATTTTGAAACGGACCTTCATGAAAATTAATTGGTGACCACTGTTCTACAGGAATCAAGAGACAATAGATGCTTCACATAACCTGTAAGTAGGTTACATCAGCTTGGAAACCACCCAACTTTTAGGCGGAATCTATATTGAGCAATGCTCAGTACATTTTTTTCTTTGTTGATTTTCAATTAATAGCAATACCTATACCTTGGTTATAGAACTATTGATAATTACTACTAGAGATTGATGTCCCTATTATTATAATGTTTCTTGATGAAGAAAGAACCGTAGAAGTTTACAGCTATTAAAAAAGCCGTGGTCACCTGACCCATTGACGAATTCCAGTCAGCGGACAATGGCTCCACTTTTGAATGGGTCCAGTTGATCCTCTTTTTCAGCAGAGATCATTTATCTCTTTCCCAAAAGCAACAACAAGTCCCGTTACCCAGCTACCAGTCTGTCCGTGCAAAGAAGATATTCTGGCAAGATGGGGGAATGACTCCAGCTCGATCAATATTGGTTCAAAAATTATGAATCTAGTCTAAAATTGTAGAAAACATTCTGATCTACAAATTGAGACCAAATTCATTATTTTTGAATTAATATTAATTGAGATTTAGTCATTTTCTCATCTTGCCCGAGGGTCTTCTTTCCTCGGACAGACTACAAGTGTGGTGGATAAATAGCCTTGTCCAACAAGTGCACAAAAAATCGCCAACGTATGCTTTAACGATTCTGATTTGCTTTCTTCTTCTGCTTCATTATAAAATGTTCTCCATTATTTTGTCTTCCTCTTCTCGATTTTCTTTTCTCACCATTGGCGGCTCGTGCCCAGGAGACAGGTGAAGTGCTGTACAGTAAAAGATGCAGGCACTTCACTTGTTTCATGGGTACGAGCCGCCAGTGTTTCTCACCCCTCTAACTTCTTCACCACCTCCATTTAATATAATTTCTTATTTATCTTAATTTGCTCTATTCTCTTCTTTCGTCATCTTTGTTATTTCTTATTTTTGTTCTCCTTGCTCTCCTTTATTTCTTCCAAGACGTTATTCCATTCTCATCCCTATACATTTTTTTTTTAATTTTCATCTTCCATGTAAATTCATCAGATTCTCTTAACTCATTTCCTTGTTGTAGGCTATGTTATCTTCTTCTTATTCTTCTTCTTGTTCTTGTTGTTGTTGTTCTTCTTCTTTTTTCTTCTTCTTCTTCTTCTTCTTCTTCTTCTTCTTCTTCTTTTTCTTCTTCTTCTTCTTCTTCAACTCTTCATTCTTCTTCTTCTATTTCTTCTCCTTTCTTTTCTTCTTCTTCTTCTTTTTCTTCTTTTTCACATTCTCCTTTTTCTTTTTCTTCCTCTCCCTTTCCTCTTCTAGTTTCCAAACAATGTCCACAATTATATTCTATTCTATTATAATTTCTTTTTTCTCAATTAATTTTCATTTTATCAGTTCTCCCCTTTATCTCCTTTGGTTACATCCTTGTAAGCAAGTGATGGTATCTACCCTCCCCTTTTCAAATCAAATCAAATTTTATTTCCTTTTACAAAAATATACAATTGCTTCAATGAACAATTCTATTTAATATTATCAACTATCTCTTCTACTTCTCTTCTTATCATTAAGATAATTCTTGTTTTTGTTCTTATACTTCTACTGAATCCTACTGTTTTTTCCAACTCTATTTTCAATCTATTCAATTTCCTGCTATCTTTCCTTGGCGTCCTTTTTCCCAATCCTTCTATCCTCTATTACTCCCAAATCTCTCCTCTTATCTTATATTCTCTTAATTTTTCATCTACCATCTTCTCTTCTCCATTTTCTCTCTTCAAGCTCTTCGTAATCTATCTCCATCTCCTCTTCCTTCTTCTTTGTAAATCTTCTCTTCTTCTTCTCCATTGTAGCAAATGATAAAGTAAACAAACCAGCGAGTACCCGTTACAACCGGTGAATATCTCTGCTGTCCCTCCGGGCGTTCTACCTTTCCAAAATTAATTCCTCTCTGTCTCCTTCTTCTTCTTCTTCTTCTTCTTTTCCTTCTTTTCCTTTTTGTCTTCTCCTTCTCTTTCTTGGAATGTCTCTCTTCATTATTGTTGTTATTCTTTGCCTTGGTCCAGTTTCAGTGGTCCAGTCTATAAGAGGTCAACCAAATGAAATAATGGGACTCGTTCTGCTGCTACCTGAATTCAATTGGGTGAAATATCACATTTTTGTGCTTTGTTTTGTATTCTTTTCAGCAGTTTTTTTTTGCTTCTTCCTTGAATATTAGGTTACATTCATCTTACATTTGAGATTGTTGTCTCTGTGATTGATTTGAAGTTATGTCTAATACATGATTACTCTATCATCTTGTCATCTTCATTGTAAAATTTTTAAACGATTAATTATTTATATTATTGAAGTATTTGACAACCTCTCTTATTGTTATATTCTATTTTCAATTACGTCCGTCATCTTAACTTCGTCAACAAAGAATTTCCGGACCTATGCTGAGAATTCCTTTTTAATGATTCCAACTAGTACTGTATAGTATAGTCGAGTGAAGAAGACATTCTGGGAAGATGGTAAAATGTCTCAAGCTAGGTCAATATTGGTTTGAAAATTATTATTTTGTTCTCAAATTGAAGAGCATTAAGTTTTCTATAATCTGAGACAAAAGTTATGATTTTCGAACCAATATTGTCCGAGCTGGATTCATTTTCCCATCTTGCCAGAATGTCTACTCGATCAGATTATACCTAGAAGTATTGTCGAAGGGTTCTGGGATTCTCTCTATATAGATTTGTAATTATAAGGTTATCGAAGACTATAAAACCAGGTATTACAACCATGAAATTGTAGACTAATTTCAAGGTTTGGTTCAGTGGATCCCGAACAAGAGTCATGCAGTCTGGAAGCAGCCGTAATGTTCTACAAACACGATATGAAATTTTCTGAATCTGTTTCTAATTATTCATGCTCAGGAGCCAATAGCATGCGAAAGTTAGCGGCGATCCCTCTCATCAGAAAAGGTCGAGGATCGTTTTTGCATCTGTTTAATCGATAATTTTTCAACACATTCACGAACAATATACTCTCTTTTTTACAGTATTCTTTTCTCTCGCGAACCATAGTGTTGTTTTTCTTCTTCTTCTTTCAATTCTTTTACGAATGTTCTTCAAATCATGTTGGAAATTAGCGTCTTTTCCTTGTGATAATGCACTGTTTTATTATAGGGTTGAGGCACGATTATTCAGATTTTGGTGGGTATTTCTTTGTTGCTCCTTGTGTTCTCTTCTTTATTATCCTTCGCCCCGCCATCCATCTTCGCCTCTTCCATCTATTTCACTTCTTCTGCACAACCTTCTCTTTATTCGCCTTTCTTATTCACTGATCAATCTATGTTCGTTTCCTTGAAACAGTTGTTATTTCTACGGTTTTGAGCCTTTTCAAATATTCGTTGGATCGAAATTTTTATCAAAACGAAATTGATGAATATTAATGTCATCAAATATGTATTATAGTCGTTCCAAGCGAAGAAGACCCTCTAGCAAGATTGGAAATGACTCCAACATTATCAATATTTGTTCAAGATATATAAACGTGGTCTTAATTGAAGATCAAATTGTTTCTTACAATTTGAGATCAAATTGATAACTTTTGAACCAATATTGACCGAGCTTGAGTCATTTTCCCATCTTGCCAGACGGCCTTCTTTGCTTGGACAGACTATACTTTGATATTGACATTTCCAAATTCATTTTCAGAGAATTCTGGAGACTGTTCCTTAGCTCAAATTAATTAATGAACTTACTCAACTCAAAATTACCAAAAACTCGTCAATACTCGTATCGTCCAATTTTGTGATTTGATTGTCAATATTTTTCTAGAGTGTTTTTTTATTTCTATTCTGTTACTTTCTCCTTGATAATTCTTCTCATTGCAAAGGAGGATATTACTTCAAAATTTCTCCTCTGAATCTTAGTGATATTATAGAGTTTTTTCCATCGAATTGAAATAGTGTTTGAATAAGCAACAAATGAATAAAATCAATTTCTATTTCAATTCACTACAAGCTCCACTAAACCAGACCATACGGGTGAAAGTGAAGCTATTTAAACGGGTCCGGCAGAATTCCATGTTAAGTCTGTCCAAGCAAAGAAGACATTCTGGCAAGGTAGGAAAATGACTCTAGCTTGGTCAATATTTGTCCAAAAATTATGGATTTGATCTCAAATTGTAGGAAACATTCTGATCTACAATTTGAGATCAAATTGTTAATTTTTGAACAAATATTGACCAAGTTGTAAACATTTTCCCATCTTGTAACAATGTCTTTCAAGATTGGATAGACTATAGTAGTCTTATCTCCCGACAATAATGAGCGAAGCTTTTAAAGTTGCGCAGATCGCGACCATTTGGCACCGCATCTGCGCAGATTATCATTTTCTATCATTATTGTCGGCGCTCTTTACACAAAGGCGAGCGGCATTCCGTCTTAAAAACGTAGAGCGATGAAAAAATGTCGTCTGAGAAAAAGTTGAAATAATCAAACGCCATGTGACAATGTAGTAAGTGCGCTTTCCATATGCTCGGGATTACAATTATTTTGCACCGGTTAGGGTTTTTGTTATACCAGATGCCAATATAACTGGCGGTTGGTGAATTTCTGTTTTAGTCTTCAACTCTGTCATGACAGTCTGGGATTGTTCTGCAAGAGGATATCGATTTTATAATCAATAAATGTAATAGTTTCGCATTTTAAAAATTGATTTCAGACTGTCCTGACAGAGGAGAGGATTGATAACAGTCATTCAATAACCGCCAATCTTGTTGGAATCAACTATAACAAGTTTTTAAATAAGATAGTTGAATGACGTCTATGCTTAATAAGTTTGAATAGCAGTATCATGTTTTGTTCCTCATGATTGTGGATCACTAGTTAACCTTCTTGGAGATTTCGATCCTGGGATTAAGGGATTATCTTATATCAATCTTTGTATATAGTCTCTTTAAGCAAAGAAGACCCTCTGGTGAGATGGGAAAATGACTCAGCTTGGTCAATTTCTGTTCAAGAATTATAAATGTGGTCTCAATAGTAGATCGAATTGTTTTCTACAATGTGAAATCAAATTGATAATTTTTAACCTATATTGATCGAGGTGAAGTCATTTCCCCATCTTGCCAGAGGGTCTTCTTTGTTCGGTCAGACTATAACAGAACATCAAGAAAGGTGATTTTGGTGTTCTTCCTCGTGTTTTAGATTTTCTTGATTCGAAAGAACTTTTAAAAATTCAAATCTCATTTTATCCTATCAAGAAATACCATGATTTCCCATCGACGGAAATTAAAGTTATGGTGCTGGTGGAACTTCTATTTGGAACTCCCCACCGCATACGGCATACGAATATATATAAAAAAGGTGTTACTTTCAGTTCAATCTTAACTGCTCGTGGCCATAAAACAGGTAACGTGCTATACAGTTAAAGATACGGGAACTCTACCTATCTCGTGGGCACGAGCCGCCAGTGTATGTACGTTTTTCATTGTTATATATGCTACAGCTCAACCTTAGCGAATTTCGGTAGGGACTGCGAATCTCCACTCAAAATATTTGGTATGAAATCACAATAGTTCAAATATTAACTATTTTTATTACATTGAAATGATTTACATTTACAACTTGAAACGTATTTGTTACCGAAATTCATCAGATGTAATACGTAACCGTGGCATTAGCGAGATTTAATGAATAAATGAGCAAGAAAACATAATAAATGAATTAGATTAACAAGTTTATATTGTGGAATAGTTGAATTAGTTTTTGTTTGAGATTCCTTTATATGAAAACATAACTCTTTGAGTAGTTGTGAATAGTAGTTGATATTGTGGTAGTTATCCATATTAAATGAAAAGACAATATGTTGTCAAACCACTGATTTATTTGAAAATCGAGATACCGGTTTCGTTTGTTACACCATTATCAATCTCTGGTAAACTAAAACTTAAAGTACAGAGCAGCAGTATTTATACTAACGGTGAAGCACCGCTATTGGTAGACGCTTGAGCCAATCACCGTGAACGTCTGCCATTGGCCTGGACAAGCTCCTCCCCGATTAGCGGTTCATTCAAACATTACAGAATGGCGATTGTCTAGGCCAATGGCAGACGTTCACGGTGATTGGCTCAAGCGTCTACCAATAGCGGTGCTGCACCGTTAGTATAAATTCTGCTGCACTGTACGTTAAGTTTTAGTTTACCAGAGATTGATAATGGTGTAACAACCGAAACCGGTATCTCGATTTTCTAATAAATCAGTGGTTTGACAACATCTTATCTTTCCATTTATTGAAAACATTATAACTCAATACAATACATATAACTACAATGTGATCCATGACAGTTCAGTATATCCTATCTTTTCAAACTGTCTCATTGGAGAAGTGTACTATAATTTAATGTCAATAATATTTCAAATGATTGTATAACAAATGATGATATTATTCCACAAATGGTTATTCAATGGGGCTATAGTTCACTGGCGGTTCGTGCCCACATTGTAGGTGAAGTGTTGTATAGTGAGAGATACGAGCACTTCACCTGTTTCGTGGGCACGAGCCGCCAGTGCTATAGTTATTGTTCTTTTTATATCATCCTATTCCAATCCTAGTATCATGACCCATAAATGTTCCATACTTTTAATTACACACTTGAAATTACTTGAACAATCTCTAATACATTAATCAAAGATCAAAAGTCCTGTACAAATAAACCATCTTTCTATTGCTATGTATACAACAGTAGAATAGTGATAGTACATAATATATAAGTATATTATACTTAGTACGCAATCCACCATTAGTTCCAAGCATTAGTCACACAATAGGAGTATGCTTCAACAAAAGATCCATTATTTGGGCTATTATAGTCTGTCCAAGCAAAGTAGACATTCTGGCAAGATGGGGAAATGACTGCAGCTTGATGAATATTGGTTCAAAAATTATTTATTTGGTCTGAAATTGTAGATCAGAATGTTTCCTACAATTTGAGACCAATTTTATAATTTTTAAACCAATATTGACCGAGCTGGAGTAATTTTCCCGTCTTGCCAGAATGTCTTCTATGCTTGGATAGACTATCCTTTAGTACGTAACTCAGGGGCTTATACAGGTGAATGAGATATTTTACGGATTTAATTCTTTGAAATTGATTTGAACAGCATATCAAACCATCAAATCATTTCTAATCGGAACGATAGCTTATTGTTCCGATCTTTCAAAGTATTTTATTGAACTGTCTTCTAATGATAAGGTTTTTATAACTTTTCTATGATAATTCCATTTCTGATCAATCAACGTATATTAGAATTCAAACTAAAGTTCATGTATACCAGAGTTACTTGTAGAAAACATTCTGATATATGATTTGAGGCCAAATTTATAATTCTTGAATCAATCTTGATCGAGCTGAAGTCATTTTCCCATCTTGCTAGAATTGTCTTCTTTGCTTGGACAAATTATAGAAAAATATACTAAAATTATGTACTAGAATTTCAGCTTGAAATATATTTATCGGTATCTAGAAACTTGTAAAAAATTCGGACCAAAATTGAACTTGTGACTTAACAAATACTATTTACATCAATGATAACTTCTATGTAATATCGGGCCTTTTCATTTTTCATAGTTCCTGATTCACCTTCATATTTTCATAGTAAATGAAATTATTGATCAAATAATACATAACAATAATTTACTGTTCACTTGTAATAACTACTTGTAGATACAAGAGATACTGTTATTTTATGGAGGTATAAGCTATGTAGAATTCTCCTATGAAATTGAAAGATCTCATAATAATGGTTTACTATTATTAGTATAATAACCAGTCTTATTATATTGATAAGCAGTCACTATAAGAGGAGAGTAATAATGGTTTTGCTGGATGAAGCTATAACAAGATAGATTCTTAAATTGATTAATTTTAATTACACACTAAAGTTTATTGTGGTGAAGATTGAAGGGATAAATTGATTTCTGGCGTGAGATTGGGTTTTCAAAAGATGAAATTCAATTCAATTCCATAAACTTATCATTAATGTTTCATTTATGACTTATGGATAGAGATAATTTCCTTTTCTTGTTAGAATTCTTGTTTTGGTTGAAATTTTTTAAGATAATTGCAAAGATGGTTTTTTCAGTGGGTGATGCCCAAGGATAGTGTAGAACCTATATGTACCTTGGATGATGCCCACATGAGCTTTTAGAGGCTTCTGTGTGGGTAATAAGTATGAGATGGATGAACATGTAAGATGAAGACTACTTTTAAGTAGTCGGGACCGACGGCTTATCGTATCCTCCGAAAGATGGGTTGCCCACTATTATTATTATTATTATTATTATTATTATTATTATTAGCGTATGAATTCATTTAGTGGGGAGACCGAAAGGTAATTCCACCTCGCCAACATATCCATGTTTCGCCAATAGGAAACATGGTAAAAGTTCTTGATTATTTTCACTGTAATTTAGATTTAGAAAAGTCTTTTACAATTTAGAAAGTCCGAGAGCACCAAAACACAGGTCAAAACACTAATCCAAGGCTGGAAAATTTGGAGTTTGAGAAAAATTTGGAGCACAAAAGTTTAACGTGTTGACCACTATGTAATTGTGCTGTGGTCGAAGAATTGCTTACCGCTCTAGATTAGATCTTGCTCCTCTTAGTGTTAACTAAGTAGCCATGAGATTTTTGGAATTATTGATATTTTAAGGAATATTCGAGGAATTATACAATATAGGGTAAAAACACAGACATATACTGTATTGTCAGTCATTGTGGGTAAGTCTGATGAAGTACTTGAATAATGGAAAGAGCTTCACGATTTTACAGAAGCTGCGTCTTGAGTTGTACAGCTATCTTACAATACAAGAGAAAGTGATCAAGCAGGTTGGCCATGGCCAGTCAACCAACACAATAAAGCTATAAACACTCGCTGCCACTAGCTACTCACATGTGATGTGACTCTTTATTATCATCCGCCTCATCTTATTTTTCTTCATTACTATCCGCTTTATCTCTTTTCTCTTATTTATCATTTACCTCATTTTCTTTTTCTATATATCATTTAACTAATTTTTCTTTTTCTCCTTTATCATCCACCTCACTGTCTTCTACTTCTTCATCATTCACCTCATCTTCCTTCATCTTCTTTATCTTCCTTATCATCCTTTTTCTCTTCTTTATCATCTGGTTTATCTTCTTTTACTTATTTATTATCAGCCTCATTTTCTTTTTCTTCGTTATCGTCAACCTCATCTTCTTTTACTTATCTTTATCATCCGAATCATACTCTTTTTCCTCTTGATCTTCCTCCTTTTTCCTCTCCATCATTCTTCTACTCCTCCTTCTACATCTCTCATCTCCATTCTCTCATTTATCGGTCTTCTACCGCTTCTTCCCCTTCCTTCTTCGCTTTCCTCCTCTCCTGGATAATCTTCCATATTTTACTTCCACACCAACAATTCTTTTCTTGCCCACTGTCCTCATTTTTTACTGTTTCCATTCCTTTCTCCTTCTTTTCCATTCCTCCATCACAATTTTTTTTGTATACCTCCTTCCTTCGTCAATGTATTCCCTTTCTCTTTGATTCTTCTCTCTCCACCATCCTCTCATTACTTCTACCTTATTCGTACGTTCCTTTTCTCTTACTCCTTCTCCTCCTCCTCCTCCTCCTCCTCCTCCTCCTCCTCTTCTTCTTCTCCTCCTCCTCCTCCTCCTCCTCCTCCTCCTCCTCCTTCCTTCTCCTTCTTCTTCATCTATTCCCTCGTATCCTACCTCTCCCCCAATTCTCCCACAACTTTTTCTGTTAGTGATAATATCTTCTAAAAGCTAAAGTTGATTTCCTCTGTCTCATCTTCTCATTATTCTCCTCCATACAATACTTCTTTCTTGTTTTTGCTTCTTCCTTTTCTTCTCCTGATCTTCCATTTCTGTAAGTGACAATGTCTACTAGAAGTTTATACTAGCTCTTTAAATCTAGTGCCGCCTATTTATACAGGAGCTATAGGAAATCTGAAATCATATTAAGAATTTTCTGTTATTCTTGTTCCTTATTTTTCTAATATTCCATTATCACCTCCATCATAAGATAATATTGTTTTGTAAAATATTTTGTTGAATAAATTAGAATGGACGGTTTTTTCCTTGTGTCTATGAATAGACATTAACTCCCCATCATGTACAAAGAAAATCCTTCAAGAAATCTAGTGGATAAAATTTTTATTGAGTTTTCTTAAATGTCACTTGATTAATGAAATGTGAATGAGCGAAGAGTATTCTTTATAATTCCGAATTTCCCCAAAATGATTCAATTTTGGATTTTTTACCGGTTACTTATCAACACTCATCTTCAAAAAATAATAATTGATAAAATAAATTACTATCCATTCGTACTGTCAAGAGAGTTCTCTTCTCTCCTTTTTCGCGTTCTCACCAACTTTACTTCCCCTTTCTATCCTTTCTCACTTTCTTCCTCATTTTTCTTCTTGTTGTTGTTGTTCTTCTTCTTCTTCTTCTTCTTCTTCTTCTTCCCCTTCTTCTTCATCTTTTTCGCTTCCTTTCACGCTTTACCGCGCTCGCGTCTTGTATTTATGTACAGGTTAGTTGGCGGTAGCCGCGGTCTTATAAAGAGCTTCATACATACTCTACACATACATACATACTCACTTTTCCTTTGTACGCGCCGTGCGGCAAAAAACAGACAACGAGAAAGAAAGAGGGGGAGAGAGAGAGTGAGGAAGAGATGAAGGTAGAGAATTGAAGAAGATAGCGGCAAACACACAAACAAACAACAGAAAAACAGAACAATCAAACATACAAAACAATAGGAATACTTTTATCCGTTTTTTATACGGTACTCATCTCTCTTTATCGAGCCTTCGATTGTCGTTGAGTTTATTTACACAGTCATTGAATCCGCTACTTCTTGTTCTTCTTATTCTTTTTCTTCCTTTAATCCTGTCTCTTACTTCTAATTTTTTCTTCTTCCAATCCTGTCTGTCTCATCCCTGTTTCAATCCGTTCTTCTCTTGACCCATCTTGTCTTATTCAACTACAGCACTTTATTTTTCTTATGAATTCTACATTCTCCTCCTTCTATTCTACGTTTACTTTCTATTTTCTTGTCTTTTTATTCTCCATTGGCCTGTGGTGGTAATATTCTTCTTATTCGTCTCCCAATCCCTTCCTATTTTCGTCTTCGAAAATTTGTATCTTATTTCCTTTCCAGCCTTCCCTCTAGTTTTTCTTTCCTCATTCTTCTGTTTGGTATATTCATGTTAGTATTATTTCACCACAAAGGTTATTACAAGACTCTTATAATAACCTTAATTCTACTACATGTCTAAATGTTTGTTATATACACTGTCTTTCCTTCTCATTCTGTTATCTGTTTCTTTTAATCCACCTCTTATGAACTTCCTTTTTTATACGTTTTCATCTATTCTCCTTTCAACTCTTTCAACTTTAATTTTTCTGCCTTCCTCATCTGGTTCACATTTTCCTTTTTCCTCATTTTATTTCCATTTTCCTTTCCTTCTCTTTCCTTGATGACATTTCTACTTCTCTACTACTACTTTTTCTTAGTAATCCTCTTTCCCTTCCACTCTCCTTCTTAATCATCTCTCTTATCTATCTTCCCGTTATACTCTATTTTTTCAATTGTCGTTGCAAGATAAATACTCAGCAACTCTTCAATCCTTTTTATCAATTAAACATTGTCGGAGATCTACAGCTTTTGTTCTGTGACATTGGTTTCCTTTTTTTCTTCTTATTTTATTCTTCTTCTTCTTTTCTTATTTTCTCCTCCTTCTCCTTCTCCTTTCTCCTCCTTCTCCTCCTTCTCCTCCTTCTCCTCCTTCTCCTTTCTCCTCCTTCTCCTCCTTCTCCTCCTTCTCCTCCTTCTCCTCCTTCTCCTCCTTCTCCTCCTTCTCCTCCTTCTCCTCCTTCTCCTCCTTCTCCTCCTTCTCCTCCTTCTCCTCCTTCTCCTCCTTCTCCTCCTTCTCCTCCTTCTCCTCCTTCTCCTCCTTCTCCTCCTTCTCCTCCTTCTCCTCCTTCTCCTCCTTCTCCTCCTTCTCCTCCTTCTCCTCCTTCTCCTCCTTCTCCTCCTTCTCCTCCTTCTCCTCCTTCTCCTCCTTCTCCTCCTTCTCCTCCTTCTCCTCCTTCTCCTCCTTCTCCTCCTTCTCCTCCTTCTCCTCCTTCTCCTCCTTCTCCTCCTTCTCCTCCTTCTCCTCCTTCACCTCCTTCTCCTCCTTCTCCTCCTTCTTCTCCTTCTCCTCCTTCTCCTCCTCCTCCTTCTCCTCCTACTCCATCTCCTTTTACTTCTCCTTCGCCTCCTTCTTCGGCTCCTCCTCTTCCTCCTACTCCTACTCCATGGCTACTTCTTCTTCTTCCTTACATCTTTTATTCTTCTTATTTTCCTCCATCTCCATCTTCTCCTTTCTTATTCTTGTTCTTTAGATGCTACTCTTACAACTTCTGCATTGTTCGATATCTCCTTCTCTCTTCTCCATCTTCGTTTCTTCGATTCTTATTCAATGCCACCTGTTGTCTGTGTGTCTGTTTGAAGCTTCTGGGCACAGAGAAAGGTGGTTGGAATGTCAATTTACGAGTGACCCTTTATTTTTTCTTTCTCTTGTATCCGTTTTTTCCATTTGCTCTCCTCTGGTTTGATGCAACAAATTGAGATGTAAGAGGCAGATCGAGTTGAAAAAAGAGTTGCATTATCAATTTTGTGATTGGAGTATTTATTCAGCTCTTTTATTTCCGTTAAAAGGAAACTTTCAACGTTTCAAGGGTTGTGAAAAAGTTTTGAAGCTGTGAAATAATTATTTGTGCATATTCACATTGTCTTCTGATTATCTGAAACTGTACTTTTATTCTTCTAACTTTCTCCAAGATTTATTTCCCTCATGAAATGTGTTATTCACCAATACAATTCTTGTCAATTTTATAATGTTCTCTTATAATCCCGTATCTCTCTCCAATACCTCTTATTTCAATGATCAATCATGTGATATTTTTCACCATTAATCCTATCCAAAACCAGATTTCATCTCTTTCCATTTTTCCTTCACTACGTTTCTCATTATTTCTCTTCATTTTTTAATTCTGCTTCTTAATTTTCCGTTGTGACGAAATTTTGTTTTTAGTCAAGTTGTTCGAATCTCGTCTTTCCAGGAATCTATTATAACTTATTTCCAGTTAGAATCATACCAAATGATCTTTAAATGATTCGAGTGGTTTTTTAAAATTATTCATCAACCTTCAAAATCCAAAATCCTCTGGTAATTATTTTAGCATCAAAATATCTGTGTTCAAAAGATTTCAAGAAATATAACCTTCCTCTTGACTGTACTTTTCATCAAAATTGGGATCGAGATAGTGAAGGGCATGTGCCTGTTTTCTCTTTCCCTATCATGATTATGATTGTGTGTGTTGTCTCTCTCTGAATAAATAAATAAATATGTAATCGTTATAACTATAATCTAGAACCAACTAATAAACGATTACTAATAACGTGAGTTCCAACAGATAAACAGATGCTTCAAATGTAATATCACATTGATGAGAAAAAACCAGATATGGAAAACACAACGTCATAAACTCTCCAGCTTACAACAATGAAAACCGGAAATTTCAGATCTTGTGTGTTCCAGTTAGTAACAAACAGCTGATAAGGATAATATGCAAACGAACAAAATGTTCTGACAAGATGAAAAAATTAAAAGAAACATTGATACGCAGAATGGCTGCGTATCAAGTTACCTTGCAACGATTGCTTATCTCTTAATCTTCCGTAACAGCTGCAACTTTATAGTCTGTTCAAGCATAGAAGACATTCTGGAAAGATGGGGAAAATGACTTCAGCTTGGTCGATATTCGTTCAAAAATTATGAAGTTGGTATAAATTTGTAGGTTACATTTTGATCTACAATTTGAGACTACGTTTAAAGGTTTTGAACCAATATTGGCCTAGCTGGAGTCATTTTCCCATCTTGCTAGAATGTCTTCTTTGCTTGGACAGACTATATTCGGGTCAGGAATTCAAGCGTACTTGAGCTGCAAAAAGTGGTTATTTTCTCCAGTTAAGTATGTGATGGGTTGATAAAAGAGTTGTGTTTTTGGTGGAAGAAATTGGATTCATTATGTTAGAAGAGGAGTTTGTTATAACAGTGGTTTTTTTACATTGAGAAGTGAGGAACGGAATTATTGTTATGTTTATTGAGAATACAGTTTTGTTAATTTGTGTTTCTGTTGTATTGGGAATGAAAAGTTTGATTATAATGGGTATTGAGAAAAAGGGTTGGTCCCGGCAACGGAATAATATCAAAACAAGTTACAAAATAATTCATTCTACAATTTACAATGAAGAGTACGTAGGCTTTATATCCCCGAAATTATAAGAATATATGGGCAAAAAGTAGGTTATGTTTACAACTGTTATGCTCAATTATTATTTATTTTATCAATTTTAATATTATAATACTGCATAAGTTCCACAACATCTCTGATGAAAGTGTAAAGTTTATAATACTGTATTGAAATTAGGAACGTGAGGAATACTGTATCATTCTTGTGATAGTCTGTCCAAGCAAAGAAGACATTCTGGCAAACTTGAAAAATGACTAATTATGACTTATAATTGAAAATGACTTATTAACAGCTTAATCAATGCAGACTATCACAGCTCAATCAATGTTAGTTCAAAAATTACAAATTTGGTGTCAAATTGTTCTAGAAAACATTCTGATTTACAATTTGAGTGCAGATTTATGAATTTTGAACCAATATTGGTCGAGCTGGAGTCATTTTCCCATTTTTCAGAATGTCTTCTCTGCTTGAACGGTCGATACCAAATCCTATAAACTTCTCATCTAGATTTTACAAGATGCTGTCCACAATATAATGGACAATTTACTACAAATTTCTCGTCGTTTTACTACTAGTAGTAGTGAATAGCCGCATTGTATGCTGCGACCCTCTTTTACTAACGGTTTGCGCTTGACACCAGTAATAATTTATGGACCAAGTCGTCCACTTTACCTCAATGGTTAGGTTAGTTTTATACTGCTACCATTTGCGATACAAAAGGCACTTGTTTCGCGAACATGTAGCTATAGAAATCGACCAACAAATGGTGCTTCAACAAAGTGCTATTACTTACTCTTTAGTCGCAAAATGACTCTATATCTCCGGTTTGTCCTGTTCCTTTTTATAGTCCGTCCAAGCAAAGAAGACATTCTAGCAACATAGGAGAACCACTACAGCTCTGTCAATATTGGTTCGAAAATCGAAAATTTGATCGTAAATTGTAGGAAACATTTTTATCTACAATTTGAGACCAAATTTATAATTTTTGGACCAAAATTGACCAAGCTGGAGACATTTTCCCATCTTATCAGAATGTCTTCTTTGATTGTACTGACTATACTTGTTCTTCTCATTGAAGTACTAGTTTCCAGCTTCTCAAAGGACTATCCGTTCTCTTAAATATTGTTATAGGTTATTCTTATGGGTATATTCCATACAAGGGTGTTTTAGGGAAGGTTCGTCAAGTGTTTTCCTACGGTTTTATAATGTTATATTTATCATCAGCATCGAATTGATTCTATTGGAATCTTCTGGAATGTGTTGAATACTGTGATATGAATGGAATTAACATTTTTGGAAGTATTTTAACATACTGAGCTGGGATGAAAATAACTGTAAAACAGGAGATCAATGGAATAAGTATTTTTCGAACTATTGAAATATACTGAGCTAGCATGGAAACAACTATAGAAAATTCCAGCAGTATGAAAAAATTATCACGGAATTCAGTACTGAAGAATGCTAAAGAAACTACATACAAAGCTAGTAAATAAAATTGTTAATTATTTTAAGCTTGGAAATCGAAATTAAAATAGGAGTGAAACAACAACTCTACTTAAAAATTCTCATGGAATATTCTACAAAGCTTGGAAACGATATAAGGGAACTAGATTAATATGAATATTACAGGACAAATTAAACTGCTGAAGGGAAATTTTCAGAGGTAAAATTGAAATTGAAAATCAGCTGAAAGTCATAACAGAGAATTCATAACCATCTATCATTTCTTACGTAAAATGATTGAAGGTTATGAAGAATTACACAACTACTACTGGGGAATGTATATGAAAAATTACACAATGCTAGTAAAAATGACTAAAGGGAAGTTACACAGCTACTAGAAATGTTTATGGAAAGTTACACATGACTGGAAAAACAAAAATTGAAATTTATAGAAAAATAAAAACTCTGATGGAAAATAACTTGGAGCTGAGAAAAAATCAAAATTTCAAAATTAGAATTATTTTGACAACTATAATATAATGATCCACAATCACCATGTTATTTAAAATTTTTGGAACTTATACATGAAACGTAGTGGTGGACAGTAAGTATATTGAATAGATGTAATACAGTCTTTATTTTACTGAGATATTTACTGAATTACTGAGATGAAAAACGTAAAAAAAGAAAAATGGAGGGAGTGGAACAAAGATATAATAAACGGACCAGGAAAGGAATGAAGAAGGAAAGTGAAAACGAGAAATTTGAAGGAAGAGGGGAAAAGAAAAAGATTGAGAGGGGAGGGCGAAAAGGATCAATAGAGGAACAAAAAATGAAAGTAGAACCGAGAAAGGATAACAAATCAGTTTCCAATACTACGGTTCCTAATAATATACGGTTAAGGGAATTAGAGGAGTCTCAAAAACATCGCCTTGGGCTTTGAATTTCGTTATTAATGAATGTGTTTGAATAATTTCACCTTGTCTATACCGGACAACAACCTGCCTTTGAGTTTATAGTCTGTCCAAGTAGAGAAGACATCCTGACAAGATGAGAAAAAACTCCAGCTCGGTCAATATTGGTTCAAAATTTTTTCAATTTGGTTTCAAATTGTAGATTAGAATATTCCCTACAATTTGAGAACAAATTAATGATTTTTGAACCAATATTCACGGGGCTGGAGTTATTTTCCTGTCGAAACAGAATGTCTTCTTTGCTTGGACAGACTGTAGCTTTGTCCGGACCTTTGTTTATAGGAATGTTCGTAAATATTCAGGTTGCCGTTTTTTATTTATTCATTTTTATGTGGTTTCTATCCTGTTATTTTGTCTGGTTATAAATTTGGTAATGAGGTCAACGTGTGAGGTAATCATGTTGATAACTACTAATGAGAATCGAAATCTAAATCTGGTCCGTTTATTCATTTTGATCATTCATTCATTTCAATTTTGATCAATCTAGTAACCTGATACAGAATTGAAATTCATGAGTTCAATTCTACTCTTTCAGCCTTACTATAGTGGTTTCATCTGTACTGTTTAAGTTTGGAATTACTTAAATTCTTAGATTTGCTTAGAATTACTTAGATTGGAATTACTTAAATTCTAACACATGATTTCAAATCAAATCGGCTTCTATTCATGAAAATAGAGTTTACAATACACAATACACTTTTAAAATAAATAATTTATAACAATATAATACTACTTTTATTTATATTACATCGCATGACAATGATTCGGATCCATAAATATAAATATTGATACTAGTAACATCAGAACTACTTGAGTAATAGATGGATGAACTGAAGGTTCTAAGTTTATCAGCTGAAAATTAATGGTTTGTCTATTGAGACACGTTTTAATAACATTAAAAAACAATTATTAATAAATAATGAAAGATAGACTAACTATATTGAAGGTAATATATTTTTTCGATTTCGTAAACCTATAATAATTATAGATAGTTTTTAATATTTTCAATATTTCAATATTCCTCTTCGAATTTCCGTTTACTTGACAATTTCTCTCCTTGAATTCTATTTCTACAATGCTTTTTTTGCGTTTGATTGTTTCCTCATCACATGAAATTTTCAATAGAAATTTCAATTCCATTCTCATTATCTCCGTCAATTACATCAATGATATTGTTGGAATAATTTCACCTTTTCACCATATGGTATCTTTACTCACACGTATCTACCCACGAAATAAGAGATGGAAGGAGAGGAAAAAGAGAGAGAAAACATGAGAAAGAAGATAAACAAAGACTAGCCTTTAAGCAACATCCTAATGAAAATAAAGACACAGACCAAACATTGCTTATTTGTTTAATAACAGGTTACTCACTGAAATTATTTCATATCATTCGTACATTGTCCAGTTTTATTATTTACTTCCTTCTTCTACTTCTCCTCCTCCTACTCCTCCTCCTCCTACTCCTTCTCATACTCCGTCTCTTCTTCCTCTACTCCTCTTGTACACTTTGGTTACTCTGGCTTTCCGTTTCTTATTTGCATTTAAGCCCGTTAGCAATGCCAATGATTTCGTTATATGCGTGTATTTATTATTGTTCCTAAACACAGGTTATAATGTTGGATTGTATGGACCCTCTGTTTACATCTCTATTCTGTATCGATAGCACGGTACAATGAACCCGAATTTCGGTTCTTTCTTCTTCTTCTTCTTCTTCTTCTTCTTCTTCTTCTTCTTCTTCTTCTTATCTTTTTCTCCTTCTTCCTCCTCCTCTTCTTTATCTCATTGTTCCTTTCTACCACCTTTCCTACTTCTTCCTCTTCTCTTACATTTACTTTTTCCTTTTTTCTTCTCCGTTCTTCTTTACCTATTCCTGTTCCTACATTTCCCCCACTTTTTACTCCATTCAATTCTACCTATTTTTTTCTCCTTGTTCTTATCCTCCTCCCTCTCCTTTTCCTTCCCCTTCTATTTCTTACTCCACTTCCTATTCTTGTTTTCCCAATCCTTTTTCTTCCAATTATTATCCTTCTCCTACTTATTCCCCTTCTCCTTCTTCTTCTCTTTCTACTCCTTCTTGTGCTTCATCTGCTTCCTCCATCTTCTTCTTCTTCTTCTTCTTCTTCTTCTTCTTCTTCTAATTCATCTCCTCCTTCTCCTCCCTCTCCTCAAGGCCAAGTGTTAATGGAAAGGATACCTTTGTTATTCTCTCCCAAGAATGGACATCTTCATGTCCAAACTTCGCCTTTTCATTTAGATAATTCAATCGTAATGGATAAGATTGCCAATTGATTATAGTAGCCTATATAGTTTTCCTAAATATATAATTTCTATAACTCCGCGTTCATGTATACCCGTGTCTGTTGAATAATTACTATCTTTTAAGCTAGTGTCAATTATACAAAACGTTATAGTTACTACGTGTATTCCTGTATAGAGGTTACTTACTCTTGTACATTATTACTCACAATATCTAATTGCAATCTAGAATCTAAGTGTGAATGTTTTGTTATTGTCTATATGAATAAAGAAATCTAATCTAATCTAATCCTCCCTCTCCTCCCTCTCCTCCCTCTCCTCCCTCTCCTCCCTCTCCTCCCTCTCCTCCCTCTCCTCCCTCTCCTCCCTCTCCTCCCTCTCCTCCCTCTCTTCCCTCTCCTCCCTCTCCTCCCTCTTCTTCCTATCCTCCTACTTCTTATTCTTCTTCGGCTTTCCCTTCTTCTACTTCGACTTCTCCTTTTTTTCCTTCCTCTGATTTTTCCTATTTCTTTCCCCCACCCAGCATTCTTGAAAATACAGCTTCATTGAACAGATGGTTCATTTGCAACAATCCTACATTAATTCAGTTTTAAGATGTGAATGTCAACGATAAAAATCTCAATTTTTTCAATAACTCAGTTGCAGTATTGGTTTCCGATAAAGAATTCGTGGTGATTATGGGGTGTCCACTACAATATTTCGGTTGGCATTATTTAGTAGGATATCAGTTCTTGTTAACAGATTTGTTTGGTTTGTTTATTAGTGATAATTGTATGCAAATGTATGGAGCATCTGTTATAATGTACTATCTAATTATCTATGCAGCCTACACGATACTATCGGAGTATTGAAAAAGTAATAATTATTGATAAGTGATAATCCAGGCTCAATTGAGATAACATAATAATAATAATTAAGAATATAATTGAGAATATATAGTAATAATAATAATTTGAATTTTCTGTCTATGATCACATTGCTAAAATCCTAGATACCTAATGAATTCGATGACATTATGAAATTTCGAAATATTGAGTCTCCTGTTCAATCTCCTCCAAAAAGTTACACAATAAATTCAAGAATATGATACATTTATGGAATTGAACACTCCATAATTTATCATTGTCAATGTCAGAACTCATGTTTCTTGAGTGTTTCATGTGATACATGTATTATTCTTGCCGGCCTCGGTGGCGCAGTGGGCTAGGGCGTCACAACCTTCAGTCCGCTGGCACTGCCGCAGGTCTGGGTTCGAATCCCAGTGGCATGGCTGTTTTTCACCTCATAAATCACCTTAGCACTCAAGATCCATTACCCACGCACAAGATAAAATGCTTATGTGGGCATCATCCGCAATAAAAAAAAAAATCTCAAACACAAATTGTACAATGATGAAATAAACACACAGATTTTGTCAATTTTCTACTCTATTTTCAATAAAGTAGAAAATTGACAAAATCTGAGTGTTTATTTCATCATGGAACGTTTCTACAATATCGACCACAACTCAGTTGAATTTGCAAATTGTACAGTTATCTATAGATAAACTGAAACTTCAATAAATAAATAAACATTGTTTTACTATACTATTTGAAGTCAATGCTAAAAATTCACTACATTGTAGCGTACATGAAGTGAACTCTGTAACAGTTTGTATAAGTAGCGAATTGATTAGTGTAGTAAACAACATTAATTACTGTAGCTATCCATTGTGTTTGTAGTGAGTAGTAACCCTTCGAACATGTAGTGGATTCGCTACATTCTATATTGTACCCTGTATCATGTTACGGACATAAATCATAATCTAATGTATTGAATTTATCAGTGTAATAATTCATTATATTGTAGTAGCTGATTCCACATTTAGTGAATTCACTGCATTCTACCATTGACTATGAATATAAGTCTAACCAAAAATGCGAGCACGCGAACAAATTGACAAATTGACTAGCACCATCAAGCGGGAGACAAAGCAACTAAGCTCTGACAATTGATAATTTGGACTTTGAAGGTTAGTTTGTGCTCAATTAGTAGATAAAAATTCAAGGCAATGTTTATTATTGCCTATTAGAACCTTCTGCACCCAAATAGAATTCTCAATCACAAAAATGCATAGGAATGGGGTACAATTTTGAGGTTAGTTTGTAGAATTGTTCGTTGTGCGTTGCGAGGCAACAGGCACTGCTCGCTGCGAATTGTGTGCCGCGTTTGCCTGGCTGCTAGCAAACCCGGTATCGACAGTCCGAGGCATGTGTGGCACATCGATATGTCGATACGCGGCTTTACTCCAGTCTCCAGCTCGGTCAATATTGGTTCAAAAATTATTGATTTGGTTTTGAATTGAAGATCGAAATGTTAATTGAGACCAGATCAATAATATTTGAACCAATATTGAACGCACTGGAGACTGGAGTAGATAGTAGACTAGTAGTAGTAGCAAGACTCTTCTTTGCGTGAACAGACTGTACCTTGAGGCATTCGCGGCACATGCCTAGGACTGTCGATACACGGCTTTATGCTTTTGGACAGAGATTCCCTGTATAATACTAAATCTTGAGACTCTAAGTTCGAATTCAGTTATTTTGGTTTGTTATGTGAGCTATAGATATGGGAGAAAGTAGAGCATTTCTTTATTTTGGCGAAACGAGTATTTTACAATTCAAATTTGAAGAAAGCTGATAGCCGTGGGATTGTTTTAAAGACTGAACTTGACCAAGTCGTGCCAAAAATCAGCTCGCTGTGTGATACTTTCCAGCAGTTGACGGAAAGAATAAAAAACCAGAATCGGCTTCAGCGTTTGATGGAGTTCCGCTGAAAAGAATGGAAAAACTTGAATTTACTTTGAAATGAGACGGGGTCTTTGTTTTTTAAGTTGTTGCTCAGTTCGACCAGATTTAACATGTTAACACCTATAGAGGTGTGGTGATAATCAACGTCACTCAAACCTACACTTGAGTTGATAACATAGTTTCATTTAATTTGAAAAAAATTATACGTAATTTTTTACATTTAACACGTAAGAGGCTACGTAAAGTTTTTGTCCTTTTCAATATTGAAGTTTACATTTTGAATTAAATTATAATTATTCATCGATAATCAAATTTAATCATATAAATAATAGAATAATTTATTTATCCAATCATAGAGTAATTTGGGAGAAGAAAGCAGTATTGTTTCAACTGTTGGTTTGTTCTTTATTCTTTCTTTACAATTGCGACTTTGTTTCCCAGTATTTTAAGCAAAGGATGAATGAGTGATGATGAATGATGATGATGAAGGTTTAAGATGTAGGTTATATGTCTATCCACAATGTCCACTTTCACTATGCTCACAAATTTCAACTCACAAGAATAAAAAAACCATGATTTATCAATTTAAAATTTGAAAGGTTGGTAAATGATTCAAAACAGCCCTGAATATTTCGAAGGTGATTGATAATAATTGTTAATGGAATAGAATAGAATTTATTTTATCACGTTTCACTACATAATCGAGCATAGCTTAGTAGTATGTGATATGTCAAATCATACAAGTCTTTTGAGAAGTTGAAAAAAATCTTATTTTGTTATAACTCTATATGGAACAACAACAATTATTGTTGTTCTATTCGCTATTAAATTCATGATATAAATTCCAGTTTCTCGTATAAATGTTACTGCTAGCAGGACATTGATTTTATTCTTAATGTGGTGAATCCTTCCTTTCGAAGTTCCTCATTCATAACTGTCAGCCCAGATAGATAGCATCGATCTTCTTCTTCTACTTCTTATTTTTCTTCTTCTTAAAAATTGGACCAGATCCTTGGCTGCAGACAACTTCTTGGTAAAGAAAGACGCCCTATAACTCAAACTGCTTCAAGATGCTCTTCTTGTCTCTTCTATATCCTTGTTTATCAGCCATTATCATTTCCATCGACAAACTATTATAGATTCACTCAAAAACCGGATATAGAGGAACGACCACACAAATGTATTATTCGCTCAAGATGAGAAGAGATTCCGCTACATTACAATTTACATTGAAACGGCGTGTCTTCTCATCGTGCGCGAACTATGTCGCATCTCTGGTTTTCCTTATGACTCTATTGATATTTCTTTGTTCCTTCGATGTTTCACAAAAGATGTTTTTTTTTTTATGAGGGTGATGCCCACATGGGCTCCTGGGCCTGTGCGTGAGTTATGGGAAGGATGATTATGAGAGATGAATGGACCTACTGCTTTAGGTGGGTTCCGAACCACCGGGAAGCGATTTTTGAGGCTCATAAATTGAATTCAGAGGAACCGGTCACCATTACAACGGTGGTGGTAGAGGCACGTCGCTTAATTAATCTCACCGATTAGACGCTCTCTACCACTGGGACAAACCGCTCGTAGAAAGATACTCGTATACAAAAGATACTCGTATTATAATCACTGGCGGCTCGTGCTCACGAAACAGGTGAAGTGCTGTACAGTGAAAGATACGGACACTTCACCTGTTTCGTGGGTACGAGCCGCCAGTGATTATAATTAAATGTAATCCAAACAGCAGAGCTCTGCTCAGACAATAAGAGACTCTGTGTTTTTTTCAAAAGATCAAAGTACATCCTTGGGATAATTTCCACTCCTTCCCTGTGCATGTAATACCCTTATCAATAAATAAATTACACTAAGATAACACATCTAAAGAATCCTTGAAATCCTTGAAAAGAGCTCTTGAAATATTTGCTAGTACTATCCAATGCAGTACGAGTCAAAGTTTGGTGCTTTTATTCCGAATGTACCATATCACATCTTTTATATAATCACATCCTCAATATCTTCACATCTTTCAGAAGAATCCACTTTTAAAGTCTGTCCAAGCAAAAAAGGCATTCTGAAAAGATAGGAAAATGACTCCACCTCGGTCAATATTGGTCCAAAAATTATAAGTTTGGCCTCAAATCGTAGATCAGCATGTTTCCTACAATTTGAGGTCAAATTCATAATTTTTGAACCAATAGTGATCAAGCTGGATTCATTTTCCCAACTTACCAGAATATTTCGTCTTTACTTGAATAGACTGAGCTCTTTCTATTATTCATTATGATAGCCTATACATGAAGGATACACTAGTCAGTTGCGTATCACACGCAGGCAACGTAACCACCTGTCCATCCATTTTTCAGCACCGACACACAATAATAAGAAAATAATAAGAGGTCACCAGCCCATCACTATTATTATGCAGATACAGGTTTAGTTGTTCTCAGGCACAGCACCACTGGTCAACAAAACAACAGTTCTCTTCTTCTTCTTCTTCTTCTTCTTCTTCTTCTTCTTCTTCTTCTTCTTCTTCTTCTTCTTCTTCTTCTTCTTCTTCTTCTTCTTCTTCTTCTTCTTCTTCTTCTTCTTCTTCTTCTTCTTCTTCTTCTTCTTCTTCTTCTTATTTCAATTTAACAACATTCCTCTGTATTCCACCTCTTCCATGTAGGCTCTCATCTTAGCTGCATCTTGCATCCCGCCCCAAAAACCAGATTAACAACGGCTCTGAATGCTTTTAATGCCTACTTCACTATCTGCCAACCTCGGGTAGGCTCTCCAGTACATGTTGGTCCTCTGGCAATCTCACTGATTGTTCACTCTCATTTTATTGTTACAACCTCTTATTATCTATTTATTCTGTAGATGAATAATTTATTCTCATTGAATTATTAATCTATGAAAGCTTCATTGGACGTCAGATTTTTTATAGATGATATTGATACAAAAATAATTACAAAATACATGCAAAAACAAAATTGATTTGAAATAGTACTGGAGGGAGCACTGGCGGCTCGTGCCCACGGAACAGGTGAGGTGCTGTATAGTAAAAAATATGGGCACTTCACCCGTTTCGTGGTTACAAGCCGCCAGTGGATGGGAGCCCATTGACACAAAATATTTGCAAAGTGAGGTTAGATCATTTGACAATGTTGAAAATCGGGGGAAATAACTATTGGGTCTTTGAAACTCGTTTTTCCATCACTATTTTTTATCAATTCAACTTGAAAATTACTTTAAATCGATTTAAATACTTTCAAAATGTTTAATCATTGAGAAATAGAATCATCTTATTTCCAATATGGCGGCGATCCATGAGCCGTGTAAATGTCTCGTATCAACGAGCTTACTTCCTGTATCAATTTTGGACTCTGTATCACTACTGCGTATAAAAAATCCGCTTTGTAAAGCAGGTTTCACATCTTTTTCATTTCAGGCTTGATAAATTATCATTTTTTGGTCTTGCATTGATTTCTCAATGATTTTTCCCTCTATTCTTCAGTTCTTCGTAGCAAACTCATTTCTTTCCTCTTGTCTACTTCTTCTCCTGGTCTACTCTCTCTTCCCTTCCCGCTTTCTTCCCCTTCGTAATTCTCTTAGCCTCCCTTTCTTCTACATCTCTTTTTCCTCTCTCTCTCCCCTGCTTCTTCTCCATTCACTCTTCTATTCTATCTTCTTCTCTTCTCACGGACCAATCTAATATGATTGACAGGCGACTAAGAGTGTTCTTTCCCGCCACGATGATGGGAAAACAGGTGGAGAGAGAACAGGTAGAAGAAGAAGAGAATAAGAAGAAGAAGAATAAGAATAAGAAGAAGAAGAAGAAGAAGAAGAAGAAGAAGAAGAAGAAGAAGAAGAAGAAGAAGAAGAAGAAGAAGAAGAAGAAGAGGAAGAAGAAGAAAACAAGAAAAAGAAGAAGAAGAAGAAGAGGAGGAAGAGCAAGATTTGGTTGAGAATAGATTGTAAGAAAGGCACACATGAAAGGCTGAAAGGCGGCTAATCATCAGTATTATTATTTTGAAGGCACACCGCCTTTTGAATCCATTAGCTGTGAGTGACATTGTTGTGTTGTGTTATCTAGTAGGCAGTGCTTGACATTCGATATCCACTGTCAGAACCCAAATGACATAATCAATTTTCTACTTTCTCGCTCTGGGATATCCTCCATCTCTTTTTATTCCTTTTTTCTTGTCTTGTACCTCTGCAGTTTTTCATCTTGTGTAAATAGTTCTAAGGTCTTCGATATCATCTTCAATACTCGGTGATTCTGAAGAGTAATCGTCGAGAACATTCGTGAAGAAAAAAAATTATCTACTCTCGGCTTCGGCTACATTTAGAAATTTAGAAGAGAGAAACTTTTGTAACAAGTACCTTAAACAAGTTTTTTCCCTCCTTTGGGAGATTGTCGTTAGTAAAGACAGTCAGTCGTTTCCCGTTTCTGGAGGAATAGTAATTGTTGCATTACACTCTAACTGATTAACTGCATGTTATCCACAGATGTTCTGCATCTCCACTTGGTTGTGAAGACTGGCTTATGGTTGAGAGGATCGACGTTCTAACCACACGTTACCTCCTGGTTGATGATTATTTGCCTGCTGTATGGTCTGTCCGGGCTGGGGTGGCATTATGGCGTGGTGGGGGGTGGCTGCGGCTCGGTCGGTGTTGGTTCAGGGGCTGTAGATTCTCTTTGAGAATTTATTACTTTTGAGCCGGTATTGGCCGGGCTGGGGCCGTTTTCCCCAATTGCCGGGGTGTCTTCTATGCTTGGACGGACTGTATAGTGGAGTGAATATGAAACTGGCAACCAGCTGGTGAGCCTAGGCCCTTCATAGCGTTGTTGCGCCATTGACAATTGACAAACAAACAAACAAACCTTGAACAAGTTGAGCGTATTGCTTGTAAATGTATGAGAAAGTGTTTGAGCCGAAAAAATTGTTTTAGCGAAATTATGATCCCGATTGCTAATTTTGATACATATTTAGTAATTGTCATTAGAAAAGTGTACTTCTTTCTTGAACTGGTATTAATTACATGAATAAGTTGTTTTTTGTTATGAAAATTGGGAGAATATTAAATAGAGAAAGGGTATAGATACGTGGTATAGATTGAAGGTTGTTACAATGAGGTATTACTCTGTAATTACCTTAGTAAAAATATGGATATTCCTTTAGAGTAATAAGCTGATATCCAATTATTGGAGTACATTCTTTTATAAAGTTTAATGCAGTAGGCTAGTGAAATATCATCAAATTATTCTACTATCAATTCATTTCAATAATTATTTATTATTATTGACGATGAGCTGATTCGAATGAAAAAATGAGAGACATTATAGTGTAGAAATATATAATAGAAGACATCTAAAATTGTAGAAAACATTCTGCTTCAGAATTTAAGACCAAATTTATAATTTTTCAACCAATCTACCTGGAGTCATTATCCCATCTTGTCAAAATGTCTTCTTTGCTTGGACCTTATACTAATCACATCCTTATCTAAGGCTGAGGCCGCACTGCCGGTGGGTAGAGCCTGGAGGGTGGAGGGTAGTTGGTAAATCTATAGAACATACACACCATCCACAGTAATACATCGTATGAATGGTGTTCAGCCGCCATCTTGAAATTCTTAAATATGGACAACATAACCTCAAAAAACAGTATGACGTCTTACCATTCATACGATGTATTACTGTGGATGGTGTGTATGTTCTATAGATTTACCAACTACCCACCGGCAGTGCGGCCTCAGCCTTATAGTAGTAGGAGAGTTTCTGGATCCTAGTCTATTGTAAAGACGATCCAGCATGTGATCAGATATTTTATAGTCTGTCCAAGCAAGAAGACATTATGGCGAAATGGGAAAATGATTTATGTTCGGTCAATATCAATTCAAAAATAATAAATTTGGTATCAAATTGTAAAGAAGAATGTTTCGTACAATTTGAGACCATATTAATAAGTTTCGAACCAATATTGATCGAGCTGGAGTCATTTTCCCACTTTGCCAAAATGTCTTCTTCGCTTGGGTAGACTATAGATGCATTCATTCTTTGACTGTGATCCGCTAGTTGTCTGCTTGATTGTCCCTTGATGGCCTCCTACCTAATGGGGCCAGCAACAGTGCTGGACTGGCCAATTAAGAAGCTGGTTGACTGACAAAAACTCAGAATGGATGGAAGCACAGATAAAAGCGGAGAGGAAGAAGATAGAAAATTGAAAAGAGACAAAGAAGATGAAAAGGAGAAACAGAAGATAAGAGAGAAGAAGAGAAGATGAAGGAGATAAGAGAAAGAAAGAGAAGATAAATGAGATGAGAGAGAGACGGAGAAGAAAATAAAGTAAAAGAGAAGAGAGTAAGAGAGAGATGAGAGGAATATCATCAAAAAGATAGAAAAATTCACACTTTTATAAATTTTTATAATTTCTCCAGTTTACAGTAAAGAAAAACGCGCTGATAAATAAGGAGAGACATGAGGAGGAAAAGTAATGATGATGATTGAGGAAAACTATGAATTACGAATACAAAATTAAGAAAGATTGTACAGGGAGTCGAAAGGGAGGAAGAAGGATAAGGTTGAAGAAGAAGGATAAAGGAGAAACATCCAAGAATGTTGGTGGAGGATGGAAAAATAGGAGAGAAGAAATACAGAAAAAAGGATTGACGAGAAGGAAAAATGGAGTTAAAGATGAATCATAAAATAGTATGACGATGAGAGAAGGATTGTATGTAGAATAAAATAATGGAGAAGACAGAATAGATAGAGAATGAAAAAGGAAAAAGAAGAAGAAATGAAGAGAAAATAATTAAGGAGAATGATGACGATGAGTGATACAATATGAATCCGGTTTTAGTTTACGATTGTAATGTGTGGAATATCTCTAGATCATAACGGGGTGTTACCTAACATCTTGATCGAATTAACAGGTGAAAGTCCAAGATAGCTGCGTACTCACTCATATAATTTACACACTTTTATATTAATGATACATAGATTTGCAGCTATAGTCTGTCCAACCAGAGAAGACATTCCGGCAAGTCGGAAAAATGACTACAACTCGATCATTATTGGTCAAAAAATTAATTATTTGATCTCAAATTGTAGGGAACATTCTGCTCTACAATTTAAGATTGAATTTATAAATTTTGAATCAATATTGACCGAGCTGGAGTCATTTTTCCATGTTGCCAGAATGTCTTCTCTGCTTGGAAAGACTTTACATAGATTTGCAGCTATAATATTATTAAGAGGTATGCGTGTGTGCAGGTAATAGTGAGGAGATTGATAATGTTGTAGTGAAAAATATATGGATTGCATCATTAATGTGGTAGAGTGAAGAGAAAAGTAGTATGAAAAAAGTGTTAACCAGACTTTTATTATTGTAGTTGATGGCAGAAAGTTAGGCGGTTTCGTCTGCTCCTTGTGCGCTCCAATACCTGATATTGTGAATTAAAGTAGTAGTTTTTTTTGTCTGATGCCCACATGAGCCCTGGGCTTGTGCGTGGGTAATAAGAGGGATGATGATTAGATTAGATTAGATTAGATTACTTTATTCAAATAGATAACAAAATTTGGCTTAGATTCTACATTGTAATATGAATGAGTAAAACTGAATTATCTTATAAATTTCACAAAATAGAAACTTCTAGTAAAAATACGAAAAAACGGTGACGTAATGAATGAAAAATTTATACAAAACTTAGTTCGAGGTTCTTCAAATCGAATAAGTAGTGTAAGTTATCTAAGTGAAGACATAAGTTTAGACATATATATGTCCATTCTTGGGAAAGGAAAATGAGGATATCCTTTCCATTAACACTTGACCTTGATCAGAGATGGCGAGAGATTACTTTTTAGGTAGCCGGGACCGACGGCTTATCATCTCCTACTTAATATCATATCATTAATACTTATTTCACCACTAATTATGCTCACGGGTGGTGCAAAGTGAAGAGGATACAAAAAACAACCTTTATAAAAAAATTCTGTCGAAGCAAAGAAGACATTCTGGCAAGATGGGAAAATGACTCCAGCTTGGTCAAAATTAGTTGAGATATTATGAATTTGGTCTCAAACTGTAGAAAACATTCTGATTCACAATTTGAGACCAAATGTGTGATTTTTGAACCAATATCGACCGAGCATGAGTAATTCTCCCATCTTGCCATAATGTCTTCTTTGCTTGGACAGGCTAGTTAGTGAAGAGGGTAGAAAAATCAACAGTTATCTCTGCAAAGCCGTCCATGGTTTTTATGGCAACTTGTCCATTAAAACAAAGCGGTAACATCAGCATGCCATTATTTTATGGAGGCACGTACACTCAGTAAATATCTTCATTGTCTCTCGTCTTTCTTATTCCCTATCCTTCTTCTTTATTACATTTTATCTCTCTGTTCACTCTATTCTCTCTGCTAGAAACAAGACTTCTCGTTAATTCGTTACTTCTTGCTCTAATACTTTCATAGTCTGTCCAAGCAAAGAAGACATTCTGGTAAAATAGGAGAAAGACTCAAGCTCGGTCAATATTGGTTCAAAAATCATCAATTTAGTTTCAAATGTAGATCAAATTGTTTCCTATAATTTCAGACCAGATTTATAATTTTTGAACTAATATTCACCGAGTCATTTTCCTATCTTGCTAGATTGTGTTCTTTGCTTGGACATACTATTGTCGCATATTATCTTATAGAGGAGAAGAAATAGAAAGAGTGAAAATAGGTGATAAAATTGGAAAAAAGGAAAATGAGTGAGGAGAAAAAAAGGAGATGAAGAGGAAAAAGGAGAAGAGGAAGAAGATGTGGAACAGAAAAGAGAAGTATGAGGAGGAGGAGCAGGAGGAAGAGAAAGAAAAGCTCTATGAAGAAGAAGGTGGGAAGTAGTAGATGATAAGCAGAAAGCAGAAGTGAGGAGAAGAAAGCAGAAATGTGAGAAGAAGAGAGAGAAAGAGAGTAAGAATAGCCCTGTCAAGGCCGTGGCTGGCGTCTCTCTTGTATTATGAGAGTGACCCGGAAGCTTTGGGGTCAACTAGAAGAGGCTCACAGGTTGCGGTTGTATTCCTTCCATTCACCCATGTCTCACTGCTCACTGGTCAACAATGTATCAGATACCGTTTTTCTCCTAACAATGATGCAAGCCTATTCCATTGCTTCTTCATTTACCCAGTAGGAGCACTTTTGGTTAAGCTCAATTATTGTATTGATTGATTCAACCCTTTAATTCGATTTATTGAATAAAATTATTCGTTTAATCATTTCTTTCAAACTCTTCTTATTGTTTATCTTGTCAATAATTTTATCTAGTTGAATAATTGATCTAGAAGCAATAGTTATTGGTTGAAATAGTTTATTCTATTGATTGATTCTACTAATTAATTTAATTGATTGAATCAACTTATTTGTTTAATCCTCTCATTCAAAATTTTTTGATTGCTTACTTAATTTATATAGTGAAATAATATTGATCTAGAAACAATTATTATTGGTTGAACTAATTTATTCTATTGATTGATTCTACACATTGATATTCAATTGATTGAATGAACTCTTTCGTTTAATCTCTCCATTCTAATGATTTTCATTGCTTACTCATTTATCTATTATAGTGAAATAATTAATGTAGAAAAAATTATTATTAGTCTAACTCATTCATTCCATTGATTCATCTAACTCATTAATATTCAATATTGCATGTAGCAATATAATTATTCTAGAAGAAATAATTATTGGTTGAACTCATTATTTTATGCTATTGACCAGTTGAACTCATTGATATTCAATGGATTAAATAAACTCATTCATTCAATCATAGATTGGTTGGTTTCTGTACTTTCATTTGAAACCAATAATTTTAGCTGACGCCAAAACGTTAGGTGGTTTCGTCTGCTCCTTGTGCGCTACTACAACTGATGTTGTCAATTAGAGAAGTTATTTAGCTATGCCTGGATGATGTTTATCAAATCATAAGAGACAATAGAAGCTTTGCATCAGCTGTTAGTAGGTTACATCACGAATAAGAGACAGATGAAATCGCCTTCTTCTTGTCATCACCTATCACACCCATCACAAAAACTTAGTTCTTAGATCATCTAGAAAATCTTTCATAATATAGGACTAACTGTTACATCTATTCAGGTTATTTATTTATTTATCCATTTACAGGAAATAATAAACTTATTGGCTGAAAACAAAGAATAAAGTCTACATCTTCTTTACATAGATTTTGATGACAAATAAGTTCGAAACTAGTTATGGATTATTGTCTTTTCTATCCATTGATTAATAATTTAATTTTCATTTTTTACAGGTAAGAAGCCATTTCTCAAGAGTTCGTCGCTTGACGGCATAGACAGTAAGTTTTTTAAAAAACATGGGCTATTTTTTAAGTAATTAATTGAATGTTTTATATTTTTTAATCAAGGAATTTTTTCATCTACACTATCCTCCCAATGTCAATAATGCTTTTTACAGAATAATTCATAGGGGGCATTCCAATTTTGATTATTGAACTACTCGAAGTTAGAATTCTATTTCAGTTATTTTCTTTAATACTGTCTTTAATATAAATGAAAATGATCTTAAACGATCAAATAAAAAAGACCTGAAAATCACTATTTTGATTTCATTTCTATTAAATATTAATGAAAAATTTGTCCCAGTACTCCCAGTGGTAGAGAGCGTCTAATCGGTGAGATTAGATAAGCGACATGCCTCTACCACCACTGTTGTAACGGTGACCGGTTCCTCTGAGTTCAATTCATGAGCCTCAAAAATCGATTTCCGGTGGTTCGGAACCCACCTAAAGTAGTAGGTCCATTCATATCTCATCATCATCCTTTCCATCACCCACGCACAGGCCCAAGAGCCATGTGGGCATCGCCCTCAAAAAAAAATTAAATTCATTAATGAAAAATAAATTCCTATAATCATTCAATTAATACGTTTCAAATTGATATTATCAATATTAATAACAAATTTTCTAGTTATAATTAATTTGTTGAGTAGTTGTGGAGGTGATATTGTGTTAGTTATCAAATGGCAGGACATAGCCTATTATTGTCATCAGATATTGTCAAACCACTCATTTATTTATTTACTAGTGTCTCGATTTTTAATGAATCATTTATTTGACAATATCTCGTCTCTCCATTTGATATTATAAATTATAATACATTCCCTGCCTTCAAGCATTCTCTCTCTCTGCACGAAAATTTAAAATAACGTGATTGCTAATATCACTATAAAGATAATTTCCTCCACATTTGAATGATAAGTTTCAAATAATTTCTCAATAATCGTAATCGGAGATATCTCATTATTGTCAGTAGTAACAGTAGCAGTGCACAGTAGTAATTGTAATACAAGGAGTAATAAAAGCAAAGTGCTCTCACCAACTACACAAGTCTGATTATTCTGTATGATCTGAGATAGTCTAATTGTGCTCTCATTTAAAGTTCACCTGCGGCCAGATTTCAAATTGAGTCTACCTTTCTTGCTCAATTATTCTCATTCCTGGTTCTCCTGATTCTCCTTTTTCCTCTTTGTCTATATATTCTTCTTTTATTCCTTTCTAATCCAATCTTTGTCATTTTTCTCTCTAGTCTTCTCATTCTTTCCTTTCTTATTCTAATCTCTTTCCTTCTTCTTTTTCTCCTTTTTCTATTTTTTTTACTCTTTCACATTTTCTCCCTCTTCTCTTTTTCCTTCCTTTGCTCTGTCATCTTCTTCCTCTTCGTCTTACTCTTTTTCCTCCTATCTTTTTTTATTTTTCTCACCATATTAGTTTTTTCCCTACTTTTTAAAAGTCCTATGTTGTCTGTCAAAAATTTTCGCAATTGTAATTTTTCTCTTCTTCCTTTATCCTCGTCTTCTTTCTTTCTTTAATTTCCCCTTATTTTCTTATTTTTTCGCTTATGTTTAATCAATCGTTAAAAATGGATGTAGCTAATCCTGCGTTATCTTGCGTAACGGTAGCCGACTACCAGGACTAGTATAAGTTTGAATCCTAATCATTCATTAGGTGGATTAGGATATTCAGAAGACGTAGTAGGAGAAAAAAAGGAGAACGACAAAAAGAAGAAGAAGGAGAAAGAAAGAATAATAAAAAATGAGAAGAAGAAAATTTAAATACACATATTTGATAATAGTTTTATAGACACATAATGTTCGAAATGAATAACTCTGATAACACAATAGCCTACCAATTCATGAAAAAAATGCTATGACTACACTTCGTAGTAACTTCCATTCCACATGAAAAAGTTGAACAGGATTTCAAGCTGAAAATTCTCTCCTTGGAGTCTTCACAAACAAAAAGATATTTTTATAATTTGGTCCAATCGTCTAATATCTAACTCAAAAGTGATTTTTGCTGATAAGATATACAAATGAAAAAGTGAAAGAAATATTGCTGGAAAAATTGTGATGGGGTATGAGGAAGGAAGAGAGAGAACCAGTTGAGAGAGAAGAGAGAATTGAGAGATAAACAATTTATCATTACAGTAACTACACTTACTGTAGTTGGCACATGATTTTCTCTTGTTCTAGGCCTACTTGTCCATGCTGAACAAGTAGTAACTAGTTACGGTTCAGTTCAAATTCCTTCTTCGCAGTGAATTCTACAGTACGCAAATCAACTCAACAAGGTCGAACAGGAAAATTTGTAGCGTACAAGCGAAATAAATTCTGCATTGTGTGTCATGGACTCCAGTTGCTACAGTCTGCAGACAGTGTGCAGACTGTCTGCACCTTATTTGTGACCGTTGTAAATTATTTCCAATCAGCCTTTACTAATCTTCAATTTTTTTTACAATTTTATTTTTTCGATTGTAAATATAATTTTGCAATAATTATCATCAATATCTACCAGAGAGCATTCTACCTAGTGTCAGATTAGTGTCCTTCCTGGGGGAGGGGAATTTCCCCATTCCCGCCTTTTTACTAATTTCCCGCCTTCCGTGACTCCGCGCCTGGTTGTAAGGATGACAAAAAAATAATAAGAAACAGATTGTAAAGAGAAAAAATTGGATTGAAACTTATTCCAGTTCACCAATTGTATATGCAAGACTGTAGTAGTATAATCTGCCAAGCAAAGAAGACATTCTGGCAAGATGAGCAAATGAATCTACCTCAGTCAATATTGGTTTCAAAATTATGAATTTGGTCTCAAATTGTGGAAAACATTCTGATCCTCAATTTGGAACCAATTTAATGATTCTTGAACCAATATTGGCCGAGCTGAAGTCATTTTCCCATCTTGCCAGAATATTTTCTTTGCTTGGACAGAGTATAGTAACAGAGCTAAAAGAAAATGATACGTGTCAAATTGTGCAGCGTTAATACTAGGATCTCTGTCAAATTTGCAGTTAACAGAAGATGGGACATAGCAGAAAAGAATGGAAGAGAAGCCTATAATCAGACTGACAACGGAATCAAATGGTCATGGAATGAGAGAAAGGAAGAAAGAGAGGGAGTGAGAGAGACAGAAGAAGAGAATGGGAGAGTGCAGTAGAGGTACAGAAACATGTAATCTACATTTATAATAGTAGCGGTGACTTGATTCGGAAGATAGACTGATATTATTAGTATAAATTGTATACGTGTATGGGATTAAAACACAAGGTAACATAAATGTAAGAAGAGGAAAAGATAGGAAAGAGAAAGAGAAGAATGAGGAGGCACAAATAAGAACAAGAAATGAGAAGAATAAATTGAACGTAGTAATGAAAGTGAAATAATGAGTAATGAATAATCTGTCAAAGCAGAAAGACATTCTGGCAAGATGGGAAAATGACTTCAGATCGGCCAATATTGGTTAAAAAATTGTAAATTTGGCTTCTAATTGTAGAGAAGGAGGTTTTCTACAATTTGAGACCAAATTCATAGTTTTAAAACCATTATTGACCGAGTTAGATTCATTTTCCCATCTTGTCAGAATGTCTCCTTTGCTTGGACAGACTATACCTAAATACTTGGAGAATTTCAGGATCGAAATTATAGTTGGAACAATGATCTATTGTAATAACTAAAATTACTAATAGTAGTAATGTAATTATTGTCATATAGGATCATGTAAACTCCAAATAAATACAATCAAAGTTCCCTTTTCTTTTAAAAAAATATATTTTTTCAAATTTTAAATCACTTTCTTTACACTTGAAAATGGCTATATCGCCGAAACATGTTGTGTAAATTAAAAATATTTTTAAAATAAAAGGGTACTTTGATTATAATTATTTGAAGTTTATAACGAATACAGTAGCCCTAAAAGAAAATAAGTATAGGTTCATGCTACAGAATTGAATAGGCCTATTTCATTATTGACTCAAGTGCAAATTATTTAGCTCATGGCAAATTATTCGGTTTAAACTTTTATGTGAATCAATTCCATGATGAGAATTTTTTATTGACATTAGCAAAACTTATATAATCCGCGAAAGCTGAGAAGATACGCCATCACAATACAAATTACATTGTAATGGCATCTCTTCTCAGCGTGCGCGAACCATGATGATAGAAAGGACAAGATTTAAGAAATCTAAAAATATAATGAGTTGTGGAAAGACTGGTATGATAAACTTCTGTTGAAAAAATGAAACAATGACTAGGTAGGGTGATGTCATAACTGAAGAATGTAGCTTTCTTGAAAGTTAAAAGCTTTTGTGTTTTCTCCAGACACGCAACAATAATTATTTAGTTAGTCAGCTGCGGGCTAGTAGCTTCGTGTAGGTTACTCTGTATTGTGGTGGGAACCGAATTATCTTCCAAATTCAAGGAGATATCTTTATAGTTGCTAAATCTTTCCAATATTATCATGTGACTTCAAGTGATACAACTCCATCTACTGTATTAGTCCCTTAGTAATGGTGTTTACTTGGTGATCATGAGTCTTGTGGCATAATCATGATCATAAGTTCATCATGATGATCATGACTTTATGTTCATTTATTATATTATATCATTATCATATATTATATTACTAATTATTATCGTATTGTAGATCACTCCCTCTACTGTATTGGTTCCTTGGTAATAGCGTAGATATACTAAGCTAAGTATGTCTATGGTAGTAGTGTTTAGCATGATCATGAGTCTTATAGCATGATTATGATCATAAGATCATCATGATAATCATAATATGAGATCATAAGTCACGAGCATTTGAGACTGCTTTTTATTAGGTGAGCAGAATCTAAACATATACATATTGAAGAGGTAGAACCTACCCGTTAAGGGTCTCTCAACCAATAAAAAGTGGACGAATATTTTTCAAACTCCATTGAACGAGGGATTAGTGTTAATCTAAATGAAGTTATTTGTATAATAAATTCATTTTTAATGATCTAAAATGTATATCATACATTTTTGATAGGCCGTTATACCAAATTATGTAACGTCTTGAAGAATCTTTGTTTGAAACTGGACATGGACAATGTGCTGCGCTAAGACCAAAGTGTATAGGATGTAGAGGAAGTATAGAGTAGGCTATATATAGCTTTATATATACTTATAGTTTCTATTCTCTCTGGCTGAGACAAAAGGCTACACCTGTATAAATCGGAAGACCCTCAATCAAGATCAATTATTCGAAGATGACGCATGCACAGAAGAATGGAAAAGGACCAAAAAGAGAAAGTGGTCAGTAAGTAGGAGAGAGAGGGAAATGTGGTAGAAAGGAATAGAAAAGTTTAAAACGTTGAGAAGATAGTGGAGTGAGGAGATGTTAGGATGGAAAGGAGAAGGAACCAGCAGAGCTTGAGGAATAAGGAAGGATGGAGTTATAGGAGGTATAAGGGTAAAAAGAAATGGAAAAAGAAAGGAAGGAAGGTTAAAGGATGAATGATGAGAATGAGTAGAAGGAGAGTTGAAAGAGAAAAAAGGTAAATAATACGAAGAAAAGAGAAATGAAAATAATACAAAGAAAAGAGAAAGAATGATGGTTGGAGATGGAATAATGATCCCAAGAATGAAGAAGAGTTGGAAGAAAGAAACTAGGAATAAATAATTGTTGTAGGAAGAGGAGAGATGGCTTGACCATGAGTTCGAGAAATGGAAGGATGGTGAAGAATTTAGAAGAAGGAGATGGTGATGAAGAAGTGGGAGGAGAAGAGGAAGGAAGAGGAGAGAAAACAGAATGGGATGGATGGATTGGAAATTGGGGTGAAGAGATAAAATCGTAAATTGTAGGAAAAAAGAAAAAGAAACGGCTGTGAAAGAGAAGAAGAGAGACCACAAAAATGGAAAGAAGGAAGAATATATTGGAAATGAAATTTGAAAAACTAAGAGAAGGAGGAAAAATAATAATGAAGCGAAAGAGAGGAGAAAGATTGGAAAATTGGAAGAAATGAGAGTGAAAAAGAAGAGAAGAATTAGTTGAGAAAATGAAGAGGAGCAGAAAATGAAGCTAGAAAATGTGGAGGAAGAATAAAGATTAAAAGCAGACAAAAATAATCTAGGAGAGGAAGAAGAGATAGAAGGTTTAAAGACGAAGAAGGAATGATAGAGTCACAAGAGGAGGAGAAGAGAATGAGAGGTGATAAAGAAGAGGGGGATAGAGTGAAGAAAAAGGAAAGAATTGAGAAACGAAGAATAGGTGAACAGTGGAGCTAGAAAATGTTGAAGAAAGGAATAGATATCCTGAAAGAATTAATGGTAGAAGCAGAAGAATATATTATGTAAGAGAAAGAAAAAAAAATGACGAGGAAGATGAATAGAATGAAAAAAGGGGTGGAAGAAAAGATGAGAGGTCCAAATATGGAGTAGAGAATGAAAAAGAAGCGGAGTACAAGAGAGAGAAGAAGAAGAAAAGAGAATGTAGAAGAGATGAACAATGGAACTAGAAGATTTTAGAGGAAGGAATAGATATCCTGGAAAACTGAGGAGGAGCAGAAAATAGAACAAAATATTAATGAAGGATAGGAAGTGCAAGAAATGGAAAGAGGCGGAGAAGATGTAGAACAAGAGGAGGAAGAAGAAAAAGAAGAAGAAGAAGAAGAAGAAGAGGAGGAGGAGAAGAAGAAGAAGAGAAGAAGAAGAAGAAGAAGAAGAAGAAGAAGAAGAAGAAAAAAGAAGAAAAAAGAAGAAGAAGAAGAAGAAGAAGAAGAAGGAGGAGAAGAAGAAGAAGAAGAAGAAGAAGAAGAAGAAGAAGAAGAAGAAGAAGAAGAAGAAGAAGAAGAAGAGGGAGGAGGAAGAAGAAGATGAAGAATAAGAGAGATAGGAGGTTAGAAGACAAAGAATACTGTGATTTGAGAGCAATGGAGAGCAATGTAGTAGTGTCGATTGTAAGGACTTATTAGTGGATGTAAGAGTACTACTTGTAACATGGTGGGTTGACTGCTTCTCTATACTTCTACCATATAGTCAACGCGCGCTCTTATAACCTGCAATTATCGTCCCACACACCTCTAATGTGCTCTCCAAACCAGCCTCTTTCCAACATTATTTCTTATTCTGTTCCTCTTTCTCTTCTTCTTCTTCTTTTGTTTTTCTCCATCTCCTTTTTATTCCTCTTTTTTGCTCTCCTTCTTGGAGGAAGAAAATTTTTATGAATAGAAGTTTTAGAAAATTTGGTTCTTAAGTGAAAATCAGATAGCCATGAATTCTTTAAAACCCACAGATCACTGGTCACTGATCACTGATCAGAATTTTGTTTGTTTCATATCCCTTGAATCGCGATTTTCAAGGTTTTGATAAGTATTCGAAAATCATGGATGTTTGATTTTCTCCGGAATTGAATTTTCTACATTCTTATTCATTGAAAAGTAAGAAATTTTTCCTATTATTTCAATAATTATCAAAGTTACAAACTGGTTTCATAGAGCTTTTCACTTTCAAACTGGTTTCACAAGTTAAGATATAATCATTTGATAACTCCATAAAGGTTCTGAAAAATCATAGCTTTGATTGGAAAGTGCACAATATTTCACCATTTTCAACTTGATAACAGAGTATTTCTGGGGATATATCCAATAAACTCTTTCTACTATGGAAATGATTTGGTGAAGGATTGAGCTTCGGATGTTTCTCCTCTATAGAAAATTAGTCTATGACAATACAATCTTGTACAGTATTGTCGAACAGAGGAGACGTTCCTTCAAAATGGCCGATTAAAGTGAGATTGTAACTACAAGCGCAGATCTGAATTTTCAGTTAAAACAACTTCTGCCAACATACCGCTGGTGAGATGCGATGACAGATGGTAAGAGTGGGATTTTCATTCCGAAAGCTGGCAGCTTTGATCAGCTGCCATTTTGAAGGAATATCGTCTTAGCACAAGACTATATTATCAACTTGAACAATAAGCAGATTGAGGAATGTGAATTCCAGGTTCAAATCAAATCAAAACAAAATATACAGTATACAATATACAGTACATGAAATGATATTTTATCAACTAATAATACAATATTATAGATAATTAAACTACTAGACTAAATTATTGTTTCTAATGATTGCAATATTGTAAATAATACAGTACTAGATTAAACTTTTATTTACAATTCTGTAATAGAATGAGCATACATGGGCACTATGGCCTTTGCGTAGTCTCGAAATTGAAAGAAAAAATTAAATTAGAAGTTCTCTGAGAGTATGAAATATAATTCCGATCCTCTGCGGTTTAAATATATAAATAGAATAATAACTGTATTTGACTAGTTGATCGAGTGAGTTGATTAGTATAGCAAAGGTCGTTCAGTTCCATTATAAATGATGTGCTGCATCTTCAGCCAGTTGGAATTTTATGTTTAACAGTATTCTAGGCTAAATCACTGTTATTTATGGGTAGAGACTCTCCACTACAAGTGGACCTGATAATAAATGTCACAAATGTCTATAGGTGAGCTAATTGGGTACTGTGATTGTAGTGAATGGGTTTGTAGTAAACAAGAATAAACTTCTTCGTTTTCTCCTTATTCGCCGTATAGTTTTCTCCTGTTCTTTTTATCGTTTTATTTTTCGTCTTCTTCTTCTCCTACATGTCTTATTCCTTCTTCTCCTTTATGTCTTACTTCTTAGTTTTCTCCTCCATGTATTATTTCTCCGTCTTCTTAGTGTCTCACTTCTTCCTCTTCTTTATGTGTTCTCCCTTCTCTTTCTCCTTTATGTTTTACTTCTTCTTCTCGTGAAGAAAATAGTCATAAAATAAAAATAATATATAACAATTCCATCAAATACTTGGCATGACTTACCTGTTGTACTATTGCATTTTTATTATAATTACTCAATATTATAGTAGTGATTATGGCTATAACGGCCAACCCACAATACTAAAGTAAGCATTGTGAGTGTTTTGTTGTACAAAATTGTGTTTAATATGTCTATTGTTAGCAAAAATGAAAACTCTTAAACTCTTTGAGGAGTTGTGGAATTGATATTGTGGTAGTTATCCATAATAAATGAAAAGACAAGATGTTGTCAAACCACTGATTTATTAGAAAATCGAGATACTGGTTTCGGTTGTTACACCATTAATCTCTGGTAAACTCAAACTAAGAGAGAAACTCTTGAAAATAAACATCAAAATCTGTTCATTAACAGTCAAGTACCTGAATATTTTGAATATTTGTATTCAAGTACTGGTACTTGAATATTTAGTTGTATTAGTGAGGTATTTCAGAGCACTAGTCTTTAGATATTGTAGCCCATAGACTCATGATGGGCAAATCATTTGCGTGGCAAACAAATTGTAATCATTGACAAAATAATTCAAATTATAGACGTTACACGTCAAAGTAGGCTACTTTATTCTCAAAATTTCTAAATTTTTCGTGCAAATGTTTGTTATTATTTAGATTTTTAATTGGATTGGTAAATTTTCAAAATCTGTGAATGTCAGAGAACCGAGTTCATAGACTAACAAATACAGTAATAGCTTTAAGTTCAAGCTTAATTATTCTCAATGCTTGAGAAAAACAACATTATTTTGCAGGGCTTCTAGACTACAACTTCAATACAAGAAATTAATTAACTTCAATATCATGCACAGAGCTTTTTCAACAAAAACTACTACAACGTAATGCAAGAAATACAATGACTTCAACAAAATATACTCGACTTTTCTGCCACTTTTCATCTTCCTTCCTCATATTTATCCTTTTCTTGTTTCTTTTCTTTTTATCACCTTTTTCTTGCTCTTTATCTCGTCGCTAACTACTTGCTCTTAGAAGTTGCAAAATTACGCCGCAAGCCTACATAACTCCACTGCTTAAACCTGAAGCCGGATCGATTAAGTGTGTTAAACAGATAAATATCAAATACAGTTATACAACGCCCATTTACAGTAGTAAAATACTCATATCTATAGATATACTGAACCAAGGAGCTCAGGAAGATATTAACTATAGTTATACAACACCCCATTCACAGTAGTAGAATACTAATAAGTATAAATATACTGAACTAAGGAGCTCAAGGAGATATCAACTATAGTTATACAACACCCCATTCACACTTGTAAAATATAAATATAGTTTGCGAATAATGAGAAGATACGCCGTTGTAATGCAAAGCGTGTTGTAAAGGCATGTCTTTTCAGCTTGCACGGACTGCACTGCACCGATAAATAATATCCATAAATATAGGGCGCTAATATCAGACCTAGAAAATACCAGTATGTATAGATATAATACACATGTAACTGGTGGATATTGCTATTCACCTGCGTGTAACGATAAATAAAATTCACCTGTTGTTGTTCAGGTATGGTCTGTCCAAGCAAAGAAGACATTTTGGCAAGATGGGAAACGGCTGCAGGTCGGTCAGTATTGGTTCAAAGATTATAAATTTAGTCTCAAAGTATAGGAAACATTCTGATCTTCAATTTGAGATTTGATTTGTAATTTTTGAATCAATATTGGCCAAGCTTAAGTCATTTCTTCATCTTGCAAGAATGTCTTCTTTGCTTGGACAGACTATAAGTTGTTTTTGTCGTTCAAGTATCCTTTGAGATCCAGTTGTTGCTAATTTCGTATTGTATTTTTTGTGTGGGAATTAAGTTTCTCTTTGCAATTAGTTGATTAGATGAGGTTATCTTGACCGATTAATTGAAGTTTAGTTCGTTTCAGTTATTATACTTATTATTTTTATGTAGGCTACTGTTGTAGTGTATTTATAATGGAATAATTATTATTCATTCATTCTAATAGACTCCTTTGATATTCAGTATGTGGTAGTTGATGATAAATATATTTTATATTTTAAGATTTAGCATTGTCTTCTCAATTAGTTGATTGTATGAGGTTACGTATTTTGATGAAGTAATTTGAGAAGAGATATAATAACTCTTCCAATATTGGAAAGATTCTACAGAACCATCCACAACTGTAAATATTGTGAAACTGCTTCTATTACAGCAAATAGATTGAAAGAACATTTGTGATTGGAACTTAGAATGTGACACTGGCGGCTCGTTACCACAGAACTGGTGAAGTGTTGTACAGTAAAAGATACGGGCACTTCACCTATTTCGTAGGCACGAGCCGCCAGTGGAATGTGACTGTTCAAGTATGGAGATATTTTTCTGAATTCTAATAAGCTGATTATGTATAGGCGATTCCTCCGTAGAAATTATTACATAACTTGAAAATAATGTACAAAAATTTAACAATACTATTTTAACATTGCAAATCCTCCATGTAGTTAGTAGCATAACAGAGAATAAGTAGTCATTTTCTGAATTGAGATAGTACTAGTTCCATCATGAAGAAAATTGGTCGAGATATTGTGAATTGGATAATTTTATCATTTTCTGATAATACGAGTACATTACATAAAAATAATGTTTATCTTTATTTTTTGTTAATGTTTTTAAATGTTAACGTTTTTTACAGGTGAGTGATACAGTACCAGGAACTGTACCAGGCTACAGCTTGCAGGCGTTTTCTCTTATGAGTGAGTTGGAAATACTTTTATTCTAATTCACCTTTACTATCCAATTTACTGAAGAATTCATGATAGTAATAAGCCAGTCTCGATAGGAAAACGGTGAATTTTATACCAATCGGAGTGATCAGTTGGTCAATTGGTGACTAATGTTAAATAAAAGATGTAACCACCGTTTAAACTTAGTTGGACGTACAGAGTTTTAGCAATTTATTAATGAGTTGACTGACCGTGGTTAACCTTGACTAATCCTTGAACAACCAATAATTATATAAGCTTCCTAACTTAATAAATTTCCACCATTGTTGAAACATTTGTCTACATTTTATAAGTAAAATGCAATATATTTGAAAGCTTACAAGACAGATAGTATTAAATTGTTTGGATCCTAGTAGAATGGAATGCTATTGTGTGAAAAGCATTATTTAAATTTTGTTCAATGCATAAAATTGAATGATCATCTTTTTTACAAAATTATTCGTTTTTCAGTTCCTATGTGTAGGCTACTTGAATATTGAGATTGATATTCAGTGGTTAATCTTTCTCCTCATTGACCAAATTACAAACATCGATTGTATATGTTGATACTTGAAATATTGTTGATTGATTACGTCCATATTCTCCCATATCCCCTTCACAATCTATCATCTATTTTACTCTCAATTCACTTCTCTCTCCTCCTATTCGTTCTCCTCCCTCCTCTCCATAAGTCACTCTCTTCTTTTTATAACAGTTTTCATTATTCAACCACTTGTTTCAACATCAAACTTGCAAAAGCTTGAAAGAAATAGGGGTGGAATAGGGTTGTAAAATAAAATTGAAGGGTGCTTTTTAGATCACTGACCATATGCTGTACGCTTTCCTTTCTTCCCTTCTCTATTTCCTTCTTTTCTTTCCCCCTCTTCTTCTTCTTCTTCTTCTTTTTCTTCGTCGCACGCGTACAAACATTACAAAACCACTTTTTTTGAGGGTCTGACCCTCTGGTTTAGCTACGCTTTTTTTGAACATCTTATTTATTCATTTACGGTCAATTTTTTTAATTTCACCTCTGGGGAGCGATTGAACTTCGGATACGGGAAATGTACTTCGATTATTACAAAAGCTTTGGAGATAAAGCAAGTTAGGAAACCAATGTAGTGTTGGAGTTAGTCTACAACAACGAAAAAGGCGGATAAATTTGACTACTAGACAAAAAATACATCCTTGAACTTCTATGAAACACTATCATATCTTTTGTTAAAGACTCATTAACACATATTGATCGTTTAATCTTTTACTCTATTATTTAAGGGTAGTACTTGCAGTTCATTAAGAAACGTTATTCGCCTGTTACAAGTTTCTTTGTTTTAAAATAATCATCTTAATGACAATATCTTCTTGGCTTGAACAGACTGCTGTATAGTGGAGTAAATATGAAACTGGCAACCAGCTGGTAGGCCTAGGCCCTTCATGGGCTGTTGAGCCATTGATGAATAATTACAATATCGAATATGTTTTATTCATTAAACTGTTTTTTTTAAGAGTAGAATGTATGAATTTGAGGGTTCCTCAAGCTTGAAAAAACCCGGCATTAAACTTGAGTGACCCTCGAATTATGATAGAACACCTTACATTTAGGTATAGAAAATGTAAACTCTTAATGTAAACTTGAAGGTCTCTCAAGTTTGAGTGTGCTTGGAAAAATCGGGCATTAGTCCCTGTCAAGTGAGATTACTGGCTGGTGGTCCATAAATCAATCATACATAGAGGCTCAAGTGTAGCCTATAGTATGTATTGTGGAGTTAAATAAAGTAAAATATTAGTGTGAGAAATCGTTAAAATAATAACGGTATAACGGAATAAGTGCGGACAGCTCTTCTTATTCTTCTTCTTCTTCTTCTTCTTCTTCTTCTTCTTCTTCTTCTTCTTCTTCTTCTTCTTCTTCTTCTTCTTCTTCTTCTTCTTCTTCTTCTTCTTCTTCTTCTTCTTCTTCTTCTTCTCCTTCTTCTTCTTCTTCTTCTTCTTCTTCTTCTTCTTCTTCTTCTTCTTCTTCTTCTTCTTCTTCTTCTTCTTCTTCTTCTTCTTCTTCTTCTTCTTCTTCTTTTCTTCTTCTTCTTCTTTTTTTTTCTTTTTCTCCTCCTGTTTCTCCTCTCTCACACTCATGTTCTATTCAAGAGAGCAGTAAGAGCAATAAATCACATCCCATGGAGTTTGGAACTGGAATTAGTATAGTTATAGTAAATAGTATGGTAGTTATTTGAAATGATTTACACAGTACACACTTTGGGCTAAATCTCTCCACACGCCAGTCTTGTTAACTCAAATCTCGCACGATAGCAAATAACAACTCTATTTATCTTAGTACAAGTTCTGAGAGAAGAGTAATCGTGATTCCTTTTGTAGAGCTTTCTTTAACTTTCTCAACTTCTTCTCTTTTTCTATTCCCTTCCTATCAATTTTTTTGTTTAAACTCATATTTTTCATTATCTTGTCGCAAGGGTAGCATTTTCATAAACACCTTTCGGATCCAATAACATACCCTATCAGAAATTTGACTACAATATTGAAAACAGTGCATAATTATTAAATCTGATACATTCTTATTTCAGTAATGTTTGTTGCAGTTTTTCATGTCTCATAATTATTGAACGATTTACTATTGTTGAATAAGGGATTTTAAAAATCGTCTGTCCAAACGAAAAAGGCATCCTGAGAAAATAGCTTTACCTCGGTCAATATTGGTTCGAAATCTATGAATTTGGTCTCAAATTTTGAAGAACATTCTGTTCTACAATTTGAGATTAAATTTATAATTTTGGAACCAATATTGATAGACCTGGAATAATTTCCCCACCTTGCAGAATGTCTTCTTTGCTTGGACAGACTATTTTAATGTAGTAAGTCGGGATGCTAGGTGCTTGAAATGTTAAGTCACAAATACTATGGACTTCTTTCAACAAGTATGTGATCAAGAAAACTGAAACCTACCCTTTTTTTCTCAATTCAAGGGTGCTATCCACGCCTAAAATTTTCTATGTATTCAATACATTTTCCCCCAAATATATTCCATGCGCACGGACTTTCGTCCAAGCAGGGTGTTATTCATTTACACCGCACATTTGTTATCATATTTATATCAAATCTTTTATGTAACGCATTTACTTGTTTTGGTAACATATTATGTAATGTATAACATTATAATCTCGAATAAAATTTATTCGAATTTGAAATAAACTTTTGTAACATGCTATCTTACGTGATTATTCCCCAACGCAAATTTGTTACAATAATATTTTTACCACCATTACAATGAATTATTAGCAACGTTTTTCAATAAATAGTTTTGAATTTTTATTAAAAAAATTGATACTTTTAACAACGATGATCTATTAGGACCCTATCAATTTACTAGGTATCTGATATTCACGTCAAAACTTGTTTCTTCTCGTTATATCGTTCGTATTTCTCTCCTATTATCTATGAAGCATAACAATTACCATCATCTTTGATCTCCTGGATTACTCTGGCCACCCACTCTGCCAGGTTATTCATCTTGTCAACCAACATTCTGCTCCATCCTCCTCCTCCTCTCCCTTCTCCTCCTCCTCTCCCTTCTCCTCCTCCTCTTCTTCTTCTTTCACTTCTTCTTCATCCTCTTCCTCCTTGTTTTCTTCTTCTCTCCCTATTCTCCACGTACGATTCCTTTTTGGATCGAATCAATCATCTGGTTAGGCCGCCTAATAATTGTTATTTATTGGAGTAATCCTGATGCCTTATTAATTCAATAGAGCACTGCATCAGACATTTCTGAAATATGCATGTATCAGATTGAATAATACCAAAACTCTTATGTACCGTTTTCACTATTGTAACCTTTTTTTTTTGGTTCCGGAAGGGTCTCATGTAAAACGCAACAATGGCAGCAATACAAGATAGAGGAGACTGCAAAACAGAATCAGAACTTATCCAAGAACTTTGTCTTATAACTCGTTCAAAAATAAGTATTGTCCAAGTTTAGTGTTATATTACTATATTAACTCTTTTAATCAGTATCAACATTTTTTCTCTCAATATTCATCTGTGTACTCAATTTCATCTTCTATCATCATTCAATTTATTTTATTTTTTCTGTATCGTTCTGTATCATTCTTCCAATCTCGACCAGTATTACAGTGTATTCTGCTATTTTTTCTTTCAATTTTGACCAGTATTCAATTTGGCTGGTATTGGCCATCATTCAATTTTGACCAGTGGAGCATAACCATCAATTAACCCAGGCAGTAGAAGCCGAATCAGAAAACAAAATTTATTAATAATCGCCTCAGTTGGGAGGTAGGGAGGGGGTGTATCTGACAAATTTCGACTTAATCGCTAACAATAAGGTTCAATTTTGCACGCGGGGTAATAGGCATGTCAGTTACAACGGCTATTACAGTTTGGTCGAGCAAAGAAGACATTCTGACAAGATGGAAAAATTACTCCAGCTCGACCAATATTGATTTGAAAATTATAAATTTGGTCTCATATTGTAGATTAGAATTTTTTTTACAATTTGAGTTCAAATTCATAATATTTGAACCAATATTGATCTAGCTGAATTTAATTTCCCATCTTGCCTAAATGTCTTTTTTGTTCGACCCGATTATACAACGGCTATTACGTTAACGGCGCGCTTAAAAGTACGTTTAACCTGGGAAGACCCGTGGTAACAATACACTTAACATTGGAAGGGGTGTCTTCTCAGCTTACGCAAAATGTGAACCCCCAAATTGACTGGACACGATTTCGCTATGAGAACCTTCTATTATTCTTTTTGGTATTTTCGTTGTTCTATTACTCCTCTTCTTGCAGTGATTCTGTGCTCATATTCTTCTTTTTATCCTCATTCCTTTCTCTAGTACCTCCCCTCCTTTGTTTTTTTGTCAGTACTCCTCATTTTCTCCCTCTTCATTCTATTTTTCGATTGAAATCACTCTATTCTTCTTAACTAAAAATCTCCTGATATTTCGGGTTTTCTACTTAAATTTTGTAAAGTCTATTCCCTACAATAATTATAATTATTATAAATTATTCTCACTGCAATGTCTTCTAGCACCCTTTTCTGCTTTTACTTTCTTCTCTCTCTCAACTTCCATCTTCAACTCTTTCTCCACCTCCTCCACTCTCTTTTTCTACTTCTTTTTGTTGTTCTTCCTCCCTTTCCTATTCTTTTCTTCTATTTCCTTCATCATTATCATTTTCTCCTTCCCCTACTTCTACTTTTCACTTCTTCCTTTCCTTCCTCCTCCTCCTCCTCCTCCGCCTCCTCCTACACCTCCTTCTCCTCATCTTCCTTTTCTCCTTCTTCTTCTTCGTCTTACTCTCTTCCCTCATATCCATCTCCTCCATCGATATCATCCTTTTTTTTCTGATTTCACTTTTCCTTCCTTCATCTTTCCTTTCTCTTCTTCTTTTTTTTCTCCTCTTCCTCCTCCTCCTCCTTATTCTTCTTTTTCTTCTTATTTTTATTCTTCTTCTTCTTTTTATTTTTATTCTTCTTTTTATTTTTATTTTTATTCTTCTTCTTTTGATTTTTATTCTTCTTCTTTTTAATTTTATTCTTCTTCTTCTTTTTCTTCTTCTTCTTCTTCTTCTTCTTCTTCTTCTTCTTCTTCTTCTTCTTTTTCCCCCTCCTCCTCCTTCTCCTTCTTATATTAGTTTCCTTCTCCTGTGAGAGCCTGTCTGCTGATTCGCCCAGATTATATCCACAACTGTTTATTAAATGCTCATGATCTCATGAATTATTGCTGTGCGTTATTCTCTATCTCACTCTTATCCCGTCTATCATCATCTTATGTCTCTTTCTTTCTTCTATCCACCATTTTCTCTCTCTTTTTCTTCCTCCCTCTTCTCCATTCATAGCTATCCCAAATTGTTTCTATCCATTTTAATAACATCTCAAAGTTCGAAAAAATCCATTCACGCATTTTCGTATCTGATCTATCTTCCCATCGTTTAGTTCATATCTTGACTTTTTCAATATTCTTCAGCACAATAAATATTCTGGAATACATGCGTATATTCATCATTATTTTAATCTTTTTTCTTCCCTCTGCTCATTTCTCCTTTGATCGTTTGTATCCAAAATATATGTTGTATATTGAAATGTTCTAAATTGCATATAGCAGATTATCACTGGCGGCTCGTGCCCACGAAACAGGTGAAGTGCCCGTATACTCTACCTACAGCACCTCACCTGTTTCGTGAGCAGGAGCCGCCAGTGCAGATTATATTCCACTAGAGTTGAGTAAAAATTCTTCAAGAATCACAATATTACAAGTGAATTGTAATTGGTATTCATTTGGATAATTCAATAATGATTTTTAGAGTTCAGAGTTATTTACTCCTAACTTTGATTGTTTGTCAATCTTACCTGTTGAAAATCGTGGATCTACTCGAGGTTACCTTCATTAAGTGGATATTGTATGATTTTTCGTGAAATATTTTACGAGTATATTTTTATTATATGTAGATGAGGTTCACATACAGTTTAGCATAGGTTTATTTAGTTAGGTTTAAATATAGTCTACAATTCAGCCTGCTTTACTTTCGATTTGGAGTTTAATATCTGTGTTCTAAACCTTTATTGTGATTTGTCGAATGGATATTATACTCATAATAAAATGAGTGTTGAAAAACACTCATATTACCGTCAGACTGAAAATTCTTTGTTACAGAGCAATGAAAAGCTCAAAATGGTTTACTAATTCATTACATAATTATGTAAAATAGACACTGAATTGATTTCCACATTGGGAATAAATTAAGTGGAATAAACTCATTAAGTTGGAAAGCTTGAAGACAGTTATTGAGTTTGATCAACATAATGTAGTTGTAGGCTACTCAATATGAAAAATTGAATTGTAATTTTTTCGATTTGTAACCGTGTGTAAAAGCATAGAATAATAATAGAACTCTATTTGGTACTAATAATAGAAATGATTCTAATAATAGAATTCCGGCCGGCCGGCCGGGTTGGCCGAGTGGTCTGGGGCGTTACAACCTTCAGTCCGCTAGCGCTACCCGGTCGTGGGTTCGAATCCCACCTGAGGCATGGTCGTTTATGCACCTCATAAATCACCCTTGCACACTCCATTACCCATGCACAGGTAAATTTGAATACTTATATGGGCATCATCCGCAGCAAAAAAAAATAAAAATAAAATAGAACCTAGAATCCTCTTTGGTAAAAGTTATAGATATGACCGTTAGTATAAATTACTGCTGGTCTTTAATGTAAGTTTTAGTTTACCAGAGATTGAAGATGGTGTAGCAACCGAAACTGGTCTCTCGATTTTTAATGAATCTCTGGTTTGACAACATCTTGTCTTTTCATTCAATTATGGATGAAATTATTCAAAATTAATTCAACAATAAATTATAAATAGAAAAAATTCAATAGAAATACATTCATTTATGAATTCATTATAATTTTATCCATTATTATCAAGAGAAGAGACATCACTAATTAAGTATGTGGTTTTAAGAATGGATTATCCTTGATAAAGACTGACTACTTCAGACCTGAAATTGAACATAACGAAAAAGACAACCAGAAAACAACTCCGGAGTTATCAAAACAAAACCAATCATACCAACTCATCAGGTTGAACAAACTTTTAGTTCATTGTTTTGTCCGAGTGTGTGTGCGTGTGTTTGTGTTGGTATGATGCGCTTGTATTTGTCGAGGATCGTATTTCATGTACAATGAAAAAGAGAAGTGTATTATTGTGCAACCGGTCTCTGTAATAGAGAAAAGTGGTCGCAAGATGAAGATTATTGGACAAAGGAGGGGAAGAAAAAGGAGTATGAAGGAGGAGGAGAAGAAGATGATAAAGAAGAATTCAGTTGGAATATTAGACAAAGACGAAGATTGATGAGGACGTGTGTTGTAGGTTGTACCAGAAGCATAGTTATTTTACTTTTGATAAGTGATTCTACTTCTATGTCTTATTTCGGTGAGGAGTAGGATGAGAAAAAGAAGAGAATGAAAAATGAAAATAAGGAGATAGAGAAGAAGAGGAAGAAGTGAGGCGGGGAGAGGAGATGAAGGCGTGTGAGAGCAGATAAGATTTGAGCAGATAGAGCAGATCGAATTGAGAAATAATATAAGGAATTGTCCACTTTCAGTATATTATTAAGTTTTAATAGTCAACAATGTTTTGAAATAAAAAATTATGTTTTCAAATGAACTTTACAAAACAACTATAACTCATGTCTCCGTTTGTGGAAAATCTGGCGAAGTGGAACAACCCTTAATAGTGGTCTCCCCACTATTAAAAGCCATACGCTTAATAAATAAATAATAGTATATGTTTTGTGTGTTGACTATTTCAAGTGGATTGATCAATTTTTTCGAGAATAATGAATTCGTCACATAAAAGACGTATTGAGACTTATAAGTTTATAATTAATTTGATTCTCAACACGGGCCCAGTATAGATAACATACAGCATACAACCTGAGAGCCTTTTGATTCCCAATCTGTCTCTATTAGATCAAGCGACTCCAAAATTTGGGGTCCAAATCAGTTTTTTTTAAGATTAAAATCAACCGCGATTGTTTCGTGCGGGTTTCCTTCCCAAATAAGTTCGTATCCTCTTAAAACCCCACCTGAAAATCTAGCCTCAGGGGTAAGGCAGACATAATTTCCAGTGGAGAAAACAACAATCATGCAATTTGAGGGTAAGAGGGGGGGGGGGGAGGAAGTCTAAAAGTGGTAGCCAGAGAACAATGACCGCTGAGTGAAATGCTTCCTACCGAAAGTGTAGACTGAGTAGACCAATCTGTCTACTATTAGATACACACGGAACCTGTTTCCATCTCATACTCAATACATCAGTCCCACCTTTCATTTTAGACCCCAAGGCTAGTTTTGAGTTTTTAGTATTCTCTGTTCATGCTACTATTTGTGCTACTTCTTTACTCAAATTGCTACTTTTCCAGTTCTTCATATTCCTATTTCTTCTATTCCTGTTTATTCTTCTTTATCTACTCCTGTTTCTTCTTATTCATCTCCTCCTCCTTCTTCATCATCTTCTTCTTCGTCTTTTTCTTCTTTATCTTTTTATTATTTTTATCTATTTTTATCCCACCTCTTGTTCTCATTTATATTTGTATTCCTCTTCAACTCTTTTTATTCTTCCTTTGTGTTTTAATTCTGCAATTATTGTTTTAATTATATTTTTATCTTTTTCTCCTCCTTCTTCAAATTCCTTTCCCTTCTTTTCTCATCTTCATTGTCTCAATTATCGACTTCTTTGTAATCCTTCTATTATTGTGAACTTTCGTTAGAAGTTAGTGAAGTTTTTCTTTATTTTCGTGCTCCTTGATCCGATAATTTTAGTTTTTTCGATCTCTTCCATGTTTCTATTTCATCTCCTCTTTCGCCCCATCCCTTCTAGAAGACGTAATGCCCTCCTTCACCTCTAATGACTTTCTTCTTTTCTCTTATTTATTCAACTCCCTTCTTTATTTTTCAAATTTTTCTCCAATATTGCATAATTTCAACCTTCATCCCTCTTTTTCTCTGCCTTCATTCTCCATCCTCAATGTTTTTCGTTACATCCTCCATTTTATTGATTCCTTTTTATTTATCTTCGACCTTATTATTATGTTTGAAAAATTTAATTTTTTTAAATTCTTTTAATCTTATAATCTAATTTAATTTAATATTTTTTTCTACCCCTTTAATTTTCAACAGTTCCTCAAAAATAACAAAAATTGTCCTCAAAAATATCCTGCTAAATATTGATGTTCTAAGCTCTTAAGATATAAGCCTATACCACCAATAACTCCTCTATAACACTACAATGTCTGAATAACCTACAGAATATTACTCTACAAGATTAAATAAACCTACAGAATATTACTATACAAAATTAAATTAACCTACAGAATATTACTATACAAGATTAAATTAACCTACAGAATATTACTATACAAGATTAAATTAACCTACAGAATATTACTATACAAGATTAAATTAACCTACAGAATATTACTATAGAAGATTAAATTAACCTACAGAATATTACTATACAAGATTAAATTAACAATATCAAAGTCTACCTGGTGAAAATAAAAATTACAACTAAAGATTGCGTGCATACGCAAAATATTCCATCATGCGAAAGCGCACAAGTGGAAGCTTCCTTTTGCGTCCGTACAACGAGTTTAATATTAATTTATACGCGGCTGATGGGTGTCTACTACTTTTGGAGTGATGGCATAACTTTGGAATGCTGAAATCTTGTATAGTAATATTCTGTAGGTTATTGAATATTGTAGTGTTATAGAGGAGACTTTACGGAGATTGTGGCAATAAACTGGGATGTTCTGCAAAGTATGGTGTGACTAAAAGGTGACCATTTTGAGTCAGATACTAAATTTAGATCACTGACCTAGTGGTGGAATTTGTGTTAGCTGAGGAGAGATGCCGTTATAATTAAAGTTTATTGTTTTGGAGTGTCTTCTCCGGTTGCAGGAACTGTATATTGTGGGATTGGTGGTGACGGTAATGGAAGCACCCATCACCGATGAAAGTTGGATAGAACTATTTTATTGTTCAACATAATGTGAAGGAAATTTTAGTTCTAAATTGATTATTTATTTCATGGGATAATTTATGACACTTGATTGTTCATTGAGTATTAAGATCATCTAGTATGTAGGGTGATAATCTCGTTTTGGATTCACCGTTCATAAAAATTTGATAAGGGACGCTTCGGACGATAGTCTGTGCTTTAAACAAATTGTATTTATTTTTGATAAATTAGTAATCATGTAGCTAGAGACCTAAATAAAATGAATAATCATTTTCTATGTTCTAAGCTCTATAAATAAGTGTTCTAAGTTTTGTTAAACGTATCATAATCGAGAAATTGATGAACTGAAAAAGTTTATGATTCTACTTTATTCAACTTAACAAGTTTGTCCTTCTTTCTTTCTCATCTTCATTGTGGTCTTCTTCTTCTTCTTCTTCTTCTTCTTCTTCTTCTTCTTCTTCTTCTTCTTCTTCTTCTTCTTCTTCTTCTTCTTCTTCTTCTCTTCTTCTTCTTCTTCTTTATTTTCCCCCTCATTTAAATCTCTCCTTTTTTACTCCCGCTTGTTCATTCAATCCACTTCACTTCTTCTCTTTCTTGCTATCAACCATTTCTCATATCTCTATTTCTTTCTCTCCTCTCTCTTTCTTCTGCTATTCTCAATCAATCTTCCTCTTTCTCTCCCTCTTATCTTCTCTATCACTCTCTTTCTATCTTTCTTTCACCGTCTCTTTCTCTCTAGCTCTCTCACAACATCCCTCATGTCTTTGAACATCCCTCTCCAAGAATGGACATTCATATATCTAAACTCCGCCATTTTATGTAGATACAGCACAAATTTATGTTACCGTTAGCTTATTAAATCCTATATCCGACTCATTTCACAAGTTTTCATAGTTTATAATTAGCCTACTCTAATGTAATTAGTGTAATTGTCATTTTATTTTCATTCTTATAGTATAGGATTTCAATTATTGTATTACGTAATCTACATGAATAGAGTTATTGAATCTGAATCTCTCTCTCTTTCTATCTCTCTTCATACCTTTTGTCCTCTCTTTCTCTCTAGCTCTCTCGCAACATCCAGTTCTCCCACAGAAAGTGCTCTGATGAGCAGAGAAAATTAAAAATTGTTTTTCATGTGTCTAATTCGTACGGAAGTTGTTGAGTTGATTATTGTGATGGGCTTGATTGACGTGTTGCTGCTTTTGTTGTTGCTGCTGTTGTTGTGGGCCGCCAAAAAACCTGTTTTTCAATTTTTTCGAAAGACCACTAACATCAGCCTGCTTTCTACCGGTTTCTATTGTTTTCGAGCATTATGATGATAATGATAGTCATCGAGATAATGATGAAGTTGGTGATGATGAATAAGATCAGGAGGGCAAGAAGCAGTAGAAAAAGAGTAGGAGAGAGAGAGGATGGATAGGAGGACGAGTGTTCGAAGGAGGATGTGCAAGCGGTAGAAGGAGGAAATGAAATGAAAGATGAATATTTGACAATGAGAATTTAAAGTATTGGTGAGAGGATTGATGAAATATTATCGGGAATACACAGATACCCAATCAATTAAAACTTCACAGAATAACAATCAAAGTACACTTTTTAAAAAAATGTTTATTTGTGTGAAATGAATTCTTTTTTAAATGGTTCTTTGATTGTTATTTTGTGAAGTTATAACGAACACAGTAGCCCTAAGAGGAAATAATTATTAGATAACCAATCAATTTAGATATGACAATTTTTTGAAGTTTCCGATTAATATTATGTAGGTGTTCAAGCTATTTTTAATGTTTATGTTCCATCATCCCCCATGGAAAAACCCAGAAATACGCGAATACTTTAAACCTCTAAACCAAATACGCAAACCTTTATATTTCACTCTGAACTATTTTACACGACACTTCAGTAAAAAAACACTCAATCAAGAAACCTTTAAATCAAGTACTGAAAAGACTTATTATATATTACACATTTCAAAGAAAATTCTCGATTTCTATTTGACTGCCATATTCATGAACTATTATTTATTACTTGTATAACTATTATTTACGTAACATGTCACTCAATAACCACATCATTAAAAATATCATAATAAATAAAAAGAAGATCAAATTAAATGCAACCAGTTCGCAAGCGTAGAAAGGAAATCCACATTTTTTCCACAAATACCTAGACAGCTGGCCTGATAATTTTTATTGAGGAAACCGTTTCAACTCAGAGTAACATGCAGAAAAACAGGTGAAAGTTCACTTTGAACTCATAGACTGTCCCAGCAAAGGAGACATTTTGGCGGGATGAGAAAATGACTCCAAATCTGTCAATATTGGTTCAAAAATTATAAGTTTGGTCTCAAAATGTAGGAAACATTATGATCTACAATTTGAGACTCAATTCACAATTTTCGAACCAATATTGACCGAGCGGTAGTCATTTTCCCATCTTGCCAGAATGTCTTCTTTGCTTGGACGGATTATATGTATGCGGATTGAAACATCCTGCGCAAATAAACTGAATCCCACAAGTTTTCTACTCTCTTTTTCCAACATGTCATTCCGCAATTCAGCCGTCTTTTTCTTATAAACCATTATAATGTTTTCACCAGTAATAATATCTGGGCAATTAATACGGTGTGTGCACATAATACACTAATAAAACCAGTACGAGTCGAAACTAGATTTTGAATTCATGATTTGCTGTAATCTCAACAAGCGAAGAAGACATTCTGGCAAGATGGGGAAATGACTCCAGCTAGATCAATATTGGTACAAAAATTATAAATTTTGTCTTAAACTATAGATCAAAATGTTTCCTACAATTTGAGACCAAATTAATAATTTTTGAACTAATATTGACCGAGCTGGAGTAATTTTACATCTTACCAGAATGTCTTCTTTGCTTGAACAGACTATAGTTTAATAACCACCGCGAACGCACTTAAATCAATTTATCTGTTTCTAGTTTTCGCATACATACAGCATTCGACTTTCCTGCGGAACTTTCACTCTGTTTTATTATATGAATGTGTTTGATATTGTTGTATCAGGCTACTTGTAGATGGGTGTATAGTCTGTTCAAGCAGAGAAGACATTCTGGCAAGATTGGAAATGGACTCCAGCTTGATCAATATTGGTTCAAAAATTATAAATTTTAACTTGAATTTTAGATCAGGATGTTACCTACAATTTAAGACCAAGCTAATGATTTTTTCAATTAATATTGTCCGTGCTGGAATCATTATCCCATCTTGCCAGAATGTCTTCTTTGCTTGGACAGACTATACTTGTAGATATAGTCTGTTCAAGCAAAGAAGACCCTCTGGCAAGATGGGAGAATGACTCAAGCTCAGTCAATATTGTTTCAAAACTTATCAATTTGATCTCAAACTGTAGGAAACTATTTAATCTACAATTTGAGACCACATTTATAATTCTTGAACAAATATTGACCAAGCTGGAGTCATTTTCCCATCTAGCAAGAGGCTCTTCTTTGCCTGGTCAGACTCTAGGTGTAACAACTAGTTGTTTTCATTTACCCTCGAGCTGCTGGAGATTTCGAAATATGTGGTGGTGTGATTAGCATAATCTAATAAACTAATTGCAATAAACAAATATATCGGTATCTGATCGCTGAAATACTATCAGTGTGATAGTAATTACGATAGCGAGGAATGTGAGGAATTATTTCTAAACTTATAAGTTCTTCATGTACGGTTTGTTAGATTGCTGATGTTGAAAAGTTTTGTCTGATCCTCTTACGCTCCAACAGCTGATATTGTCAAAAAAAGATGTTGTCATTTAGCTGTGCCTAGATGATGTTTCCGAATTTAAAAAGGTCAATAAAAGCTTTACATCAGTTTTTGGAAGGCTTATCCGTACAAGAGACAGACTAAAGCGCCTTAATCTTTAGCTTCAGCTATATCAACCGATCAATGATTCCATTTTCCCCCAAAAAAGACGAAGGCTACTGGATGAAATGGAAGAATGAATTGAAACAAACAAAAATTTCAATAATATTGATTTTTCGTTTGTTACACTTGATTCATTCTTCATTGATACATTATTTCGATTGTTTTATTTTTATAACAATTGAAAGACAGTTACGTAATGATTGAGATGTTTTGGAGAGTTGAATCACCTGCTGAAACGAATATTCTGAAGACTTTTCCTCATTCTTCCAGTTGGTTTAATCTTCTTTCCAGTAACTTTTGGAGAGTACATAATTCATTGAAAACTTGTTTGAATGGAGTTTGAGTGTTATAGTTCAAACCATAAATACATTTTCTATTTCGCTGTATACATCATCTACCACAATTTATTATTGTTATTTATAATTTTATTATATAATTTTCATTTATGTCTCTGTCCATTAGACCAAACTCTTGATTTTTATAAGCTATTTCACAAACCTGCTATATCTCGTAGAATTTGAGAAGACATTGTTGCAACAAAATATCATCAATGATTGTTGCTAAGTTTCAACTTCTTCTCACTTAACTTACACTTATCTGAAATCTACATACACTACACAGATGTCTCTGTACATTAGACCAACCTCTCGATTTTTATGAACTATTTCACTAATTTCAACATCCCGTAGAAGTTGAGAAGACTTGGTGCAAAATTATAATCATTACCAATGATTAGTTGAAAGTGTAAACGTCTTCTCACTTGTGAAATCTGCAAATTATCAGCAGTGTCTTTTATTTCAGAAATTATCATGAACTTTGCATAAATGGAACTTAAATGTGGGCAGGAATCTATTCCCACATCTACTTAATCCAACTCTGACAAGGAGACAAACAAAACAACCTCAAAAAACAAAACAAAAATGAGTCTAAAAGTGGTAAAGAGAGATGTGTCAAGAGAATAGGAGGCTGCGGGTAATATCAATGCATTCAGACAAGGTCATTGCTCGCGAGCTGAGAGGAGAGGAACCTGTTTATTATACTAGTAGGGCTGAATGTTAGTTAAGATTGTAGGCATGTAGATATAAAACAACACACATGTGTATAAAACATGTAAGCCAAGTCCACTTCTGAGCTCTGACACTGGGCATCTTCTTCTTTTCTGACCGTTCATTTGAATAAGCAGCTCGGAGAGAGAAAGAAAGCGTAAGAGAAGAGTGAAAAATATGGAAAGAGTAAGATAAATTGAGAAAGGATGGAATGAGGGATGAGGAGAGTGAGGGAGTGAGAGGGTGTGACAACGAAAGAGGGATGCTGAAAGAGAGAGAATTACAAAGAGTGAGGGAGAGAATAAAAAGAATGGACATTGGCGCATCTCTTGAGAGTAGGCTCGAGCGAACAGGTTGTTGGAACGACTTTCCCACGCGCATGCACGGTGGCGACCCGGTTACATCCCATCACCCAACAGTGAAAAATAATATACTAGAAGCTCCAGTGAACCTTGCGCAATTAATTATATTGTTCATTTTACAGTTGTGAGGTTTCTGAACAATGGGAAAAATAAATTCAATCAATCACAATAGGTGAGAACAAATTTATGTATTATTAAAATAATGCAATATACTTGTATAATTATAATGCAGAGACTGTCTATGATTGTCTATTACTGTATCAATATTGATACAATATGTCTATTGTATCATTCAATACAATGTAATGCATATACTGAATTGAAAGCAAACACGGACAATTGAGTACAAAATGTCTCTTCTTAAAATTTTTAGAAATATTGAGAATGATCTGAAGGTCAAGTACAATTAATTATTACTCCAAAACTCTTTTCTTCACGGAACATTCATACTTTCAAGATATCTATTATTAGAAAATTAAACTTTAAACTTAGAGCTATTTAAAATAATTGATAGATAATAAATAATACTTTAGTTTTTGAAAAGGGTATTTGATTTATTTCATTCTATATATCAATAGTCTATCATTAACTCAGTTTAATAACAATACTATTGATAGGAGACCAATGCTAATAAATCCACTGTCGTATAATGCAATCCCTTATGCTGATTCACAATTCAACATTTCTTCACCTTTTTGGGGCTGTTGTGAAATGGGTTCCAAAATTCCAATAACGTTTTGAATCAAATGTGGGATCTTCTTTGAAAAACCCCAAACATTTAGGGATGATGATATTTAAAGAAAATGTAATTTAAAGCGGTTGAATTCAATTGATTTCAGTTGAAAGAAGCACTCAGTATGTGGTTTTGAAGATACAGCTAACGGTGCTGTGTTAATTAATTAACCAGACGTTTATTTTGATGGGCTTCATTCACTCATCAGGATTAATGGCACAACATAAACACGCATAAATCTAATTTAGGATGCGGTTTGAAGGTGAAAGGCAGGTGGAAACGAAGAAGGAGGAGAAGAAGGAGAAGAAGAAGAAGAAGAAGAAGAAAAAGAAGGAGAAGAAGAAAAAGAAGAAGGAAAATATTCTGGAAGTGATCAACAAGAATTGATGAGTGCTTAGGCTGGTCATTTACAAGCTATTAGCGGAAGAGGAGGCAGTTGAAGAGAGATAGAAATTGTAAGGAATGACGAATAAAAGAGTGAGAGAGAAATAATTATTTTTTTTGTAAAACAAAATAAAAAGATGATATTATCTAGTATCTGTGGCCAAATTACTCATTAGAGAGAGATGAGAAGAGTGATTTGTGTGTGAGGAATGATTGATTTTTTTCTAGAATTGACCATTCAAGAAGTATTCATCTGCAAGGAGAAGAAGAGTTTAGTATACAGCTTTCACTAAATGACGATAATTATATAAGTGTTATTATTATTCAATATTACTGAATTGGTATCATGTGAATCGGCTACTTCTTCCTTCCCAGGGAGAAACCTTTAAAAGCTTAAAGTTGACTTATATTCTGCTACAATATCTATTTGTTTCCACCAAGAAGAATTTGTTTTGTAAGCAGAGGTATGTTTTCTTATATAATGAAACTTTTGAGATATTTTCATGGATTATTTCAAAGCATTATATTTGGAAAGAACGCCAAGGTGATTCCTATGTTTGTTGAGTTCTCTAAAAAAAAGAAATATGTGTGATCTGATTGAAGTAAAATGAGTAGAATAATAATTAGTGTGAATGTTAAGTTTACAAGATTTGAAGGAGAATAGTATTATATCTGCATAGGGAATATTTCCAGTTGAAAATTTAAAATGCATAATCTCTATAATTGTACTCTTTGTAAACGCGTTTCAGTACGCCTAGTAACAGTACTAAATATCTTAATATTCATTTGTGTATAAAGTATCAATAACATGTTCTAAAAATTTTTCATTTAAACTTCCTAAACAACACGAATATGTAAGAAAGTAGAGAATTCCCATGGTTTTGGAACCAAGTATAGTCTCACCAAGCAAAGAAGACCCATTGGCAAGATAGGAAGATGACTCCAGCTTGGTCAATATTCTTTAAAGAATTATAAATGTGGTCTTAGTAGTAGATCGAATTGTTTCCTACCATTTGAGATCAAATTGATAATTTTTGAACCAAAATTGACCGAGCTTGAGTCATTTTTCCATCTTGTAAGAGGGTCTTCTTTGCTTGGACAGATTATAGTAAGGTGTATAATGTCCTAACTGGAAAGAATGATTGGATTTGAGAGAAAAAAGAATTATGTGTGTTGAAAAGAAAGGTATAGTGAGAAAGAGTGAGTAAATGAGAAGAGGCAAAAAAAGTAGTATCGCTATTCTTGGTGAAGGATCTTCGACTGACCTTTGACCTTAATTTGTTGCTTCGAGTTGAATCATATGAGAATGGAGAAAAAAGGATAGGAAAAATGAAGAGGAGAGAGAAGGAAAGTGTGAGGAGTTGAAGGGGAATGAGGAGAAAAAAGGGGGGGGGAAGATGAAAATAAAGAAAAAAGATAATAAAGAGGAGGAAAAACAAGAATTGGAGGAGAAATATTCAGGTTCAGATTCAGATTCATTTACTTTATGTAAATTACAAACATACATCGGCTCAAATCCTATATTATGTAAAATAAAAATGATACTAATTACATCTAAGAGATGATTACATCTAAAGATGAGAGACGGAAAGAATGATCAGGAGAAGGACTTAAATAATAAAGTAGATGAGGATAAGATGATTCTGATTTGCAAGATCTATATTAAAACTGCGAGAAATGAACTGATCTATTAATTCAAGTAATCATAGTAGAATAGAATATCCTACTATAGATGACTATTGAAAATGAGAAATTTAGAATCTTGTTTATGAAAATCCGGATCAGAGTACAGATTTTACCCGAAAATTTCACTAATTGAAATATTCTATTGAACTGCAGTTCCCTCACTAAAAATTAAATCTACAAGTAATTTACACACAGTTAAAGTTTAAATAAACAAATTCAGATATTTCCTTGAACCTCTAATTTTCCATTACAAATTCATTGGTTTTGATGGAAATATCAGTGACACAAGCATGACATATGACACAAAAAACAAGGAACTCGGTATTATTTTCTCTTATTAAGAGAATATTCTCTTATTAAGAGAATAATATTTAGTTCATTGTCACCACGGTACAAGTTTCTAGAATGAGATAACTCTGATCATTATTTTAACAACGTATCAATCACATTATTTTTTGGCATGAAAGCACATCAAATAATAAGAGATATTTCTAAAATTTTTAATTTTTATTCCAATCTAGTTTATTGTCTACATGCCTCAATGAATGAGTTGATCAAACGTTACCAATGTTTTCAACAACGTAAGCTACACAATTTCCCTTGTCTTCTGCAAGAATTACTTTCCTTTAATCCTGAGAAATGTTCAAACCCGTTGACAAGATGAACCCAAAAATCAATTTCCGTTCCGTCACCCGTTGAAAGAGAAAAAATAGCTTAAAACTTGAAAAAAGTGAAGAAGAGGAATGAATGAGTGGCATATCAGAGTGACAGAGTGAGTGCCTTGATCGGTAGCTGGTTCCCACGCTCAGTGAGTTCTAAGCTGCCTTGTCTATAGTCTGTCCAACCAAAGAAGACATTCAGGCAAGATGAGAAAATGACTCCAGCTCAATCAATATTTATTCAGAAATTATAAATTTTGTTTTAAAGTGTAGAGAACAATATTTCCTATAATTAGAGACTAAATTCATAATTTTTGAACAAATATTGACTGAGCTGGAGTCATTTTCCCATCTTGCCAGAATGTCTTCTTTGTAGAGACTGACTATAGAATACCAGTTTTTGTTTCCTCACTGGCGAGTCGTAAATCCACAATGTGGAAGATTCATCTCAAATATTACACATAGCTTTCTAGTGCCTTTCATTAAATCCATCTTCCAATTTTTCTTCTCATTCTTTTTCGACTTTTACTTCCACACGTCCTTTTTCTTGCTCTTCTTCTTATTATCACTTTTTTTCCTCTTCTTCTCCTTTTCCACACATTCTTGTCGTCCTTTTGTTGTATTTGTTCCTATTCAAATTATTAACTTCCTACTCAGATCATCATTTTTTTGAAGTTTAGTTGAACCGTAGATATACTAATGTATGATATCTTACGTATATACTACGCTATGTATAATGTTTGTCTATGGTTGAACTTTTGATTTCTCTAATCAAATTTAATAAGGATCTTTGAAGAGGGGATATAGGCTACTCAGCATTCGATATTCCGAATACTTTGATAGCGCTAAATTTTGATTCATAGTAAAGTAAATGAGCAGTCGAATTAGGTGGGGTGGTGGTGGGGTGATCGGCGGATGGAGTAGCCTATCTATTATTGAACCCTACTATTCTCAACAAAACAATCAAATTTTCGTGAAAGAACCAAGCCTTATCATAACCAAGCTTTTATTGTGATGTGTCGCAAAAAAGATGAATATTCACAGTTCTCTTTCCCCTCAACCCTCCTTCTTCTTCCTCCTCTTCTTCTTTTCTTCTTCTTCTTCTTCTTCTTCTTCTTCTTCTTCTTCTTCTTCTTCTTCTTCTTCTTCTTCTTCTTCTTCTTCTTCTTCTTCTTCTTCTTCTTCTTCCTCTTCTCCTTTCCCTTTTCCAAGAGAGGCCACTCTCCTGTTATGCTGTTGTGGAGAGTGGATAGATTGTGCTCGACTTTAAATTTCATCTGCATACCAGATGAAGATCGCCGACTACCCTACAAAAGAGGGGTGATCTCTACCCCCCAGTCAACCCCCCACCACACAAACAACACCCGAATAAATATTTAATGCCGGTCAACTAAGGGCTGGCTGGGTCGCACACACAATAATGTAACTTTGTCTCCTTTTTCCCTACAAAGTCCTCTTGTTTATTATCCATTGCATTTGGTTTTTTCTTATGGTCTCCATCATTCTCTACTTATTCTAAAGTTTGTCCCTTTCTAGCTCTTTCTTCTCTCGTTTTCTTTTATTTTCAAATTATCCTCTTGTCCTTCTCACCTCTTATTCTCTCTTGCCCTCTCCCACTTTGAATTCTTATGTTGTACTTTTTTTAATATTTGTATTTTGTCATTAAATAAATGAATAATTCTATTAATGGAGACAACAATTTGGAAACTCATTTTGCCTCCTTCAGACATTACAATAATGATTACACTGGACAATTCAAGATATAAATTAGATAAAAATGAAAAACTCTAATATAAATACTACAAACAAGAACCCTAAAATATGAATGGAAATAATATTTGATCAATAATAGAAAATACAATTCCAATTGAACAAGTAACAAATAACTAAGGATCTAGGGATCCACTTCAAATTCTAATGTCTTATTTTTTGATATTTGTATTTTCTCATCAACAAATAACCAAGGATCAAGGGATGCAGAGCTACATTCAACTGACAAATACAGCTCTGGATCGGAAAACATGGATAGCTGCCTACCAATCAAAATGATTGAAGCTAAAGAAATAATTTTCTCACTGTATCGGGTATTTTTCACTTTCTTGTCATTGTTCTTAGTTTTTATTTTTACTATTATTATCGATTTTAACAGTTTTTCTTGATTTAGTTTCTCTGATTCCCTTCTATGTTCCTATGATACAGTTGTTCGTAACGAATATTCTCTATACTATATCACTTCTCAAGTAAGCTTTTCAGTTAAATATCTGCTTTGTGTGTTATACTGATTTTTTTTCATCTGTCTCGATTTAATAATAAGTCCTTCTTCTTCTTTTTCTTAGCATGATATTTTTTTATTAAATTTTCATTCTCTGAATCTAATTCAATAATTATCTTGAATTGAATAGCTCACTCCTATAGTCTAGACGTAGGCCTACACTTATTTAAACACAGTAGATCATCAGAATAATTCAATTTTTAAATTTATAGAGCATGCACTTCAAGTACCAAATAGATTTATAGCCCATTTTAGTACTATAATAGTAACCAATTCAGTTCATAATGCAGAACTCACACCCAATTCAATACACCTCGGAAAATTAAAAAAGTATACTTTTAGAGACTATTCCATTTCATTCATCTTAACCTATTATTCACCTTTTTTGTTATTTCTTCTTCTCCTCCTCTTTCTTTCATCCCTCCACCTCCTCCTCCTCCTCCTCCTCCTTCTTCTTCTCCTCCTCCTCTTCTCCTCTCCTCCTCCTCCTCCTCCTCCTCCTCCTCCTCCTTCTCCTCTTTCTCTCCTCTCCTTCTCCTCCTCCTCCTCCTTCTCCCTCCTCCTTCCTCCTCCTCCTTCTCCTCCTCCTCCTCCTCCTCTCCTCCTCCTCTTCTCCTCCTCCTCCTCTCTCTTCTCCTCCTCCTCCTCCTCCTTCTCCTCCTCCTTCTCCTCCTCCTCTCTCTCTCCTCCTCTCTCCTCCTCCTCATCCCTCCTACTCCACTCCAGTTTCTCTCTGACACTTCAATACAGTGTCCTTCATTGGACCAAGGCCGGCAGCACAAAATACATTGGATGGTGGAAAATGTAAAGGACACAATGTTAAATTGGAGTTGCAGAGACATCGGTCCCTTGGGCTTAGACCAGCGCTGTCCTGTCCTCAAGGAAAAGGAGCCACTGTCTGCTCTATAATAATGTGCCCCAAAGCACTCACTGTGTTCCCTAACTGTATTATCCGGCAAAATCCACTCTCTTCATCATTCTTCTTTTTATCCCTCATTCTCTTCATTTTATCCTTTATTCTTGTTCGTTGTTCGTTGTTTGTTGTTGTATGTTGTTCGTTGTTCGTTGCTCGTTGCTCGTTGCTCGTTGTTCGTTGTTCGGTATTCGCTGTTCGTTGTTCGTTGTTTGTTGTTCGTTGTTCGTTCGTTGCTCGTTGTTCGTTATTCGTTATTCGTTGCTCGTTGTTCGTTGTTCGTTGTTCGTTGTTCGTTGTTCGTTGTTCGTTGTTCGTTGTTCGTTGTTCGTTGTTCGTTGTTCGTTGTTCGTTGTTCGTTGTTCGTTGTTCGTTGTTCGTTGTTCGTTGTTCGTTGTTCGTTGCTCGTTGTTCGTTGTTCGTTGTTCATTGTTCGTTGTTCGTTGTTTGTTAATCCTCAATGTGTTGTTCAAGAACTCAAATTCATTGAATAAACCTATTGTCATAGTTCGAGATATCATTGATCATTAGTGTTTCTTTTATCTCAGGTCTACTTTTATCACTGTTTTTTTTTTCTTTCTTTTAAATAATAATTACATTACCTACCCTTTTCAATTAAAAAATGATTGTAAAGGGTACTGTGATTAATATTTAAAATGAATAAAATTGATCATTATTATATTATTATTATTATTATTATTATTATTATTATTATTATTATTATTATTATTATTATTATTATTATTATTATTATTATTATTATTATCATTATTATAATGAATCACTTGAATAAAAGCTGATTTATCTTGGAAATGATAAATTGGTAGCCTATTATTTCTCATTGAAAAATCTTAAAATATTGAGAAGGATTTTATTTTGAGAATTTGCATAATATATTCTATCATATATTATGTGATTATGAGAGGTTGGATTACATTATCCACTTTATTCAAGTAGTTAACAACATTCATCGACTGAAATCCTAGATGAAGATAATTTAAAATTAGTGTAATTATGCTATTTTTAATTAAAGGATTATTGCTATTGGATTTTGCTATTGAGGTAGAAGGTAGATATATTAGAGATTGAATATCATTTCTGCTGAGGATAATATTGATAAGGACACAAGAATAAAACTTTATATTGAGATTGTTATCTCATAGAATCGATAATGGAGAAATTTAGAATAGAATACCACGCCCATAACATTATAGCCATGACTAAAACAGTGAAAATTCATTTGCATGCTAATACAAACATATTATTTTGTTCCTAGTGTTACACCTTTTTATCAAATTGTAAAGAGAAAACAAAAACTTAGCACAATACATTGACTATTAAATCTATTTACATGGTATATAACTTACCCTACTTAATTTCTAACGCACAAGATATGAATGAAGAGTATAATCTGTCCAAGCAGAGAAGACATTCTCGCAAGATGGGAAATGACTCTAGCTCGTTCAATATCGGTTCAAAAATTATAAATCTAATTTGAAATTGTAGATCAGAATGTTTTTCTACGATTTGAGACAAAATTTATATTTTTTGAACCAATATTAACCGAGCTAGATCCATTTTTTCATCATACCAGAGTGTCTTCTTTGCTTGGACATTCTATACCTATATAGAAGATATTGTACAGGGTATGGACACGGAAGATTGATATAAAAATATAAGTTATACAATACATAGAATGTATCCATTCATATTCTATCGTACGGATAACTGTAGCGAATCTCCGAGTAAAATTCATTACATGGTAATACACGTTTTCAATTAGAGTACGAAATACAGTAGAATAAATAACATCCTGATACATTGCGTAAAATCCATTAAGAGTCCTTTTCTTTATAATACTGATACTCACTTCCACGCTTGTTATTGTAAGTATTCGCTTCATGCGGCTGTAAGTAAACTGTAAGTATTTGTTACACTAGGTAATGGTGTAGTGTAATACAGTAGTGTAATTCTACTGGAGTAGAAGATGTTAAGTGGCCACTTAAGTGGCGCAATACACACTTAAGTGGCGTGTGATTTACAATTTACACTTGGAACAATCACTGAAACGGAGTAATGAATTTGTACTACCTTTTTTGTCAATATCCCTCCTACCGTTTATAGGGGTTGGGTCCACTTGGCCCTACAGATATATATCTCCAATAATGTTCCTATTACTTTAACCAACTGTTACTGTAACTGACGCTGACTGTAGCTAACTGTAGCTGACACTGACTGTAGTTAACTGTAGCTGATGCTGACAGTAGCTAATGCTGAATGTAGCTAGCTGTAGCTGATGCTGCCTGTAGTTAACTTTAAGCTAACGCTGACTGTAGCTAATTGTAGCTGATGCTGACTGTAGCTAACGCTGACTGTAGCTAGCTGTAGCTGATGCTGCCTGTAGTTAACTTTAATCTGACGCTGACTGTAGCTAACTGTAATTGTAAATGACACTGACTGTAGCAAACTGTAGCTGACCTTTTCTGTAGCTTACTTTAGCTGACACTGACTGTAGCTGCCGCTGACTGTAGCTTACTATAGCTGATGCCAGAAAGTTAGGCGGTTTGTCTCTTGTACATGATATATTTACTAAAAGTTAATTTTAATAATTTATTGTCTTTTCATTTAAGAGAATAATCAAAGCACAGCTAGATGTGGAATCAAATTGACAACATCAGCTGTTGGAGCGCACAAGGAGCAGACAAAACAGCCCAACGTTTTCTCTCAGCTACACGTTTAAGTGTTGAAAGTGTAAATTACTATTACTCTCCAACTCAATTTTTGTGATTTTCTATTTCTGTATCATTTCTTCATTTTTGAATCCTCTCCTTTTCACTATTTGTTCTTCCATTCTTAGTCGAGAAAAAAATTATTCAATCAGTTTTAGAGCACTCTGATTCGCAGCACTGGCGGCTCGTACCCACGAAACAGGTGAAGTGCCCGTATCTATTTACTATACAGCACTTCACCTGTCTGAATACTGGAATCTATATTCAAGATTTCCCTTCTATGAATTCAAACGGAACATAACCTGAATTTGAACATTTCAATTTGAATTTGAATAGAAAAATTATTCAGCAAAAGCCTGTTTTGTAATTTCTTATTTTGTAATATTATGATCAAATTAATAGATAACAAGCAAACTCAGTTCTCATTCCTAACCGAATCTATACTACGATTCTTGCTTACCCCAATATTCTATATAATTTTCCATTCATTCTCTCATTCTTTCTTTCGTTACTTTTTCTTTCCTCTTTCCTTTTCTTCTTTCTTAATTTCTCCCATTCTTTGTTTCATTATTCCCTTTCTTCCTTTTTCCCCGTCCTTCTCTCTTCTCCATTCTATTCTAATCGCTTACTTCTGTAATACTCCGTACTCGGTATTTTTTGTATTCTGCCAGTTTGCTTTTATCTGAGTCAAAGCTGCGTATGAACTCAAGTAGATGAAGAACGATTCAGAAGTTAGAAATCTTTAGCAGCAAAACAACCAACACAAGCACCTTGTTTTCTGAGTGGGCTTTCAAGGAGCAGGTAACTGCTCTACTAATCCACCTGCTAGCAAATCCCCCCTCACCCAACACAACAGACCGAGGAATGCGACCACTCTATGCAATTCAGACGGACATCGATGATCGGAAAATAATATACATAGAGAAGCTAAATTGTAGAGTGGGTTATATATAGTCTGTTCAAGGAAAGAAGACATTCTGGCAAGATGAGGAAATGACTCCAGTTCGGTCAATATGGGTTCAACAATTATAAATTTGAACTCGAATTGTTGATAAGAATGTTTTCTAAAATTTGAAGTGTAGGTTATAATTTTTGAACCAATATTGACCGAGCAGGAGTAATTTTCCCATCTTGCCAGAATGTCTTCTTCGCTTGGACAGACTATACATAGGTGTATATTTATGTAGAACGCCCATCATGGGTCCAGCAGTCAATTAAAGCACTGTTATCTGCCTGCCGGTCCTTGAGAGTGTGGGGGGGGGGGTTTCGATAGGTGGAAGGGGGGTTAAAGTGACCCCAGTCCTGAGAGACCCCGCGCGCGCTCACCAACACACATGAACGGATCACATACGCACGCAATTGTGTGTCTCGTGAACAACTTTGAATAAAATTTGAGAATAATAATTTTTTGAGTCCTTTCTTGAATAGAGTGCAGTGTGGATCTAATGGTACGATTTGGTTTGTGCGTAATGTTACGACCATCGATCAGCTGTAGTCAATCACAGCTCTTCTTATTAAAGCTGAAGGACAACACAAAACAAGACATGAGCTGTGATTGGCTACAGCTGATCGACCACGACCACCGGTCGTTACGTTACGCACAAACTAAATCGTAACTTTAGGAAGAAATCAGAAATTTGGACATAACCTCGATATTTTGATTATTTATTCACGTGACTATGTAGGGATCGACTGATGAGTTTTGGAAAGCCTTTCCGTAGTATAGTTTGTACAAGCAAAGAAGACCCTCTGGCAAGATGAGAAAATCACTCCAGCTCGGTCAACATTGGTTCAAAAATTATTGATTTGGTCTCAATCGTAGGAAACATTATGATCTACAATTTATGACCAAATTAATATTTTTTAAACTAATATTGACCAAGCTGGAGTCATTTTCTCATCTTGCCAGAGAGCCTTCTTCGTTTGGACAGACTATAGCTAATAACCGCCTATTACCAATAATAGCATTATTCAATTTGAGACCAAAATTATATCTTTTGAATCAATATTGACCGAGCTGGAGTCATTTTATCATTTTGTCAGAGGTCCTTCTTTGCTTGGACAGACTATACATGTATGCATTCTTCACATGAATTCACATTAGAAAAAACGAACTTCGAGTAATGAGACTCGAACTCGAAATGTTTTCTCAATATTGTTTCTCTGTCATGTAACCCATGTATTAATATTATTGAAAGAGTTATTATGGAGTGAATATTGTTCATTGTAATATCGATCTTTGTAATTAGGCTAATTCATTTGAAACTCAACACGATGAAAATTCATTTATTAAGGTGCTTGAAATGTAATGTCTACTTTCAATCCAAGGCTTGAAAGAGAGATAATATAATTTCATCGGAGATTTTCACACCTGCTCTGTCCTGATAACTTCATAAATAAAAAAAATGAAAAACAAATTTCGATGATCCAAAACCGTGAACCCATTATTACTAATGAATGATGATAACATTAGCAACACTCTACTGAAATTTGATCAGTTACATTTATTTATATTTTTTAATTAGTTCAGCATCATTTTCAGATTAGTGGTGGCTACCTTTAGATTACATCTCAATATTAGGAGTGTAATACTGCTGAATTACTATTATTAGGAGCATGACCATAATAGTGTTAAAAGACGATGATCCTTGATAAAGTCCTAACCAATCTGCTGAACTCCCGAAAGGTAACAAGAACATGATAGAAGAAATGAAGTTGATTAACTCCACGTACTTTTATTACTTTTTCTTTTTTTATTTCTGTTCAACTATTTTATTCTTCTTTTTTATTCCTTCTCCTCCTCCTACTTCTTCTTCTATTCAGTACCTCTTCACCACACTATTCTGATTCTTCACTTGATCCTATGTGTTTCGACTTTATCCCATCCTCTTTCTCTTTGTTTCCTCTTTGTTGGTTAAGGGGGCTCTTGTGCCTCAACTTCGCCCACATCACTTATGTTGTACCAAGTGGAAAATAAAGGCATTCATCTATCTATCTTTCTCTACCTAATCATACGTTCCTTTTTTTGTGAGATCGATTTTTTAAATAAACCCTTATTGTTCATTGTTTATTTCTGTCTTTTATTTACCTCTTTTTTCCTTTAAAAATATGTCTCAATCATTTTTCATCCACCACGCGTTTTTTCTGTTATCATTTTCCTCTCTCCTTTATCCCTGTTCATTCTTTCTATCCCATACACTTCCTTATCAATTATATTTTGTAGTTATTTGTCTCATCATGATGTTCCTATTCCTATCCCTTTGGTAGTCCACTTTCATCTTCTTGAAAATCTTCCCCACTTCTCATTCTTTCAAATTAACTATTTATTGTTTTTTTTCAATACTCCAACCTGTTTCTCCACTATCCTCTTTTTTCATCTTTCCTCTGGATAATTATTATTCCTTATGATTAAGTTTCTATCTAATTCCTTCATTTTGTCTAGTTACTATTTAATTTTTTCCACCATAACCCGCACTAAACTTCTCTCCAATTTCTTTCTGGTCTCCTTCTCACATACTCTTCTCCTTATTGGGAGGGTAATTTTTAATTTTTTTCCTCCATTCTCCTACACTCTTTTTCCTCCTCCTTCTACTTCGCCCCTTTCTCTTCCTTATCTTCATATTTTTCCCAACACTTGTTTTATTATTTTTCTATTCTACATCTGTCTCATTTCTTTCTTGTCTCATTCTTCGTTTTCGAATCAATTCCTTCGCTGTTCTAATCTATTCCTCTCTCTTCTCCATTCTTGCTCCTCATCATTTCCTTTTCCTCCTTTTCTACCTTCCCCTCTTTCTCTTTCTTCCTTATCTCCTCCTTCTCCTCCTTTTCCTCCTTCTCCACCTTCTCCTCCTTCTCCTTCTCATCCTCCTTCTCCTCCTCCTCTCCACCACCTCATTCTCCTCCTCCTCCTCCTCCTCCTTCCCTTCCTTCTCCTCCTTCTCCTCCTTCTCTTCCTTCTCCTCCTCCTCCTCCTCCTCCTCCTCCTCCTCCTCCTCCTCCTCCTCCTCCTCCTTTTCCTCCTCCTCCTCCTCCTCCTTTCCTCCTCCTCTCCTCCTCCTCTCCTTCCCTCCTCCTCCTCCTCCTCCTCCTCCTCCTCCTCCTTCTCCTCCTCCCCTCCTCATCCTTCCCTTCCTCCTCCTCCTCCTCCTCCTCCTCCTCTCCTCCTCCTCCTCCTCCTCCTCCTCCTCCTCCTCCTCCTCCTCCTTCTCCTCCTCCTACTCTCCACTCTTCTGAACCTTTTTCTCATTAACAGACCTAAGCTAATCAATATCACGTACCTCGTATAAGCCAGGCTATTTAAGTTAATGGCATCTTGATATCTATTTGGTGTGTGAGATCTATCAGCTTTCAACATGTTCATTAGGTTAAACGATTTTTATTTGGTAGCGAGGCCGTTAATGTGGACGCCTATGGTGCAAGGCTTAACTTTATTATCTGATATAGACTGTGTTCTGCTCTGCGGTGTTGAGATGGCTTCTCACTTTCTCCTAAGTACTGTTCGCTCTTAGGTTTATCAACTGAAATTACTACCAGCACCTGAAAAGCATATTAGGATACCTGCCTGAGTGAGACATATCATACTATGAAATAGGGTGAGAATAGAGAATTCTCTTTATTGTGAGAATAAGTTAATCAATTTTATTTATTTATGTTAATTTTACCTTATCAATCACCTTCGCACTCAATATCCATCATCCACGCACAAGCTAAAATGCTGATGTGGGCATAATCCGCAATAAAAAAAGTTTATTAATGTAGGATTGTTAAAAAATTGAAGTCGATGTGTTAATTTATTACTGTATAGCGTTTTATTTACAATAGCCTGTGATACTGTTGTACCATATAGCATTTAATGCACTACCTATTATGTTGAATGAACAAGAAGGACTCATATTTTCGAAACTTAATAATATCATTTTGGGATTTTTAAAATGTCATTGTTTGAATGTAATGTGCTGTTTTATTTCCAATATATGTACTACTAGCCGGCAGGCTCGCTTCGCTCGCCTTCTCCGCCTAGCCAGGACCCCGACATTATAGGCAGTGTAAGTGAGTCAAACAGCAAAACCTCTGTCAGTGTCAGCTGAGACAAACAGGCTCCCTTCGCTCGCCTGCAAATTCCGTTTATTAGGGGTTTGAAATTTATTGAGCACAGCATTTCTACACCTAATCTGAACCTGTTTACCTAATTGCAACATTTTCTGCCAATTTGTTCTAGAAAAATCTAAGAAAAACTCCGAAAATTAAAAAAAAATAGTAAAACGCTACTATTAAGCGTAACCTTGGGAAGTATATCGGACATAGTTTGAAACTTGATACAATATCTTCCAAATTAGTTCATCTATAATCTCGCTGAACCATTGAATTTGCAGTAAGGATTAGTCGTATCAAGGCGGAAGATATGCAACCTGCAATACATCTACAATTTTAAGAAAAACTGATAACTGGCGTAATCTTGAAAGGATTTAAAAAATATTTTAACACAACATTTCTAGACCTTATCTGAACCTATCCACCGAATATCAACATTTTCTACCGATTGGTTCTCGAAAAAATTAAGGAAACGCCGAAAAACTATAGAAAAACTCAAATATTTGGCGTATCCTTAAAAGTTCCTAAAGTTCTTAGCGCGCGTCTAAACGTCCAACTGAACATGCCTGCCAAATTTGAACGCATTCAGTTCAGTGGTTTTTTAGTTCTGGTGATGAATGAATGAATCAGTCAGTCAGTGCCATTTCGCTTTTATAGATATAGATTATTATTATTCATACCAAGCGAAACTTCTTGCTCTGATTTTGTATCATATTCTAGTCTAGTAAAGGAATGCAACTTTATAGTTCTTATTTCATGAAGGAAATTAGTAGAGGATATTGTGATAATTATGTTAGAATAGAATATGACCCACGCACAAGCCTATGCGCTCATGTGGGTTCCACCCTCATAAAACAAAACTCATTAGTCATTACATTTAACAATAATTTTTAAAACTATATTCGCTTCACCTTCATCTTTATCTTCAAATATAATTTTGGATATGGATCTTTAATATTTTAGAAAAACAGATTGGCAAAAACACTCAAAATCACTCACAAATATTCTCACATGGATAAAGAACATACAGTAATTTGAAAAATGTTTCTCAGTTACTAACTGTTGCTACAGTTTGATTAGCATGTGTCTGACCTCCCAACTATTTTTGCAAATTTCCAATACATTACAACTCTTATGCTGGGTTTTTCCAAGCACACTCAAAGTTGAGGGACTCTCAAATTTTGGTGAACAGCTGATATTTTCTATGATAAGTATAGGAAATTAAGTAAAGTGTAGTGAACTTAAGGATCCCTCAAATTTTTATGCTTGGAAAAACCGGGCATTAATCTGTTTGTTTTAAGAAAAAGTTCCCTACTTGAAATTGTAAAACAACACTTGATTATGAAAGTTGAAACTTTTTCTTCACCTTGTTCAAAGAAGGTTACGCTGATAAATAATAAATAGATCATAAAGAAATAATAAATGAAATATATAAGAGATCTCTGATAAATAATAAAGAGTTGATAAATAGGGAGTTTAGTGTGAGGATTTTTGCTATCTACTAACCGTGCAGTACTTATTAGTGTATGCAAGCAATATTTATTATTTTAGAATATAACATATTGGAACTGAAATACTCTCAAAATCAATTATTGATTGGATAGATTGACACCCTGATTACTGACCTTTTAATCCATAGTTCATCTCAAGACCTCTTCAATACATTCATTCACATATAGTAATCACAAAAGATCACAAAACGACCTATGGCGTACTTACGTCTTTTTTATTCTTTCTCTCACGTACCTCTTTCCCTTTCTCTTTTCTTTCTCTCTCTCTCTCTTTTTTCTCCCTGTCTCTTCCTCTTCATTTATTCTCAAACATATTCTCTGTATAGTTTATAATAATAATAATTCTAAACATGAAGTGGTACCCTCGGGGACTTCTAAATAACCTCATCGTTCAATAATTAAAGTAGCATGTAGCGAAGATGGATTAACGCCTAGCAAGATTCATAAATTAAAATACTATCTTGTAAGCCATATATCACGAGTATGCGCGCGCATACTTATGTGATTTCCTTCCAGTGTTTAATTAAATTTCGAATTGAGTTGGGAATTGGCGCATCGCTACAACGCAAAGATTTATTAATGTTCACCGGCTGATAAAGTCTTTGTGCGCTATTGGGAATGAGAAAAAATTTACAAGAGGTGTCTCTTGGTCTTCGACCTCTTCTTCTTATTTTTCTCTTCTTTCCCTTATTCTATTTTTTCTTTCTCTTCTCAGTTTCTTTTCTTCACCTTCCTCAAATTTATTTATTCATTATTTGTTTGGAATTCATTTATTTTTGGAAGCGGTTTGTCCCAGTGGCAGAGAGCGTCTAATCGGTGAGATTAGATAAGCGACGTGCCTCTGCCAGCACCGTTGTACTGGTGACCGGTTCCTCTGAATTCAATTTATGAGCCTCAAAAATCTCTTCCCGGTGGTTCGGAACCCACCTAAAGCAGTAGGTCCATTCATCTCTTATCATCATCCTTTCCATTACCCACGCACAGGCCCAAAAGCCCATGTGGGCATCACCCTCAGAAAAAAACTTTATTCGTCACATATAAGCCGCAACCAGTGAGCAATGCTCATGCAGCATATAACACGTCAATGGTTTTACTAATTATTTACAAACCTCTTTGTTTTATTTTTCTCCAGATTACTTCCCTATTTCCTTTTTTGTCCGTTTTATCACCTCCATCATATTCTTCCTTCTTGTTACTCTTCAATTTTTTAAAAATAATTATTTCCGTATTTTGCATTCCTTTCTTGTTTGCTGGGTACCCTTCTACTCGTAGCCCTCTTTCTCGTAGCTTTTGTGATATTCTCAGTATTTTCCTATTCTTCTTATTCTTTCCCTTTTAATCCATGAGGTTTATTTGAATATATCTCTTCTTCTATTCCATTGTGGGGGTGGCGTAGCTGAGTGGGTTAGGCGCTGGCGTTGCAACCCAAAGGTCCCGGGTTCAAACCCAGTTCAGACCAGGAATTTTTCCCAGGCCACTTTCCCGTGTTTCGGATGGACACGTTAAGCCGTCGGTCCCGGCTGCCTTAAAACAGTCGTTAAGTCATGTCAGAAGCCCTGAAATTGATCAGGAGCGACCTGAAAACTCTGACACCGGACCTGAGCCAGCCAGGTTACACGAATATTATTTATTATTATTTTCTATTCCATTGTACGACCAAATTTTCTAGATAATGGCTTTTAATATTCAAAGGACCTCTTTTATTCGTTTCAATATTATCAAGCAATTTAGGAAACTCTTCCAATAGATTATCATCATATAACATCTATTATAGTAAATAATTATTGTTAAACTGATCCAATATATAAATATATAATTCCAAATTCCTCTATTTTTTCTCTACTTTTAATTCTATCCTTGTTTTATCTTCTGGTTCTTTCTTTCAACGAATAATAGTACATATATTGAAAATAAGACGGCATTATAAATTCAAACAACGTCATTTTTTAAAATCCTAGAATTACTATCTCATTCATTATCTTTCTTTTTTTCTGTCCGTCTCCTCTTTCTTATTCTTCATTTTCACCTTCATTCACATCTTTTTTGCTCCTCAATTTTTTTCTCAATCACAATTCTCTTATTCTTTCTCAATATCCGCCTCTTCCCTTTTCATTTAATTCAATTTTTTTCTAATCTATTTTTTTCGATCGTTGTTCTGTTCTTATTGAAGTTTCAGACCAGTTTTCCATTTTCCTTTCATCTCTAGCTTCATTGTGTTCTTTATCTACCTCCTTCTCATGCATTGTCTTCCTCCCCTACTCCTATTTTAAGAATGCCTTATTACTTATCCTCTCTCTCTTCGTCTTCTTACTATTCTTATCCCAATAATACTCGTTTTCTATCCTTCTTCCATTTCATCTCATATTTTTCCTCTTCAACCTTGCTTCCTAACTCCTCCTCAACCTCCCTCCCTCTATGTCTATCTCACTAATTTTTTTATTTAATTCATCTTCTTGCTTCTGGTGATGAGTTATTGCACCTATTATAACAAATCACTTACTCATAGGTAATTCATTTTCTTATCTGGCAGTTCATATTGTTTCGGTTATTATTGCATTATTATTAATACTTTACATGCGCATAAAGTCATTCGCGGAACAAAATTGAAATAAATTGCATTATTCATTCATCTTGAGTTGAGAAGATAACTCATTCCGTAGTACAGTCTGTCCAAGCAAAGAAGATATTCTGGCATGATGGGGAAATTACTCCAGCTCGGTCAATATTGTTTCAAAAATCATAAATGTCGCCTTAAATTGAAGATCACATTGTTTCCTACAATATTTGAGACCGAATTTCCAAATCTTGAACCAATATTGACCGAACTGGAGTCATTTTCCCATCTTTCCAGAATGTTTTCTTTGCTTGGACAGACTATCACTATGAAGTATTTGAAGTTTATAAATTATTCCTATGGTTTGGAGTTCAAGGTTTAAGTTTCAGGCTCATAATTTCCAATCGTCTTGTGTAGATTGAATTATTGTCTCTTATGTAAGTGCCAAGTGAGATTTAATGATTAGTGTAAATTGTGTTATTATGAGTGTAATAGTGAATCAATATTCGATTATTATGCATGATAGAAAAGCGTGCTTAATTTTATACATGAAATACTGGTCTCCAAATTCAATATTTAATTACTGTTGCGATCTTCATTGATTGGTTGAGTGGGAACTAATTCATAACTTGACTACCGTGAAGTAGAGACATTTAATGGAACCAGAAACAATCTATATTATACAATAGCCCTGTTTACCAAATTTCAACATTTTCTGCCAATTGGTTCTCAAAAAATCTAAGAAAAACTCCAATAGTTATTGAGCGCAACCTTAGGAAGTGTATTGGACATAGTTTGAAACTTGATTCAATATCTTCCCAATTAGTTCATCTATAATCTCGCTGAACAATATGGAACCAAGGCTCTGATTCCCCTGATGAGCTGAAAAACAATGTAGATGTAGATGGCGTCATTCTACGTTGGTTAAAGTTAATTTGTAAAATTTTCCACTGCTTTTTAAAACTAACCCTTGTATTGAATATTATACATTAATGATATATTAATAAATATTGTATTAATATGATAACATGCTAGATATATATCTGAATAGTTAAAATATTGATTTTGGATGTTTTTGTATTGAAGGATATTTCAAAGATAAATTTGAAATGCCTTCATTCCAATGGAGTTTCTATTGTTTTTGAACTATTTTTCTATTGTGTTATTAGAAAATAAAATTCATAGATTTGAATTCAAATTTGAGAGTAGGCTATCCGAATTTCAAGTTTCCTGAATTTTAATTTATCAAATTTTGCCACATCGAACTTTTGGGTAAGAAACTGTATTGTAAAAATCTGAGTAAGAGTAAGAATATGTCAAACAAGGTAAGGCTTAAGTTAGGCTGCGGGTGCTACATAGTATATACATAGTTCCACATTTATATCGTATCATATGATTTGTATATTATCATAGTAGGCTATATAGTATAAACCTCAAGTCAAGCCTCACCTTTTTGACATATTCCTACCCTAAGAATCTCATTCTAAAACATTATTTTATCCTAATAATTAATTGTTTTCTCTTGTTTCAGGTAAGCATATGGGGCAAATTTCTCATTGATTCATTACGTAAGTAGATAATTATTATTTATGATTCGACCGTTTGTAACTGACGCCAAAAAGTAAGGTGGTTTCGTCTGTCTCTTGTACGTGATGTAACCTTCTAACAGCTGATGTGAAGCAAAATAAAACTATTATCAATTTATATTTTGTGCCTGAATCGATCTCAGAGCAGAACAAAGAAAGTATTTTACAAGGAATGATAAATGACACAAAATAATCCAATGTTATTAGATACGAAAGAATAAAAAAAAAAAATTCATAAAGGAAAAATATTTTTGAGACGGACAGATTGAATGAATCCTGATATAGCTCGTCCAAGCAAAGAAGACCCTCTGGCAAGATGAGAAAATGATTACAGCTCGGTCAATATTGGTTCAAAAATTATCAATTTTATCCCAAATTGTAGATCCTGTTTCCTACATTTGTAAATCGAATTGATTATTTTTGAACCAATATTGACCGAGCTGGAGTCATCTTATCATCTTGCCAGAGGGTCTTCTTTGCTTGGACAGACTGTACCAACCAAACCAAGAAACTAGAAGCGCGCTAAAAGTTTCACATTTGGTGGCAAAACCAACTGAGCATGAGACATTTGACACCACTGGAAAACCGCTGCTTGTAGTTGAATAATAAACATGCTACTTGACTATCTACTCTAAACAACTGATTCACACTTTTGTTTTTGTCTCATTTTGTCCAAATTTCTTGTGAATGATATCCCATTTCAACTTATAAGAAAGAAAATAAGAACAATGAAAGCAAAAAGGTCAGATTGTAACTTTTTCAGCAATGTTTTGTGCGTTTCCATCAATAAAAAAAATAAATATTCTTATGGCTTTTAATGGTGGGGAGACCCTTACGGGTAGTTCCACCTCGCCAATGTGTACTAGGCGAGAACCGGTCACCCATCCAAGTGCAGTCCACAGTGTTCGTGACTTAACATCACGTTCACCGATAGATCACCCTCACCGAGAGACCAATTGCCAGTGTTTTCATCAATCTGTTTGATGGAAAAGACGTCCCATCTGGGACGTAAAGTGTGTTTACGATCTGAGCATTTTGCGTTCGTAGTTTACACACCAGAATATTCCACAACTCTAGTAGTCGTTTTAAGCCTTGCGCAGACCAATGCGTCGCGAACTCGTTGCAGTGGTTCCAAGACTTTGGACTCAGATTTCGAAGCGAAGGTTTCGGTGCAAAATATTCGTAACGCTGGGGCACGCACACCGTAGCGAAATAATTGTAACTTAGAGCGCGGGAATATTTGAGTATTTAACCTAACCACCTAATGGTTCGATAGTAGGGTAGAAGAGATACTGAAATCAACTATAATAATGATGCTGTAATACAATAATAATATCCTGAGTTATGATATAACCTACTAGTAAGGTGCCTATACTGAATGTATGTATACTGAAATGTGTATACTGAAATGTATGTATACTAATAACTGCTCAATTAAAATAAACTGAAACTTACCTGGAACATGGACAGCTTTTCCAATATCACACCAAATCTTATATTTTTCTCTTTGTGATTTGAATCATACATATTGGTATAATAACAAATCATCATATTTGGTATGTGAAAATAATCGCTAACAATTGCTCAGTGTTCATTTCCAAAGTGCCAAGAGTTGACTTTCTTCCTTTTTGGTTATGTCTGTTTACTTGCAGACGAAAATTAGAGTTAGTTCCTGAACGAGCCACAATATTCGCATGCGAAAGGCGCGACAAATGCTGCATGCAGCATTTGCTGCGAATATTCGCAAACCGAATATTTCGCAACGCATTGGTCTGCGCTAGCTCATACACCGCAATGGTTTTAAATTTTCGTCCGGCAAATTCTCAGAATTGAATTCGCACTGCAACAAACCTTTGCAACGGAATCGTGTTGGTGTGCGATTGGGGTTACAGTATTTTCTTAGTTAAAACACTACTGTCTATTGAATTGCGTCATCATACCACTAAGAATATCGGGAACTTTCAAAAAAAAATACATAACCCTACACACCAGCACCCTACTCTGTACACACCACGAAAACCATGTGGTCCCAGTTTATAGACCACGACTAAGCCTCCTCTCAGCCACGTTTTCACTGTAACCATATTGCAGTAACCACGATTTCTCAATGTATTTCTCTCAAAAACATGTTCTGGATCCTCTGTATTCCATGTTTTAGGTGCTCTGTTTTCACAAAAAACACCGTCTCTCAAAGATTTGAAGTTTGGAGTTTTGTGTAAGTTCAAATTTCACATTTCAATCGTAGGAAATATTCTGATCTACAATTTGAGAACAAATCAATATTTTTTGAACCAATATTGACCGAGCTGTAGTCATTTCCTCATCTTGCCAGAGGGTCTTCTTTGCTTGAACAAAACTATACAATACGTTTCAACTGGACATTTTAAACACGCCTTAAAGATGCTCATTCATTGCCTTAACTACATTTCAGAAGCTACTTCTCATTTAAACACTTTTCTTATATTGTGTAATCACTTGAGATACGTTCAAGATGCACAAGTAGCATCTGAAAAAAGTTTAAGATTCTATTTCTTTGTACAATATTCATCTGAAATAAAACTACACGTTTTAGATGCTCTACATACGGCTGGAAAACGTTTTAGGTAGTAAGTTTTCTACCCATCACGTTGTGAGGTGGTGTTTTGTCTCAGACCACTCTCACTGTAGGTGATACAGACCCTTTATTCAGCAAAACATGGCGACTTTGAGGCTAGGTCGGCGTTTCTTAAGTGAATTCCACGGTAGCAGGATGGCCAATAAGAATGGGGTAATTATGAGGATGGGTTCTCAGCTGACATACAGAACTGCTCCAGCTCGTGACCGGTAAATGGGGGGGTCCTGATACCATTAATGGGGGGGGGGGTGTGATGATGCCAATGTGGATCGGTTCTTATAGTTTTCGCTGTGTTGTTGCTTCTACAAGTTTCATTCCTTTTTTCAATATTTGTTAACATGTTGAACGAATTCGTTGACATGAGTTTTTCAGAATATTCTATTTGTGATAGAGTGGTAGAAAGGACTTCTTTGTCCTAACTCCGCCTAATAAAGGATATTTTCGTTTCATTTCATAAAGGGTGTTACTGTATTTTAGTTACTTGTAATTCAAGTGCCCTTATATTATTATTTTCGTTTATTTTGTTCAATTTAATTTAATTTATTCGATAAATGTAATACAAACATGAGTACAAGAGGCATAATACCCAAAACTGTTCCTCAACCAAATTTATAATAAAAGTCCGGAGTAAGGTTGAGTCATGTAGTGAAACTTCAAAATAATTTTACCACTAGAAGAAAAGACAAACAATTTCATATTTAGAAATAGATTGCTGTAATGAAAAGTAGGTTTATAATGCCTCCCAAAGTAGGCTTCTATTCCTACAAGTCGCGGGCACAAGTCGTAATAGAAACAAGTACAGTGAACAAAAATCATCTTACCAGTTTGTGCTGCTCTATACAACTCTGTGTTTCCTTTATCGCAGGGCTACTATCAACATTTTTTTTCATTTCAAATAATAATCGCAGTACCCTTTTCAATTATTTTTATTAAAGAACAATATTAATGCGAAACAAGTAATGCATTAATAAAAATTATTGAAAAGGGTACTGTGATAATTATTTAAAATAAAAAACTCCGTGTTTCTATTGCATATTCGTCACATGTAACAAAATTAATGAGAATATACAAAAATCAACAACTTTGAAGGAATATATTGATATGAAAATAATATATTTCCAGAATATCTAAATCATCTAAAACCACTCTCATGTATTTTATTCTTCAATAGCCTACTATTCTTAATGTTACCAATTATTCATTTTCTAATAAATACAGTATCAGCCAAAATTCACTGGTAGCTCGTACCCACGAAAAAGGTGAAGTGCCCGTATATTTTACTGTACAGCACTTCACTTATTTCGTGGGCCGCCAGTGCCAAAATTAAACGTAGGCTACTGAAACTGTTAGGTGCTATTGTTCAAGTACTACTTCTGTATTGTTTTTTTTGGCTGGTACTGTATTTCCAACAATAATTATATTCCAAAAATTTATTCTCTTACTTATAAGATTTAGACACTTTTCTCTTTACAACTCTTCATGTCTGATTTCTCTTAATTCTCACACTCATTCTCCCTCAAAACACTCTTGTTCTCCTTCCTTCTCATCCTTAATCTCGCTTTCCACTTCTTTTTTCCTTCCTTTCTGAAGTTTCCATTCCATTTTTACTGACTAATCCACACAATCACGAATAAGGTGTTGGATGATATTACACCGCGGCTTCGATTCCTTTGTAGTCTACATCTCCTTTCTCTCTTTTTATCGTTCTCTCTCCCTCTTTCCATCCTCCTTTTCGCCATTTTTATCACTTCCTGTCTTCACGATCTCACACACACACCAGGCAGTCTCTCGCCTAAAACCCTCCTCCAATAACACTTCAGAATAATAACCCTTTATCACCAATTAAGCTACAATATTCCGCCACGTTTTCATTCTCCTTCTGCTTCATGCTTTTTCCTTTTATTCTTTTCATTTTCTGCTCCTTTTTATTCATCTTCTTCTCTTTCTTTCTTCTTCTCCTCCTTTGCCTTTTTTGTCATCTCCTCTTTATTTTTCTACTTCTTTTAATATTCTTCTTCTCGTCCTCCTTATTTCCAATATCACTTCTCTTCCTTGTCATCCTTTGTCTTCTTTTCTCTCCATGACCTCTTTAATTTTCTTTCTTATTTCTCTCTTACATCTTTATTCCTATATTAGGCCTAGTAATATCTATTTTTCTTCTCACATTTTCGGTTCTACTTCATCTTCTTCATCATTTAATGTTTATTTAAAAAAATCGCTTTATTTGTCATATCCTGTCCATTTCTTGGTTTTGTTCAATTATATATTCTTAATCATTAAAACCATTCTTCAATCATCCTCCTCAAGAATCTTTATCTGTTCCTTGCCATGAATTATCTATCCACTTACACTGATATTTTCCCTAAACTTCATTTTTCATTTCTCTTTCCACGTTTACTCTTCTTCTTTAACTTTCTTCAGTTATTTTTTCTCTCTACTACCGGTTTTAACATTCTTTTCTCTTGGGAATTTTCTACTTGAACACCTCAGAATTCTCCTTCTTATTCTATAAAATTGTTGCCTATTCCTTCAGTCTTCTGTTCTAGCATTATTTCTACACAATAATATCTATTAAAATCTTTCTTTAACTCTCTCCTTTGTTATTATTATCTACATTCCATTTTGAATTTTAGTTTGTTCTTTCTCTTCTGATGTCATTCCTACCTAATTGTGCACTCGTTTTCCCCCTCTCCTCTTCAACTTGTCCTTTTCATATCTCCTCCTACTCCTCCTCCTCCTCCTCCTCCTCCTCCTCCTCCTTCTTCTTCTTCTTCTTCTTCTTCTTCTTCTTCTTCTTCTTCTCCTTCTTCTTCCTTCTTCTTCTTCTTCTTCTTCTTCTTCTTCTTCTTCTTCTTCTTCTTCTTCTTCTTCTTCTTCTTCTTCTTCTTCTTCTTCTTCTTCCTTCTTCTCTCTGCTCTTTCTTCTTACTCAGCTCTTCTCCACCTCCTGCTCTTCCTTCTTCCTGGTCCTCCTCTCCTTTTGACACTCCATGCTTACTTCGTTTTCTTCATCTTATTCTTCTCATCCTTTTCTGTTGGTTCTTCACCTCTCATTTACCTGCAACTTTGCACTAATGCGGCACTCTTGTGCCTTGTAATTTGCAGAAGCCTCTCGCCTGATTTGAAAGTCGTGTCCAGGAACCAACTCCATTATGCCAACTTAACATGAAGCGAACCCACGGTGCGATATTGGTACTTATATTGGTACTTTTTAACAGATATAGCCTGTTCAAGCAGAGAAGACATTCTGACATCATGGAAAAATAACTCCAGCTCTGTCAATATTGGTTAAAAAAATCATACATTTGGTTTCAAATTGTGAATCAGAATGTTTTCTACAACTTTGGAACAAATTTATGATTTTTAAATCTATATTGACTTAGCTGGAGACATTTTCCCATCTTACCAGGGGTCTTCTATGCTTGGACGGACTTAATCTACGTGTATTTCACTGTGTGAATGTAGTGGTATATTTCCACTATAAGCTTTATTGATAATACTCCCTTATTTCAGCAGTATAACTGTAGTTTGTCCAAGCAGGGGAGACATACTGTCAAGATGGGAAAATAACTCCAGCTCAGTCAATATTGGATCAAAAGTCATTAATTTGGACTCTAATAGTAGAAAAAATTCTGTTCTACAATTGGAGACAAAATTTTTAATTCTTGAATCAATTTAGACTGAGCTGGAATCACTTAACCATCTTGCCAGAATGTCTTCTTTGTCCGAACAGACTATATATTCACACGATTAGCTATATCATTAACATTGCTTTTCCCCAGCAGTATTGCTATATCTTCACCATTAGCTATATTAGTGTTATGTTATTTCAGTTTTAATGCTATATTCATGGTGCTACTTTTGGAGCTGAAGATATTCTGTTTAGTATTTTTGATTATAGGCTATTCTGCACAGTTGCAGTTTCCTTGTAGGTCCGCATATAGCAATAGCTTATTGATTTCAGCTTCCGTCACGAAAATTACTGAGATATTGATCATGAGTTTACCTCTCTTTACAAGGGGTTATTGAATAAATTTCAATCTGTGTGAATTAGAGAATTCCAATGATATTCTAGCGATATTCTAGCTAGTTGTTATTGCATGATTTTTGTGAAGTTCACACAATTTAGGAATATTGGTTCTATATTAGTACTTTTTAACAGATATAGCCTGTCCAAGCAAAGAAGACATTCTGACAAGATGGTAAAAAGACACCAGCTCTGTCAATATTGGTTCAAAAATAATACATTTGGTTTCAAATTGTGAATCAGAATGTTTTCTACAATTTGAGACCAAATTTATGATTTTTCAATCTATATTGACTCAGCTGGAATAATTTTCCCATCTTACCAGAAAGTCTTCCATGCTTGGACGGACTCTGTCTGTAAAGTATTGGATGACGAAAAGTTTATCCAATTAAGTTCATTTTGCAGATTAATCGGATTGAGGATTGATTCTTATAATTAAAGTTAATAGTAGGGAATTTGGAAAATGAGTTATTGTCAACATAATATCAACCCTTAAAAATTGATCATTCATCACTCCCGGATTATTTCTTGGAGTTTAAAACCTTTGACAGGAACAGAAAGTTGAGCGAAATATGTAAATTTGGACTGTATCTCAATCGAAATTGTGATGGATATAATGAGGGCTATATATGCTCTTTCTTTCACTATGTATGTTTGTCATTAGATGAATAAATGAATAAATTTTGCTCAATAGTTATTATTTTGTTAGCCACGATATTAGAACTTTGAAGTGTAAAGGGATTCATACACCATATTATTATATTACACAAGATAATCTTGTTCGAATCATAGTTTATTGAATCTAGTTGTAAGAAGTTCCAATAAAGCCATTTGTTGTCAGTTTAGGGAAATTAACGAACCAAAGTAATGTATTTTTTATACATACTGTGATCAGTAGGCTATCGCTGATCGTATCCTATTGTGATTTTCATGAGGTAAGAGTGAAATTTATATTGTATTTATCGTGTTTAATAATTATTTTTAATCATGAGTGAAAGTTCGTCACGAAATTTGTGAGTACCTACAGAGGGCTATTCTAAATTGAAATTTATTGGCCTTATACGGACACGGATTTTGTAAGAAAAAAAATTAATATAAGTTGTGAAAGATTCTATCGTCTCAAATGAAAAAGAAGAAACATAAAGAAGAATTGAAAACAGAAGAAGAGAAGTAAAAATAGAAGAGAAAAGGAGAAGAAGAATAATCGACAAAAGAACAAGAACAAGAACGAGGAGGAGTAGAAGGAGGATGAGGAGGAGGAGGAGGAGGAGGAGGAAGAGGAATAGGGTGAATTCACAGTTGAACAATTGTGTTATTAGGCGGTACAAACACAATTACGCAGTAGGAGCAACACCAAGGCGAAGCAACCCTCTAAATGATCGCATTGTTCAGCCAACTCTAACCCCTCCACCTGCTGCCCCACCACCCACATCACACCCCTAAATACCCCCCACACACATATCTCGCCTACAATAATTCCTTCCAAAGTAAATTGATGTCGAGCCGACCAGTGTAACAAACTATGGTGCCAAAGTTACTTGTTTCGTTAACTTTTGATTTTTCGAACAATTCTCTATTCTGATATTTTGTGATTGTTAGGTTTCTTCCTTTTATTTACTCTTTGATATTCTATGATACTCCCTCACTCTTTACTCTTTTACTTTCATTCACTATATGATATTCCTTCACTTTATAATTTCTTCTCCTTTCTCTATTCATTCCTCCATCAAAATTGTCGTAATTATTACCATGTTCTTCTTTCTCCTCTGAATTTTAGTTTCAATTTACGAGTAGGCTGTAGCTATACTTTGCTTTCTTTATTCATTTTCTCAAGTTTAAATAATTTTCTCTCCTCTCCATAAGTTTTCCACGCATTTTTTGACAGTTGAATGAAATGAAATCCTACAAGTATATAGGTCACCCTTATACTTATTTCTCAGGGCTACACCCTTATTCAGTGTTTTTCCACACACCACAATGTTTAGACATCCGTTTTTTTATATAATTTTTTCACTAGATTGAACAGATCTTGGCAATCACATGATTTGTATTGCTCCTACAACTCCAACTTACTTATACATCCACTCTCCTATACTTCACCTTCTTCTCCATTCTCGATATAATAAACTTGAATTTTCGAAATTTGTTGATTCATTAGTGAGTACATTACAATATCATCTAATAATTTTAGAAATAAATTCCATAATCTAGATTAACACCTTCGGTCTGATCCTATTCTCACCTTCAATTTCCATCTATTCTCCCACCTTTTCGTAAATAATTCTGTATCATTTTCTAACAATTTTCACTTTCTTTTTTCCCCACATTTTCTCTTGACATATTCGTCATCATCATCATCATCATCATCATCATTACCAATTATTTTCTCTTTGAAGACACAGTGTCAGGTGAGATGTTGTGATACTTGAACATAATTAAAGAGCACAAAATTGTCTCTATCACAGAAAATGATACAACAGAAATGTGTCATGATTGAAATGACAGAAATGATTCTGTGATATAAACAATTTTGTACTCTTTAATTATTTTCTCTTTACCAAATTTTCCATAATAATCAAATTTCACAAATTGTTTCCGTTCTTATTCTCACTAATTTTCATGTTGTTCTATCTCCATATCTTCTGGTTCCCTTTCTCTTGGTTATTTTCTTCTATAATCTTCCTTTCCTTTTCATCTCCATTTCCTTTTATCTTCATTTCCTTTCCATTCTCTTCTACCTCTCGATTCTCCTACTCATTCTCATACACTAATTACACTACATACTTATTTATCTTTCTCTACTTCTCTTCTACGTACAATATTATATACTTTTCTCGTATGCTCTCCGTACTTTTCTCGCACACTACGATTAACCCTATTGTCCTCCTTAAGACGGGATACTCCCTTCTCTCACCCCATTCTTCCGTCAAATGCCAAATGTCGAAGACACCCTTCTCAATGCCAATTGCTGATCACCTTCCCAACCTCTCTGTCGCTCTCTCTTTCTCTCTCTCTCTCTTCCACTTTTTATCACTCTCTTGCTCTCCCTTACTCATGTGAGAGAGAGGGTCACACACTTTCACTCACTCCATCTCACTCGTTAATAACAATTTCTGTGCACAACAGCCCCTAATTTTTGCCCAAGGATGTCTGCAACACGCACTACTTATTGTGAATTTTGATTGTTCCTTCACTGGATTCGATTGGAAATTATTGTTTCTGTTTCTGAACGGTTCATATTTTCTTCTAATGCGCAAGAGTATAATATTTTTCTTGTCTTTGAATGTACCAAAATAATTGATATAATATTTTCATTGCCATTGAATGAAAACAATTCATACAAAAGGAGATTGCATTACAAAATTGTCATAAACAGGTGAAGTGACCGTATATTTACTGTACAGCACTTCACCCAATTTTTGGCACGTATTATTTGTACGTAATATACGGTTGCTAGATTCTCCACGTGATAAACTTCCTTCATTTTCGATTATCTCGCCATTTGCCGGTCCGTTTTTAAGGGATGTTTGAAAATAAAATGTTGAGATGTTGTAAAAACTCTGTTATATCGGAAGAAAAATATATAGAATTTGAATTGAATTTATTGTGAAAACATTACTATAGCCAATATACTAAGTTCAATTAAGTTTGGATGAAGTGGCACTGGCTGCTCGTACCGATGAAAGAGGTGAAGTGTCTGTATCTTTTACTGAACAGCACTTCACCTGTTTCGGTGGCACGAGCCACCAGTGTAGAAGTAACCAAACGAAACGGAATGATGGGCAAGACTTTACTATAATTATTACACTGGCGGCTCGTACCTACTAAACAGGTGAAGTGCCCGTATATTTAACTGTGCAGCACTTCACCTCTAGATAATATCAATTATATATCACCTCTAAATAATATCATTATCGTTTCCCGATAAATCTTCAATTCACTCATATTTTGTTCCATTTTTTCTGTTATCACTTTATAAGGCGAAAATAGAGGAGAGATCAGAAAGATAATGCAACAAGAAGTGAAACTCAGAGGAAATCTTAAGACGTTGATTCGAAACAATGACAGAATTAAAAATGCAGAATAAAAACAAGGTAATAAAACAACAATGACAAAGTAGAAGCAGTAGAAAAACGTTGAGAAGATATATGAGAGCAAAGTCGGATTAGAAGTAGAATACTAAGGAGATGAGAATAAAGACAATGCACCGGTCTTCAATTGCCAATGCATTTAAATTCCAATTAAGAATGCATTAATTAAACTGCTCCTGTTGTCCTTTTATAAACCGATGTCAAGGACTGTAAAGGAGAATGTGACGAGGAAGAGGAGGAGAAGGAGGAGCAGGAGGAGTAGGAGGAGGAGGAGGAGGAGGAGGAGGAGGAGGAGGAGGAGGAGGAGAGGAGGAGGAGGAAGAGGGAAGGACCGATTCACAAGGACTGGAAAGGAGAATGGGAGAAAAAAGAGGAGGTAAGGGAAGAAGAAGGTAGATAAGGAGGAAAAGAAGGAGGAAGACAAAGGGGATTGAGTAGGATAAGGAACAGGAGGAGTATGAGAGGGAAGAGAAGGAGGAGGAGGAGGAGCAGAAGAAGGAGAAGGAGAAGGTGAAGGAGAAGGAGAAGCAGAAGAAGGAGCAGGAGGAGGAGAAGGAGGAGAAGAATCAGGGGAGAAGAAGAAGCACGAGAAGGTGGACAAGGAGAAGAAGGAGCAGAAGGAGGATATGGAGAAGAAGGAGCAGAAGGAATAGATGGAGAAGAAGGAGCAGAAGAAGAAGGAGCAGAAGGAGGAGAAGGAGAAGAAAGAGTAGAAGGAGGAGAAGGAGAAGAAAGAGGTGAAGGAAAAGAGGATGAGAAGGAGAAAAAGGAAAAGGGAAGGGTTATGAAGAAAAATAAGAAAAGAAGGAGGTTAAGATAAGGTAAAGAAGGAGGAGAAGGAGAAGAAGGAGGAGAAGAATCAGGGCAGAAGAAGAAGCAGGAGAGAGTGGAGAAGGAGTAGGAGTAGGAGAAGAAGAAGAAGAAGAACAAGAAGAAGAAGAATAAGAAGAAGGAGAAGAATAAGAAGAAGAAGGAAGAAGTGAGGAGTAAAAGAAGGAGGAGAGGAAGGAAATTAGGAAGAGGAGGAGTAAGAGAAGAAGGAGGAAAATAAGGAGAAGGAGGAGATTGAGGAGAAGCAGGACAAGCAGGAGGTGGAAGAGGAATGGTATTAGAAAGAAGAAGTAATAGAAGGTGGAGGAGGAGGAGAAGGAGGTGGAAGAATAGAAGGGGATGTTCAAGTAGAAAAATAAGAAGAAGAAAACGGAGGAGGAGAAGAAGGAGAAGGCTGAGGATGAAAAGAAGTACCTATGAATAAAGATAAGCCTAGCAATGGATTTATTGTGACTTAAGTCGCCTACTCCGTTTACGTACATCTACCTGTGTTCGCTACATGTTCTTTCCCTTACATTTTCTTTTGTTCTTGTTCTTGTCCTGTTTAGCGGCCTCTTTCGCTTTGTTCTGGAAGTCATTAGCGCTGTTCTGTTGTCAGTTACGGGATTGATCACTGACTTAACGCAAAAACAATGAGACAGCGGCTACCCATTTCTGTCCAAGCAACGAAGATATTCTGGCAAGTGGGGAAATTATCCCAGCTCGGTCAATATTGGTTCTAAAATTGATAACTCGGTCTCTAATTGTAGATTAAGATGTTTCCTACAATTTGAGACCAAATTCATCAATTTTGAATCAACATTGTCAGAGCTGGAGTTATTTCCTCAACTTTCCAAAATGTCTTCTTTGTTTGGACAGTGACTATCCATGTTCTCTTGTACTCTTGACATTGGATGGACATTGTGTGATTGGTCTGGTTTCCATTGTTAACTAATGTTTTTCATCAGTTTGTACAGCTCGAATCCTTGTTTAACTCGTGTTTTTGTAGTATTTATCTGTAAGATAATTAATTGGTTTCGATTTGATTCTCATCAATTTGATTGTTCATTAACTGGAATAAAAAATTCGATCATAGCTAAAAGTTTACAGTACGGTAAGTTATAATCACTTAACATTTTTTTCAACAATTTTTATCATTTTCACTGAACTCAAGCCGTTAGCACTGCCTGGTCAGGGTTCGAGACCCAGTAATACCGACTCATACCGGCTGTTTTTCACCTCATCAAATCACCTTTGCACTCATTACCCATTAGTCATGCACAAGATACAACATTTATGTTGTCATCATCCGCGATGAAAAAAATATGCAAATTTCATTGAATTAATCGGTTTCATATACTTTTTGATTTCAAAATTTTCTGCGATTCCAAATATATCATTGATTAATATTAAATATTTTGTGCAATGAGTATTGTGAATATTCATAAATTCTCTGCAATTACTGAATCCTTCAAATCTTGATACATAATTTGGGTTAAGATTATTCTAATTTTTGCATGATTCTCCAACAATTCATGTGAGGAATATATATGGTTATAAGAAGATTAATGAAGGAGGTTATTTGAAACTATTAATCATTTATTAACTGAAAAAATGCAACTTAATAGTTATTCCAATACCCCGTAGGCTCAATTACTTTTTATCCAATTTAGAGCTTATTTTCATGCCAAGAGTCCTACTTGAAAGTAACAAGCTTCGTGACTAGAACATGCGTTCAACTGTCAATCTAGTTCCTGATTGGTGGAAAGCTGGGAACCAATGGGGCGAATCAAAACTCCATCTTATTATCTATTCATGTGAGCCCTAAATGTAACTTCTACATGTGTCTATGCATAGTCTGTCCAAGCAAAGAAGACATTCTGGCAATATGGAAAAATGACTTCAGATCGGTTAATAATGGTTTAGAAATTGTAAATTTTGTCTCAAATTGAAGAAATTATTCTGCTCTACAATTTGATACTAAATTCACAATTTTTTAACCAAAATTGAATAAGCTGGAGTCATTTTCCCATCTTGTTAGAATGTCTTCTTTGCGTGGACTGACTATAACTTCAATTCGAACTCAATTACTTCAAGTTAGCTACTGCACCAATCACAACATGCAAATTCCTTGACATTTTCTGTCAATTTATGTATAAAGTCTTCTTGTTTTTATGATCTGTGTTTATGGGATTGTGTGCGGTAAATTAGATGTCATTGGTATAGTTCGTGGAAGCTGAGAAGAGACGCCGTTACAATACAGTTAACATTATGATGGCGTGTCTTCTCATTTTGAATGAGCTTTATATTTGCTAACGCATGGAATGAGTTTGAATCAAGTTAACGAGCGTTAAATCATGTTAACTCATGTACCACAAGTCAAATGATCCGTGGATTATTGGTTCTTGGTTGAAGTTTTTTGGTACAAGATCAACTGGGCAATTTGATAGTTGATGTGAATTAGGCTTTTGACGAGTATTATAATTGAGTGCATTTTAATGGGTGAACTCCTTATAATTTGTCTGGATTATTATAGAATCCTGTTAATTTAGAATACTTTAATCAATTTAAAAAATCTCTCATTAGTTTTAAAGATTTGTATCCAGTGCTTTACTGAATTTGGAGGAAACATGTAGCTTATATCATAGACACTTTTCTATAGACTAGTATAATAATGAAATAGGCATACCTAATGCATATTCATAGCGAAAAATTCTTCTTCAGCTAAAAATTCAAACAATGTTATGAATCATATCGTAGACATAGCAGTAATGATCATATAATATCAAAATTCAAAATTGTTTGTGGAAGCTTTTTTTGTTAATTTTTTTTGACAGTGAGAAATTGTAATGTTATGTTTGATTAACATGATAACCTTATTTTGGACTGTTGTAAAAATTGGTAGAGGAGCAGTTTTGGGCTTAGCCTGTTGCAATCACCTATGTTTATAATTATTCTTGAATATATTTTGACTATCGAATCTTGAATAGACCTAGTCATCGATTATCATCAATAATATTGTCAATAAAATGTTGATGGACCACATTAAAATAATAATTATCATTCAAAAAAGATTATGCAACTTTTCACCTTTAATTAAAAATTATTCAAAACTTTGATAAAACTTCGAAGACTTATAAGAATAGCGAGTAGAATAAATTCCTTTTATTAGGAATTCCAGTATGTTTCAAATAAGGTTCCAAACAGTAAATTACTACTGTAAGTAATCTTTTTGAAAATCTGAATAGTACTGTAGAGTGAGTTGAAACTTAAAATAATTAGACGAAGAAAGTTGTCTAAGTCAAATTCTCTTATGGGATTTGAATTTACATACCCAGGTGTTTGTATTGACAGGAAGGTATTCGGATTGTCATCTATTGCTTCAAATTGATCCTGAAAGATTTATCACAATCATAAATATTTATTGATATTTACGGCGGTAGAAGCGTTGAAAAAGCTATTCTACCAGGCTTTGTATGACAGTCCATATGGTATAGTCTAGGTATGACATGTTGGTCTATGGTAGGACATCTTTTATGGTATAACCTACAATGACAAGTTACCATAGCGGAAAAGGAAATGCTAGTGGCTTTTAGAAACAATTGGAAACACTAATAGGAAAGAATAAAAAAAGTAAAGGAGAAGAAAAAACAATGGGAAAAAAGAATGAATTGTGATGTTACTAAATGGGATTCGTTGAAGGTAGTAACGAGACTTTTTGGATCATTAAAGTAGAAGGTAATGCTTCCTTAATATCAGGGATTTGTTTATTTGTTCATTTGCATTTGGAAATTACTATAATTAGTTGAAACATGACATGCATTGAAAAAAATAATTCGAAAATGGTACTTTGGTAATTATTCAAAATTTTAAAAAAGTAGAAGGTAACTTTAACATGAAATGAATACTATTGGGTAAATAATGAGCTATGGAATGTTCGAGAAATATTTAGATCAGTTTGAGTATTTGACCAGATTTTGCCAATTTATTTGGAGGGTTGAAAATAACATTTGATTTTAGCTGTAAAAGCAGGGCTTTAGTTCATTCCTTTTTTATCGAATTTTACGATAAAATACAGACAGTGATTTTTATTGTGTTGGAAGATAAAAGACAAGAGCATTTTATAGTTAGCGAACAATAAATTGATAAGAACCAGTATTTATCAAAATTGAAAAGAGTAAAGTATTCATGGTCACGGAATGATTTCAAGATATAATTGGAAGAGAAAGTCAGAGAAATGGTAATAAAGCAAGAGAAGAATAAGGGGAAGAATCTAAGCATTGAGAAAAAAAGGAAATGAAAGAAGTGAAAATTGTGCAAGATGAATGAGAGGGAATAGAAGAAGAAGATGATGATGAAGAAGAAGAAGAAGAAGAAGAAGAAGAAGAAGAAGAAATAGGAGGAGGAGATGAAGAAGAAGAAGAAGAAGAAGAAGAAGAAGAAGAAGGAAGAAGAAGAAGGGAGAGAAGAAGAAGAAGAAGAAGAAGAAGAAGAAGAAGAAGGCAATTAAAGCAAGGATCGGATAGGCTCAGCTGAAAGCTGAAAAATTATAAGAATGGATGGAGAGAAGAATTATAATTAGGAGAAGAGGAGAAATACTAAGATAAATTTAATACAAGTAGAGGAAGAATTGAGAGAAGAAGCATTTGTATTTGAAGGAGCAAAGAAAACTGTTCCAAGATAAAGCAGCTTTATTGGATTGTAAAAATAAGTGAATTGCTACTACCGTTCGTTTCTCTCGGAATCAGCTCGAAATTTATAATATCAATAGAGAAATTTCTGCCATCTTTTTGTCCCGCGCTTATCTTACTCAGCTAACAACGAATCTACTCTCAATGTCCTCCTCTTCTTTCCCTCCCTTCTTCTCTTCTCACCCTTTCCCCCCTTTTACCCACTTATTCTCCTCCTTTTCGAGTCCTTCCTGCTATTATGAACAGGAGAGAATATTATTCTCGAGCAGCTTCAAAGGAATCTGCAACCGTGAGGCGCCTTCTAAGAAAGGAGGTAGAGAAGAAAAGGAAGAAGAGGAAGAAGAAGAAGAAGAAGAAGAAGAAGAAGAAGAAGAAGAAGAAGAAGAAGAAGAAGAAGAAGAAGAAGAAGAAGAAGAAGAAGAAGAAGAAGAAGAAGAAGAAGAAGAAGAAAGAAGAGAGGAAGGAGGAGGAGGAGGAGGAGGAGGAGGAGGAGGAGGAGGAGGAGGAGGAGGAGGAGGAGGAGGAGGAGGAGGAGGAAGCAGGAGGAAGCAGGAGGGACAGGTCTGATGAAAAGATACAATAATGAAAATCTCTGAGCGTATTCCTGCTTTTCTTGGAATAAGAATGAAGAAAGATCTTGCCTGCCTTTCTATATGCTAAGATCTTTCCATTTCACCTGGAATATAATGCGGAGAAAAGATACGTAGAATAATGAAGAAATTTCTAAGAGAAGAGAAATAGCGTGACGGAAAGCATCTGAAAAAAGAGAGATAGGAATAGTTGAACGTGTAATTTGAAAGAAGAATGATTGAGATTCCTTTGAGAAATTAAGAATCTTTCAAGCATTGAAAAATTCATTTCATGTTTGTATTTTCGTTATAATATAGACATTATTGTTCTTGAAGTATTTTGTTGAAATATCCTTCAATAACATCTCTGGGTTTCCAGTGAACTCAAATATCATCTCAGATGTTCTTCCTTCATTGGAATTGTTCTTCAAAGTCATTATTTATTTAAACTGATAGTTGCATACATAATAACCATTCTGTTTTCAACAACAGAAGAGACTAGAGATCCACACTAATCCTATAAAAAACTATGCTTTGAAAAAAATTTTAACAAATGGATGATTATTACATAGATTGATAGATTGTAATTGAATAGAATATATCGTTAGATATATCAATAGAATAGATGGATTGTACAATGGTTTTCATAATTTCAAATCATTTCAATAATGATTGCAATCCTCCTCACTTGATAAACAATCACTTCACCATCTATTATAATGACTGACTGATTCATCACCAGAACTAAAAATCCACTGAACTCAAATTTGTATGTTCAGTTGGACGTTTAGTCGCTCGCTCGAGAACCAATCGGTAGAAAATGTTGATATTTGGTAGGCAGGTTCCGATAAGGTCTAGAAATATTGTGTTAAAATATATTTGAATTCCGTTCAAGATTACAGTAATCAGTTTTTTAAAATTGTAGATGTATTGCGGGTTGCATATCTTCCGCCTTGATACGACCAATCCTTACTGTAAATTCAATGGTTCAGCGAGATAGATGAACTAATTTGGTAGATATTGGATCAAGTTTCAAAGCGTCCGATATACTTCCCAAGGTTACGCTCAATGTTAGTGTTTACTATTTTTCGGAATTTTTGGAGTTTATCTTGGATTTTTTGAGAATAAATTGGTAGAGAATGTTGAAATTTGGTAAACTGGTCCAGATTAGGTCTAGAAATGCTGACTCACACTGCTGATACTGTCGCAATCCTCCTCACTTGATAAACAATCACTTCACCATCTATTATAAGTCATCATGAATAAAATACTATTTTATTGACTTTGCTGGAGCAGTAAACTAAACTGTAACATCTTTTTTTTAATGTTATTCACAGTACCATTTTCAATTATTTTTATTCATGCATTTGAAAATGACTATTAATAGTCGAAACATGTTATGCATGAATAAAAATAATTGAAAAGGGCTGCGATTAACATTCAAAATAAAACAACAATAATAAAGTAGCCCTAAGATAAGGGAAACAGCTTATTTGTGTACTATACTGCCAGTAAAGTCAATAAAATTACAGTTAATCCTAATGAATTAGAACACACTTATAGTGTCAATTCTACCGTGATTGCAGAAGTCAGAATGTATAAAACTAAAAGTGTGTGATTTGTGTTCGAAATATTTAAGAGCATTGCTTAGTTGGAGTTGCAAAGGGGGATTGACTTTGGAAGATCTTCTTTAGAGTAAAATTCCCGTATTCATTTAGGATAGAACTGTACTGTTCATTAGCCAAGTGCTAGATTGCAGTTAAAATTCATTAAAAAAATTATACCGTTATTACGTGGAATTGATAATTCGATAGAAATGTATTTCATTATGGAGCAATAATGGTCGACAACGACTTGGTCGAATTTTTATACTTGATTGAACACAGTGTAAGGATATAATAGTCCAATCATTGGTCGAAGTAGTGTATGACTTGAATAATTCATTATTTGAATTTTGTATGATGCATGAAAATTATCCAATATGAAAAATATATAGTTCTTTTGAACGGAATTTACAGACAATTCCTTCACTGAATAGCGTACAAACAACTCAATTCCTCAATAGCTCTTAACAGTCTAACACCAGGGGCTGAATGTTTGACCCAGTGACCTCTAGAGAGCATCTTTATTCAGATTCTCTCGTCCTTCTGAAGGGCAACTCAAGGTCCTCAGGTATTCTATCAGCTGACACAATGGTCTTCACGAGCAGTTCCACTCCGAGGAAAAATTATGGAAAACTGACGAGAACGGAGGAAAAGAGCAGAAAATTATTATGAAAATGAAAACCAACCATGTATAGTCTGTCTAAGCAAAGAAGACATTCTGGCAAGATGGGAAAATGACTCCAGCTCAGTCAATATTAGTTTAAAAATTATAGATTGGGTCTCAAATTGAAGGAATTATTCTTATCTACAATTTGAGATCAAACTTATAATTTTTGAACCAATATTGACCGAGCAGGAGTCATTTTCCCAATGAATGTCTCCTTTGCGTGGACATACTATACAGTAGGGCAATGTGTCTGTGTTCTTTCACTACCTATCTAGTTTTTTCTCCTCTTTTTTGTTTCATTGTTTTCGAAAATGAGCTGCTCTTTATTCTTTTGTCAACTGTTGAACAGAGGAAGGCTCATCAATTCTTTTGTTGGAAGTTGAGAGGAGGCTCATCAATATTTTGTATGTGAGTAGAGCAGCTGTTTTGTTGGGCTTTTGTTTTGTGAAACCAGCTCGCGGTTTTCTCATTATTCTCGAGAACTTGAGAGGTTAGTCATGAAGTATACTGCCACTGCTGCCTTGAAGCTTGTAAGCTGTGGATATGCGGATTATAGACCACGTTGACACAAATAATATATGTATATATATGTCGTATGGTTATATAGGTGTCAGCCAATAAAATAAAATAATAGAGCAAGTTTGCCCCCGTCAATATTAAAAATACAAAAAAAGTTAAATTGAGAATTAGAAAAAAAAATCCTTACTAATATATGTCATATGTCATATATAATATGTGTCATGATGTACCATACCAATTATTATTATTTTATATTGTTATAATTTACAATATTTGTAAATTTCGAATGTTTCATTGATATTTCTCAGTTTTTCATTTTCGGAAGCCAAAATTTGTGTATAATTTGAGTTTTGGGTGTGAATATAACCCTTATTTTCAATACTTATTTCCTCTTAGGGCTGCTGTATTTATAAAAATTGAAAAATAATTTAAATCAACGCCGAAACATAGTAAAATAGAATTATTTTAAAATAGGTACCTTTATTTTCAATATGAACTATTCAGGATTGGCAAGGAGAGACGTTTTGGACTTGGAGAATTTGGAGTATTTCAAGCTCTTACTAAAAACCACTGGCGGCTCGTACCCACGGAACAGGTGAAGTGCTGTACAGTAAAAGATAAAGGCACTTCACCTGTTTCGTGGGCACGAGCCGCCAGTGTTAAAAACAAATTATAATATTGTTAGTTCAGTTCATACTTCATAGCCTAGGCTATCGTTTTAGTGGTAGAGTTCAATAAGGAAATTAATTGTTGTGAAAGCCTTCATAAGTTCTTGAATCTTGTGGAGTTAGGTTCTAGAGCTTTCAAAGCTATGAATTATGAATGAATGAGGGCTAGCACTTTTTCAGAAGTATTTTTCTCATTACATTGAAACGTCTCATTGAATCTCTGAATTCACCCCATCATCAACCATTATTCATTACTTCTAGTATTTATTAATATTTTAAGTTAAATTTATATTTTTATTTTAATCTTCTTTATTCCAGAATTTTTATAGAAAAGTTCTATTAATCTTAATCTGCTTTTAAAAATTCCAATTGAAATTACCAACATTTTTTACATCATTTATAAGCACCGTAAACATTATGTTTTAAACTTGTGTTCATGGAAAGGACATCTTTGTTGTCCTTTCCCAAGAATGGACATCTTTATGTCCAAACTTCGCCTTTTCATCTAGACAATTATTCAATCGTAATTTAAAAGATTGCCAATTAAATATATTTTAATAAAAGTTCTATAATATCGCGTTCATGTGTATCCGTGTTTGATGAATAATGTTACTATGTTTTCAGCTCGTGACGTTTTTAATAGAAGTAATAGCTACTGTATATTCATTTCTGTATAATAGAAGTACACTTACTCCTTTATGTTATTACGTACTTTATTTAAGCAATCTAGAATTGAAGCGTTTATGTATTGTTATTGTCTATATGAATAAAGAAATCTAATCTAATCTAATTGATAAATGTGTAATGTTCGATTTATTTCACTCACTCGAGCAATGAGTATTTCAAAGAAGCTCGTGACATGTTTCGAAAAAGTTTAGAACAAGTTTGTAAAACAAGTTGTTCAGAAGTAGTACAGTAGTTAGTTTGAATATTTAAAAAATACAATAATAACTTGAATAAAAATTAATTCACAATAGTTATTAACTCATGAAAACAGACAATGGTTGGTAAATTACTAGTATTGAACAAATCATAATCCACAAAATCGATATGAATTATCAAAACAAAAGCGTAAATTTTGTTCGTAGAAACTTTCATTCATATATTGGTAGCTACTACTTCCGCGGTTAGAAAGCCTGGGGCTTCATTCATAACAACTGATTTTACTACTCCTGTTCTGATATAGTCTGTTCAAGCAAAGAAGACATTTTGGCAAGATGGGAAAATGACTCCAGCTCGCTCAATATTGGTACAAAAATTATAAATTTGGTTGCAAATTGTAGAAAAGGGTTTTTTCTACAATTTGAGGCCTGATTTATAAGGTTTGAACCAATATTGACCAAGCTGGAGTCATTTTCCATCTTGCCAGAATGTCTTCTTTGCTAAGGCAGACTATACTACTGTATACTGATGATTTGTAGTGGAATACAGTACAAAACGTTACGAATATAGATACTATAGATATAAATGTGGCATAGCTTAGATATCACAAAGCTTAAAAATTCGGAGCGTGGCTTGGAGAATGTGGGTTATCTGCATAATGAGAGTAATTCCAGAGGCAAATTTTTATCACTGAATTTGATTGGTGGTAGATTTCGAAATAATTATCGGGTACGTATTACATTAATATTGATTATGCAGCTACTGAACGCTGGTACAAATTATACCTTTTCATACTAATAAGGCGAAGAACAATAAAATACTGATTTCATGCTCTGATAAATAGGCCACGATACATTGGAAATATGCATGCGTTGATGGAGGTGGGTAGGTGAGATTTATTTATGAATGGATACACGCTCTTTTCATTCTTAGCTTGGTTTCCTTTCTTATTATCTTAATATCTTTTTCTCGTTTTCTCATTTTGTTCTAGTCTTCTTTCTCTGTTGTCTCTTCATCCTTCTTCACTCATCTCACTATTTTGAATCTTTTTCAAATTTTTTCTCCAATCGTTTTCTTATACTTCACGCCTTTCTTCTTTTCCTTCTACTTTGTCTATCCTCCTATCTATCTGTTCTTCCACATCTGCCTCTTCTTCCACCATCTTATTCTCTTCTCTAACCCCTTCATTTTCCCCTCTTTCTTAATTTTCTCTCCAGTGCCATTTTCTGTTTCTTACTAAAATTCTATTAGCCTATTATTGATACTCTTAGTTCATCTTTCTCTTTGTTTATCTTCTTCTTTTACTTCTTACTCGTTCTCCAGATACTGTTTTCATTTTCTTGCCTTCTTGCCTTCTTTTCTTATTTTTTCTGCTTCTCATAGTATTTCTCTTGGTCATCTCTCTCTCTTTCCCTACTTTTCCTACTCTCCTCCTTTTTGTTGAGCTCCTATATCTTTTTTTTCTCCTCCTTCACACTCCTATCCCTCCTCTCTTCCTGCTTCTTCCTTCGCCTTCTACTTCTTCTTCACTATATTTCCCTCTCACTGTCTTCATTTTTATTCAAATTTCTCTCCCACACCCCCTCCTCTCCTTAAGCTCTCTACGTTTCTGTCATCTGCTTTCCTTTCGTTCCTCTTTTATCCTTTCTTTCCTCTCGTTTTCCTCCATTCCTTTTGTTCCTCTTCTTTATTCTTGTTCTTCTCCTTTCCTTTTCGTCTTCTCATTTTGTTCTAATCTTCCTGTTGTTCTAATCTGTTGCGATCCTCTTCTATTAACAAGAAAAAGTAGCCCGCTAATTCATGTATTTGTGCCGCGTATTACGGTAGTAGTCGATTGTAAAGTATTGTTTTTGCTATAGTCTGTCCAAGCAAAGAAGACCCATTGGCAAGATGGGAAAATGACTCCAGCTCGGTCAATATTGGTTCAAAAATTATAAATTTGATATCAAACTGTGGAAACCACTCTGATCTTCAATTTGATACCATATTGATCATTTTTGAACCCATATTGACCGAGCTGGAGTCATTCTCCCATCTTGCCAGAGGGTCTTCTTTGCTTGGACATACTATAGTATTGTGATCAGTAGCTGAGTACCTCATTTGCATATTGGAACATAGTCTGTCCAAGCAAAGAAGACTTTCTGGCAAGATGGCAAAAAGGATTCCAGCTCGGTCAATATTAGCTTAATAATTATAAATTTTGTCTCAAATTGTAGGAAACATTCTGATCTACAATTTGAAACCGAATTTATAATTTTTCAACCAGTACTAACCGAGCTGGAGTTATCTCTCCATCTTGCCAGAATGTCTGCTTTGTTTGGACAGATAGCTGAGATGAGAAATGGCATTGATTATTCAATTGTAATATCTGCTGGGCTCCAGGCGGTTCATTCAACCGGACCGATTAGATTGCGGTACAAGTTGCGGTTGAATAGTTAGTTTATAGTTATAGTTAGTTGGTTAGTTAGTTACAGTTTTAGTGGGCTTGACTACAGTAACTATGGATATAGTTAGTTGGTTGGTTGTTAGAGTTTGAGTGGGCTTGGAATGTGAGTTACTATAAGGGTAAAGTAATGGAGAGATTTTCTAGTTATATTCAAATCAGAAGAGATTGATCATGATAAGGAACTGAATAATAGAAAACATGTTACTAACTTGTAATTTTATGTAGGCCTATTGTCAAATTAACAAGAATTTTAGCCTAAAACTGTATGCCAAAAAAGAATTCAAGTCGTAATTTCAAATACGATTTCATAATTGAAAATAAATGAAAATCAAACACCCTTTTAAAAAACCTTATAAAATTATTAAAACACAGACATGTTTCGGCACATTAGGCCATTATCAATATTGATAAAATAATAATTATTGAAACATGTCTGTGTTTTAATAGTTTTAAAGTTTTTTGAAAGGGTGTTTGATTTTCATTTATTTTCAATTATTTTAAATAGCCCTAAGTTTTACGATTTCATAAGTATACTTCACTTTTTTAATATCATTTTTCTATAATTTTTACAAGGTTTAGAAGGTAAGAGTTTGATAGGGAGTAATGAGTATTCATTACACTGAGTTTTCCATTACACAGTCCAAACTTAGTACAGAGAGGAAGCTCCTTATTGAAGATAAAAATAACATTTCATAGATCTCCGCCATATTGAAGATAAGCTCCTCTATGTATAATTATTGATTAAACATTTTAAGATCATTTAAACTTAGTTTGGATATTTTACCTAGCTATTATATATTTACCTAGCTGAATTAGTAGGAAAGAATAATGAATAAAAAATAATGATACTTTTCAGTCAACCAATAGCTATTTTCCTGCAATTTTCGGTATTGTCGAATAAGCTTTCCTACCTGTAAGAAGAAGACGCAGAAGTACTCAAATATCTTGAAGTGAGAGCACAAGAATAATAACAAAAACAGGAAAAGAAGAAGAATAAAGAAAGAGAGAAAGAAGAAAAGAAGAAGAAGAAGAAGAAGAAGAAGAAGAAGAAGAAGAAGAAGAAGAAGAAGAAGAAGAAGAAGAAGAAAAAGAAGAAGAAGAAGAAGAAGAAGAAGAAGAAGAAGAAGAAGAAGAAGAAGAAGAAGAAGAAGAAGAAGAAGAAGAAGAAGAAGAAGAAGAAGAAGAAGAAGAAGAAGAAGAAGAAGAAGAAGAGAAGAAGTAAGAAGAAGAAGAAAAAAGGAGAAGAAGAAGAAGAAGAAGAAAAAGATTATAAAAAGGGAGAATAGAAATGCAAAGAAGAAGAAGAAGAATGAAAATAGAAAGGGGGAAAAAATAATAAGAAGTGGAAAAGAAACAAGCAGAAGAACAGGAAGAAGAAGATGATCAAGAAGTGAAAGGCAAGGAAAAAGGAGAGAATAATAACAAGGGAAAGAGAAACAAGCAGAAGAACAGGAAGAAGAAGAAGAAGATGATGATGATGATGATGATGATGATGATGAAGAAGTGGAAGGCAGGGAAAAAGAAGAGAAAGAGAAACAAGCAGAAGAACAGGAAGAATAAGATGATGATGAATATGAAGGAGTGAAAGGCAAGGAAAAAGAAGAAAGGAAGTAGGGAATATGTAATCGGAAATGAAGATCTGTCATCGGTGGTGTAATAAGGTTGCTTTGTGAGGGGTGCAACAATCACGTGAGGATTACGGTGATTACTAATATGTTATCACAACCATATCTGCTGATTTCTAGCGAGCGGAAGTGACAGGAGCACTATAGTCTGTCCAAGCAATGAAGACCCTCTGGCAAGATGGGAAAATGACTCCAGCTCGATCAATATTGCTTAAAAATTATCAGTTTGACCTCAAATTGTAGATAAGAATGTTTTCTACACTTTGAGACCAAATTTGTAATTTTTGAACTAATATTGACCGAGCTGGAGTAATTCTACCATTTTGTCAGAAGGTCTTCTTTGCTTGAACAGACTATAACTAATGTCTTACTTCTTGTGTTTCTCCCTCTTGTAGCCTAGATTAGCACCCAGAACTTCATAATAAGAAAATCGTTGGCAGAAGTACGGATATTTGATTGCTTAGGCCATTATTGTACAAGGAAAAGTCCTATAAAAAAAGATGCAATTTTCATTCCTTATTTTTGTCTTATTTCATATGACATAGAAATAATACTGTCTAACTCCGGTTGTAGAATGACGTCATTCAACAGTGATCAGGGACAAAACATGCGAAGATTGAATGATTAACGTCATTTTACAACAGTAAAATTTGATCCAATTTGCTAATACTTTTTCGAGGTTGAGATGAATTTTAGCGTTACTTGGCAAAACATGTCTATTTTTGAAACTTCCAGTATATAAACTTTATTCCATCCTCAATGTTCACAAACATTACAAATAAAATGTGAACATGATTTGTAATAGTTAATACATCAGATTATGAAACAAAATTTAAAAATATTGGTTGAAAAATGTAATGCAAACAAAGAAAACAAAACATCCCGAGGCTTAGCCTGTAGGGGATGGAGTATCATCAGTTTGATTCTATTTAAATTGTAATTGTAATATTGTTATATTACAATATTGTAATATTGGTTCAAAAATTATCAATTTGATCTCAAATTGTAGGAAACAAGCTGGAGTCATTTTCCCATTTTGCTAAAGGGTCTTCTTTGCTTGGATAGACTATATCAATAAACTTCAATTGATTTGGAAGGCGAAACACTTATTTATAGTTTGTAAGGAAAATCTATTGAGACTAGTTAAAGTTTTGTGAACTATTAACAATTTTTCATCGCTTCTAGCATTAAGACCTCTTCCTATACAATTCTCATTTCCACGAGTAAGAACAGAGGCCCTTGAAAAGTCTATTACCCCTCCTTAATTTATTCTTCATCAAGGTTTTTCCTCCCACCCCTATACGTTAAAAATGGAATAATGTCAAAAGCAGAGACGTAAGGCTTCTTAAAAGAAAATTGAGCTTGAAAAAAATGAACGAAAAAATCGTAATGACTGTTGTTCTTAGCGGAAAGTCCTTGACTTGACAGTGTTTCATTCAAGTCTAATAGAAAGTAATGTTTTGCCTTTTTATTTTTCATTATTTTCACTGGGGTAGACTACGTTCTTTGGGCTGAGAGGTGGGTGAATTCTTTCTCAAATCTTTGATGACAATCTTTTTATTTCAAAGTCCTTTGTGATGAAAATGTCTCTACAATATGATTGAGAGAACAGTTTTTTTTTCTTAAATTATTATTTTTCAACTCAATAGGTGGTCCTCTTTTGAGACAGAAAGCCGATTTAGTATGAATGGAATGATCAAAGCGTCTTAGAATTCGTACAATATAGTGATTGAGAGGGTATTCTTGTTTTTGTTCTTTATTAAAGGTTTGATGAATTGTATTGGAAAGTTAGTGGGATTCAAATTAAGGCATTATTATTAAAAATTTTAATCAATCATACAAAGTATTCATTGATTCACTGGTATTAACGTTACCTCACAGTTTCAATGTTTGACAGATTCAATAAAACCTTGTCCTATTAATTCTAACTGATTATTCATTCTTTCTTCATAATTTTCTTTGATTGTTATATGAAAGATAAGCAACGAATATAACCTAAATTTGGATTTTATTCTAAATTGGAAAATGGACAGTTTTGTGCTTAAGCCTGTTGAACCTTACCAGTAAGTAATATTTGTAACTTTGGAGTAAACTAATATCAAAATTCTAAATTGTTTCAAGTGGATTTTCTTAAAAGTTTGTTTGTTTGTCAATGGAGCAACAGCCCTATGAAGGGCCTAGGCCTACCAGCTGGTTGCCAGTTTCATATTCACCGAACTATACAGTCTATCCAAGCAAAGAAGACTTCTTAAAAGTGGGAATTGTAATATTAGTTCATGATTATTTGACATAACCTTGTTTTGGACTGTGTAGTATAAATTGGTTGAGGAGCGGATTAGGGCATGACCCTGTTGCACTCAACAAAATGTAATTTGAATAAATGATGATTTGATTGATTGATATTTGTAAATAACTGAATAAATAAATAGATAAATTAGTATAATTCAATATAATAGGTTATAAATACTCGTACTTCTCGAAATTATTGATCATCATGTTCAAAACATTATTTATTCGCTTTACAATATTTTTATGGTGTGTTTCAATTTTCATTTTTCGATTCTCACAGTTTTTCAATCTTATGACTCAATCCCTCCTGAAGGACACATAAAAATAATGAATTAAATACATTAATTAAATCATGTGTTTAATGCATGGTTGAATTTTCTTCCACGTATTCCAGTATAATACTCTCGTTTTCTAATTGAATGTTGTTGAATTAGCACTTTCAATGTTTCCTTAATCTCAGTGCTACTTTTATCACTGTTTTTTATTTTAAATAACTTTCAAAGTAACCTTGTTGAATTATTTTTTCAATGCATTACATGTTTCAACTAATTATAGTCATTTCGTACTTTTAATTATTGTTTTAGATTCAGATTGCTCAATTCAATGCATGTACCATTTTATCCATTTTTTTAAAAGAAAATTGAACCGTAAAAAGAACACCTTAAATGAATAAATTCATAAATCATACGACATCGGTATGTGTTGCACGTAAGTCATAGTAATCACCCATTGCTGAGTCGACCGATCATGTCCAATAGAAGGTATTATGGTTTCCTGTCATCTTGGGGCGGTTGGGGGGGAGATCTATCCCCTCAGCTGAGTCAACCCGCTAACAACCCCAACAATTCCATCATCCCCTTCGAGATATCGAAGGCCTTGTGACGTCATACCACTTGGGTGAAAATCGATTGGAATCACAAGTAGTAAGGGACAGGACAGTTGTTCCAAGGCATGTAGAGTGGAGATGGTGACACTATTGACCTGATTTTATTCAATGGGAGTTCGATGTTTTCTAAAGTTTGTGCGAATCTTGGAGTGGAGTATGGTTTTCATTGGAGATTCCAAATAATAACTTTTATCCATACATTTATTCATACAAACATATACATAGATGGTGTCTGCTTGTTTCTAATCAATAATAAATAGCTTTTACCGTAGATATACTATTCTATTTATAGAATATGTATATGTATGTATAGTTATGAATATGAATATGATATGTCTAGTTAGTCTATGCTTCTACTGATTAGACAGAATGACAGCTAAAAAGTCTTACAAAAAAAAAACGGAAATTGATCTAAGACTTGGCGCGCAATAGTATTATTATTTTTTTTTTTTTGCTGTGGATGATGCCCGTATAAGTATTTAAATTCACTTGTGCATGGGTAATGGAGTGTGCGAGGGTGATTTATGAGGTGCATAAACGACAATGCCTCTGGTGGGATTCGAACCCAGCGCTAGCACTAGCGTTGCAACTGAAGGTTGTAACGCCTCAAACCACTCGGCCAACCCGGCCGGCAATTAGTCTGTCAATAGTCAGCATAAGCTCGGCTGTCTCAAACTTCCAACTGATGAAATTTGATTTCTCAGCAGATTTTATTTGAAATACATTAAAAATGCACAAAATACAATGAAATTGTAGATCGGACTAGAAAAAGTGATTTTGTCTTGATACTATTTTCCGAATGAATAGAAAAGCATATTCAGGACTTATGTTGGAACCTTTTCAATACATTAAAAAAAACATTTGAGTTTACTTGGTTTCTACATTCATATGATTGCAGTTTTGACGTCTAGTGGGATCGGACTCCCCACTTTTGTGTAGACCTAATCCGGATTCTGGAGAATCATGGAATACACAACAATTTGAAATGGACATCATTGAGATAATAAGAGCTTGATTTCTCTTTATCCTATCTGTATCGTGATTGTGTGTTTATCTCTAAATGAATGAACCTTTTCTTAAATTTAGGTGTAAATTTATCTCTTTAGGTTTTTCTTTATTTAAGTGTAAATTTTCTTAAATAATCAGTTGGAACAGATATCACGGTATAAGTTGAATTAATGTATTATAGTAGAATTAGAGTATTTGATTCAGCACATACTGTACGCCTAAACATAACTTTAAGGGTACTGTGGTCTTCAATGTTTATTTCAAATGTAATTATTAGTAGCCTTGAACAACATAATTTATTTATTTATTTATTTACAAAAACATATTGTTCATCAAATGGATCATGTATGGCATAGATATTTATTGACTATTCAACATAGTATTTTCCAACTCTTATTGAAAATTTGTAATAAAATACTTGAATTTCAAGTCTTTCGAACATTGAAATCATTTTTCTCCCCACTTATTATCCAGAAAGATCTGAAAAACCTATTCCCATCACGTTCTAATAAATGAGCCGACTTTACAATGTAGCTTAGCAGGAAGTTGAATAGAAGGATGAGGGTGACAAAGAGAGTGTGAGGGAGAGAGAAAAAGGAAGAGAAAGAGAGAAGGAAAGAGAGCGATTAAGGGAGATGAAGGATTTCATACTATGAAGGGATCGACACTTTTGTCATCTCTGATAATTCCACTCCATCTTTATGTTGGGGTTGAGTATGTGTACAGTAGCCAAATTGCGAAACCTCCTGTAGATTTCGATATTGTAATGGGAACGTGTGATGCGAATAAGGAAGCAGGAGAAGAGAATGGATGAACGGGAAGGAGAAATGGAAGATGAGTTGAAAAGATAATAATGTTATAAATGTGATTTTACAATAATTGTAAGGTTATACATATACAAGGTTCAAATTAACGTTTCCTTTATCTTAGGGCTGCTTTATTGCTGTTTTCATTTCAAATGTTAATCACTGTACCCTTTTCAATTATTTTTATTCATGTTTAGACTATTAATAGTCATTTTCAAATTACAATTGATAGACATTTTTAATAATTATAATTTTTTGATTGTGGAGAATAAGAACGAGAATTTGATTAGCCTATGATTGGAAAACGAGACCATGATTGTTGGAGAAATTCATGTGAAATTATTCGGAAAGTATTGTAAAATTCAAATAAAATGAATTAATTTAAAATTCAAGTTAAAGTTGGATTTGGATTGATGTTTTACCATGCTTGTTTCAAGGTTTCTACTGATATTTATTATTTTCGAAAAATTGATTAGTTATTAATAATTATACATGTTGCGGAAATGATATTTGATGAATTTCTCAAGATGAAAGATGTCTATTGAGAAAAATAAACATGAAAAGTAATAGAGGAATGGATTAGAGGAAGTAGAGGGGAGCATAGTGGAACACCACAAAGAGAGAACTACTGTACGGATAATCCCCTACTTAACGGCACCCTCCTAATTCTTGAACCACCAGAAGGTGTTAGGAAGAGGGGAGGTCACATCATAGCCTCCCTTCTCCAACTCCTTCTCCACCACCTCCTCCTCTTCTCCTTCTACTTCTCCTCCCCCTCCTCCTCCTTCTTCTCCTTCTCCTCCTCCTCCTCCTCCTTCTCCTCCTCCTTCCTCCTCTTCTTCCTCCTTCTCTCCTTCCTACTCCTCCTCCCTCCTCCTCCTTCTCTCCTCCTCCCTCCTTCTCCTCTCCTCCTCCTCCTCCTCCTCTCCTCTCCTCCTCCTCCTCCTCCTCTCCTCTCCTCCTTCCTCCTCTCCTCCTCCTCCTCCTCCTCCTCCTTCTTCCTCCTTCTTCTTCTTCTTCTTCTCTACTTTACTTCTCTTCTTCTTCTTCTTCTTCTTCTTCTTCTTTTTCTTTTTCTTCTTCTTCTCCTTCTTCTTCTTCTTCTTCTTTTTCTTCTTCTTCTCCTCCTCTCACTCCTTCTCTTCCTCGTCCTCCTCCTCTTTCGCCTCTTCCTCGTCATCCTCCTCCCACCCTCCTCCGCGGGGCTGCCATGACACATTATTAATTTGCACCAAACTCCTTGACTCGTTTTGTCACTATCTAATCCTCGCCGCTTATCGGGCTTCACGGCGTTATTGTTGTTGGCGACTTTGTCATCATACGACGCCCTGTGGATTTTAATGAGAAATGAGGTACTCGACAACGCACATGTGTGCGACGTGGGGATCTGGAGAGGAACAGTTGCTAATACGGATTGATGCTGATTTTGATTGGAAGTGTTTTATTGTTGGGTGTCGGAGTGAGGAAGTCATAAGAAGTTAGGTAGAAGAAAAAAAGTGAAGATACAAAAGTGATTGTATGGAGTTTAGCACTGTTCAAACTATAACTTTGATTAGTTTTACTTGGTGTAAACTTCGACTGAACCTTGACTATGCTAGATTTACTTGATGTATACTTTGACTTTGACTTTGACTAAATCTACACTATACTTTGACTAGTTTTATTCGATGTATACTTTGCCTCCGTTGAAATTATTATTTGATTTTGACTGTTTCACTAGATTTTGGGAATTCTGTTCTGCACAGTCAAATCATGTACTGAATTTTATTAATTTGGAAAATAATTAGATGAAATAAAATTAACTTTTATAAAAATGAAAAATATTCCTTTTGACGAATGAGTTTCGATCTTTTTTGATCTGTTTCAATCTCTTTCAGCTGCCAAAGTTCAATTTCCTTACAAGGAGATAAACGAGGATAAAATGTGATTTAACAAATATAAACCCGAAATGTAAAGCAAATGTAAACCCGACATATTTATTCCCATTTTTCAATGTTTTAACGATGTAACCATTAGGTTTAATAATTTTCGAGAACAGTATTCGAATTTATGTATCTCATCAATTCTACATTGCAGAGAATAATCAATATGTATAAATCCTAATAATAATATGTCCTAATAACTGTTTCGAATTGCTTGCAGGTAAGGAACAAGAGGATAATATTGATTCTAATGCTGGAATCTTCAAGGTAAATAATTATTTTTCTAATTTTGGCCTTCATCTTAGAAAAAATAAACCAACAATAATATCGAATCAACAAACATATTTCAAAATGCCTGTTGTCTTATATCACCTTCCACAACTAAATAAAATAAATTATCTCACATTTTAGTGAATCACGATTTTGAGCTAAAACTTCCTCCACAATCATATATGACTTTATATGATAATCTTAACAAAGTTCTATGTGTGTGGGATGAGGTAAAGTACAAAAAAGTCTGTAAAAAGTACATCTCCTCCTAATTTACCCCCACCACAATCTTTTTCAGTTCTTTTATCGTGTGCCAAAAGTCCTCTACAGCACCTAATCTTCGAAAAAGATGACTTTTCTTTATCAAACCCCTAAACCCCCCTCCCCCCCTCCCTCATTCAACCACAATATTCTATGGAGACACAGTAGCTTCCTAAAGAACTCTACGCACGTCAACAAAGTGTGTCTTTTGGAATGGGGAAAAGAAAAGAGAGGAAGAAGAAAGGGAAGTAGGAGGAGGAGAAGGGGGAGGAGGAGGAGAAAAGAAAGAAGTAATTTTGCTTCAATTTCCTCAGCTTTGCAATAGCTTACTACACGTGTGACAGTGATTTCGATGACTGTATAGAAAGTGGAATAGGAAGGAGAAAAAGGAGGAGAAGAAGAAGAAAAAGAAAAAGAAGGAGGAGGAGGAGGAGAAGAAAAGGAAGAAGAGAGAATAACTCATTTATTTTTTTTGTGCGCGAAAAAGTCGTTACATTGACTTCCGGAAGTTTTGAACGGTTTTGGCTAACGCGTGGAGAGATGAGAAGAAAAGAAGATGGAAACAGAAGATAAAGAAGAAGAAGAAAAAAGAGAAGGAGAAGAAGAAGAAGAAGAAAAAAGAGAAGACGAAACAACGATAAATGAATGATTCTTTTCAGCCTTCTATGGAATACCTGAACTTGTGTCATATGGTGGGGATTGATGGAAGTCGAAAAAAGTCAACTTCCCATATCCCACTTTTTTCCTTATTTCTTTCTCCTCTCTTCTTTTTGTGGGGTGACAACAAGGTCGTGGTGCAAAAAGGAGAAGCAAATATAGGGCTTAATCTGCGAATCATCCCTCCCCCCTCTCCCTCCCTCATCAATCCCTATTTTAAAAGCGTGGACTGCTTTGGGGCTAGAGAGCTTCTCTTTATTTGAGAGGATTTCTGTCTTTTTATTTTAATTTCCTTCCCTTCAGGGATAGGGAAGTTTGAACAGGATGTTGAAAACGGATTTTGAAACACACGTTACGGTTAGGGAATTGGTCGAGTTGTTGGGGTTCTTCATTTTAGAATATACTCCAAGTATGCTAGACTATCTCATTGATCAAATTCCTTAATTTTATTTCTAGTATATAGTTATTAGTAGTTTTCAATACACTCAATTGAATTTATAATTCACATTGCAATATGGACAGAGGCAAAGAGCTTCAACGATTGGCGGCTCGTGCCCACGAAACAGGTGAAGTGCTGTACAGTAAAAGATACGAGCACTTCACAAGTTTCGTGGGTACGAGCCGCCAGTGGCAACCCAAAACTTCCTCTTTCTCATATTTAGTTGTGAAATTCCAAAGATTTTAGGTATTTTATGCTCCAAGAAATGTAAAGAGGTTTCTATGATATAATTCCAACTATAAGTGGATTATAGAGATGATTATATTCTTTCATCTGATTTATTCATCAACTTTCCTCAGGAAATGAAAAACTTGATGTAATGGCTCTGTCACTTCCAATATTTGTATAATATTTGTATATTTGTATAGATATTTGTTTATACATAAAATTTGTATAAGTTTTGTTATTGAGTAGTGGCCACATCGATCACCAATGAATTTCCTGTGAAATTTTATTTCAATTTTCTACAAATGCAGTTACAGAGAAAGATAAAACAAATAGGAATTGAATTTGTTCATTGACAAAGTTATATATCATATTGTAATTATGAACTTAGATGGAAAAGATGAACTGGACCTTACTATTTCATTCCTAAATTTTGATGAGTAGTCCTAACCCGAAGGGTTTACAAGGTTATGTGCTAATAAACGAAGGTATCACTTCACAGGAGAATTTCATATTTCTGGTCTGGGAAAAATTAGTTTTGATTGATAATTGGACTCAAATTTCAATTGATGGGACTCTAATAAAAAATAATTTTACGTCTACAGAAATAGGATAAGATGATAGTAATAAATAAAATATTTCTTAAATTCGAGAAAATCAAGTGAGTATTCAGACAACCGTCTTCTCTTTTAAAGAAATGTGGATAACTTCCTAGAAGTACTCCTTGACTGAATCATTGTCAGTCAAATTTCTTTAAAAAATTACCAACACGTCATTCTGTCTCCTTGTATGGACGCAACTGTCTCAATCAACTCTACCATAATCCCAAAATAGAGCACACGTCTTTGTGTTAAACAAAAAATGTCCCCGCAACATAAGCAGACAGATATTAATCTGTTAACTAAGTACATAAAACTAAGCGAGCGCCTTATAAATAGATGGGGCGGAAAAAACTGAAAGGGTGCGAGAAAGGAGAAAAATAATGCTGACGTTGTTTTCTGTGTTTTGACTATGACACGCTTGTCAGGCTGTCGACACATTCCTGGGATAATAAAGCGAGTGAGGATGGTGGAAATTAGGGTGGGGAGGGGAAGTGAAAGAAAGATGAGGAAGGGAGGAAGGTGAGGAGGATGAGAAGGATGAGAAGGATGGAAGTTGAGAAAGATAAGATGTAGATGAGGAGGAGGATAAGGAGAATAGAGGGAGAGAATTATGGAGGCAGAAGAATGGAAATATGAAGGAAGAGTTAAAATGAAGCAAAAGTGGATCAAAACATTCAATTAATGTAGATCTTATATTACCCTCTTAAAATAATAATTATTTTCATCTAACATAACTTAAAAATAAGAATTATAACATAAATAAAGTTATACCTAACATAACAAAAATAATTTTTCTTAAAGGGTACTATAAGATCTACATTAATTTAAAGTTTTGGAAAGTACAGTAGCCCTAGGGAAACAGAAATATTGCAAAAGGGGATTGTATGCATTTTGGTTCTATCGAAGATTTGACGTCTTGGTGAAGTATGTCCAAGCAGAGAAGACCCTCTGGTAAGATGGGAAAATGACTCCAGCTCGGCCAATATTGGTTCAAAAATTATCAATTTGATTTCTAATTGTAGGAAACAATTTGATCACATTTATTATTCTTGATCAAATATTGACCAAGCTGGAGACATTTTCCCATCTTGCCAGAGGGTACTCTAAGCTTGGAAGAAGAAGAAGAAGAAGAAGAAGAAGAAGAAGAAGAAGAAGAAGAAGAAGAAGAAGAAGAAGAAGAAGAAGAAGAAGAAGAAGAAGAAGGAGAAAAAGGAGAAAAAGGAGAAGAAGAAGAAGAAGAAGAAGAAGAAGAAGAAGAAGAAGAAAGAGGAGGAGGAGAAGAAGGAAGAGGAGGAGAAGAAGAAGAAGAAGAAGAAGAAGAAGAAGAAGAAGAAGAAGAAGAAGAAGAAGAGAAATCAAACTCAAAAGACGAATAAAAGTATGAAGAAGAAAAAGAAGGAGAAGAGAAAGAAAAAGAAGAAGAAAACTATAACTTGCAAGAGACGAAAAACAAATATCGGGAATATATTGTGGCAAAGAGAACCCTTTCATCGGGGTGAGAGAAAGAATTAGGACGGCTGTTTCTTAAAAGACAGTTGCTACAGCACCAAGGGGTGAAGCTGCTGTAACAAACTTCAAACAAGAAAAAACTTGAACAGCTAATCACATGGCTGACGGATGGAATTTCCCCAGCCTAAGAAAAAAAAACAACAAAAAACTTACAAAAGGGGATGAATGATACTGTCCTTCCTCTGGAACAGGAGAACGAGGAGGAGGAGGAAGAGGGCGAGAAGGGGAAAAAGGAGGAGAAAAACAAAAGGAACAAAAGGATAAAGAAAAGGATGCGAATAAAAAGAAAATGATAGAGGAGAAGAAGAGAAGGAAGAGAAGAAAATAAAATGAAGGAAGGAAATGAAGGAGCGGAGAGAAGAAAAGGAGAAAAAGAAGGAAATGAAGGAGAAGGAGGAGAAGATAAGGGAGAAGAAGGAGAAAAAGATAGAGGAGAAAGAGAAGAGGAAGGAGAAGGAGAAGGTGAAATAGTAAGAGAAGGAAAAGGAGAAGAAAGAGAAAAAGAACAAGAGGGAGAAGAAGGAGGTGAAGAATGAGGAAAAGGAAGAGAAGAAGGAGGAGGAAAAATACAAATAGGATAAAAAAAGGAAAGAAGAAGAACAAAAAAAGAAGATGGGAAGGTAAATAAGGAGGAGGTGGAGAGGAGGAGGAGGAGGAGGAGGGGAAAAAGGTGGAGGAGAATGATTAGAAGAATGAAAAGAAGGAAAAATACAGAATGGATAAAAACAGGAAAGAACAAGAACAAGTAGTATGAGAAAAGAAAAAATTAGTAGGTTGTCCTCCTTTTCTTCTCCCCCTAGAACGGAAGGTGGTATTTCAGATTTTTTTCTAAAATCTGCCGATTATCACCCAGCAGAAGGGTGGCAAGCAAGTCTTTTTTGAAAGGGTATTTCTCAATTCGTAGACTGAATTATTGTGGTAGGGTTGCTACTGAAATAAGCATCATAATGAATGAGCAACAACTGCTGCTTGTTGAAAGTTTGATGGAAAGGTTTAAGGGTAGTTTTTGTTAGATTTTTTACGAATTTTTTGGTATTGAGCCTTACTGGTGGAGAAAAATAAATAGCTATCTACTTTACTGGTTTACTGGGAATCATTGTGTCTGTTAGTCAGGGCCCTCGCGTGGGGTGTGTGGAGTGTGCGATCGTACAGGGCGCCACGAGCAAAGGGGTGCCGCGGCTGATGCAAAACGGGAATTTGAAAGTATATATAATTGGGCAATTAGAATAATTTTTCCACTATTTGATGAAAAACTTATTTTACCAACAACTTGGATCCACAAATTATTTCCTCTGCATAAACTCATTCATCATAATCAATTGATCGATTGATAACAATGTATGAAGCAAGCCAAGAAACGCCCCTTTTAAATTTAATTCTATTGTTGGCTGGCAACCACCTTACACTCTGTCCACCAATCACAAGCCAGTTTCCAGAAAAAAATTTTCCCTAATATTTTTACCGAATTGTAGTTTTTCAATCTTTTTTCTGTTAATAGGTCGGCATTAGATCATGAATAGTTTGAGTTCTATTTTATCATCTTCATCTTATGAAAATAGAATTAATGAGTATAAGATGGGAGTGCGAAATCATATTTTCATCTCATTTCATACACCATAAAACTATAGTACTGGCCCAAGTTACACGATAAAAGTAAAACAGAGTCTTAATTCTATAAATAAATTCTTCAATTAGGCTAATTCGATAGGATCTAACCAGCCTGAATACATAAATAAATATTATATTAGAACAAGATCATCAATAGTAAATCAGCGTAATTCTTTGTGTATGATACACCATCCATGATTTTCTTGCTAGCAGCCATTTTCTACGACAGAACTCACGAAACACTGTCAACCAATAAGAAAAGAGCAGGCGGGGCATGAAGGCGTGTCCAAGTCAAAACTGAAACACCACCCGTCAACTGCTGCCATCTACTGGTTGAATTTAGAAACCGATGTTTTCGGCCATTTTGATCGTAGGTGGAGCTTGGAGGCGTGTCCAAAGGAAGTCGAAGTAAGTCACTCTATTGCTACTGCCATCTGCAGGCTGAATTCGGAACTATTTGGAATGTTATTTAAGACAGTTGGGTAGAGCAGTGAAAATGGCTGAAATCTTCAATTTGCTTCTTATTGAGTTTCTGATTTCTTTGTTGAAACATCTTTATTTCTAATGGAATGAAATATTTATTATGATTCCCAATATTTTTCTGTGAAAAATTTATTATACCCTCCCTTATTCACTCTCAAACACACGAATAAAATTAATTAGTCAAGAATTGAAATTTTAATATTTTAATGATAAAGTACGGTACAATGTAACAGTTTTGCCCAACAGAGAGCCTTTAGTTATTTTTTATTAATTCCTGTAGGCTTTCGCTTATTACGTATCCAATACATAAAAATACGTTGGGACAATGAGCTAAGTGTGTGAATTCATTTTCATAATTATTGTATCATTGTTCACAAAATAATTGTGAATTACCTGAATCATAGACAGAAGACTTTCGATTTGAAATACACTAAAAACCAAGAAATTTATGGTAATTCATTGAAAAAATTTCATTCAAGCAATCCTTCCAGTAATAATTGTTCAAGCTATCGTATATTCTTCAATTGTTTAAGTCAATTTTCTTAAATTTTTTCTCTAATCTATGTTTTGAATCATATTTCTCCTTCCAAGATAATATTTTCGATTGATACCATATCTCAAAGTTCAGTATTCGCGATGCGATATGAGAATGAAATTCATACACTTTACTCTGTCTATGTTCTGTCCAAGCACAGAAGACATTCTCTCAAGATGGGAAAATGTATTACCTTGGTCAATATTTGTTCAAAAATCATGAATTTGGTTCCAAATTGTAGATCAGAATGTTTCCTACAATTTAAGATCGAATTGTTATTTTTTGATCCAATATTGACCGTGTTGGAGTTATTTTTCCATATTGCCAGAATGTCTTCTTTGCTTAGACAGACTATACATGAACTACTCCAATATTATTCACCATTTCTAGCTTTCTTTTTCCGTTGGTTCATAACTCTAAAAGAAAACCGCAATAAATCAACTATCGAGGCTCTCTCATAGTTTTTTCCCTTTCCGAAAAAAAGAAAAAAAGCGAAGGAATTCTATCAAATAAATGTACAGTATTGTGATTCATATCGGTTCTAAAGTGTGGCCTATAAACTATGTAAACCATGAGTATATATCTATATATTGCGGGCCACCCCTTATATACACGATTGAATATAAGTGGGGCTACCCATATCGTATTTCTTCGAGGCTCACATCTATCGTTGGGAGAAGATCGGTTGAGGAAGAAGGAGAAGAAGGAGGAGAAGAAGAAGAAGAAGAAGAAGAAGAAGAAGAAGAAGAAGAAGAAGAAGAAGAAGAAGAAGAAGAAGAAGAAGAAGAAGAAGAAGAAGAAGAAGAAGAAGAAGAAGGAGGAAGAAGAAGAAGAAGAGGAAAAAGAAGAATAAGAAGAAAAAGTAGAAGGAGGAGGAGAAGAAAGAGCCAAAGGTGAGTAGAAAGAAAAACAACTGGCCATGAAAGAAAAAGGGCACTCAGGCGGAATGAAAAAGCAAAAGACGTTTTTGTGTTGCGGTTTTAGAGAGGAAGAGGAATATATTATTGGGAGAAATTTGGAAGGGGAAAAGGATAAAGGTGGAAAAGAGGACAGAGGTGGTGAGAGATAAAGAGAGGAAGGTGTGGAAAGAGGAGAGAAGAGAATAAGTAATAGAGGTTACATAGAAAATGAAAAAATGTTGGCCTTTGGAATAAAGGGTTGAAGAAATAGAATAAGTTATTTGAAAGGAAGAAAATAATGGAAATAAATAATGAAAGGAAGTTAGGGATTGGAAGGTAAATTCACAGAATTATGATAGATTATATTATAATGAAAATTTGATTGTGAGATAATGTGATGGAGAACTGGTATAGAGAGAAGGAATTCAGCATAAATAAAAATATTAGGTAAATGCTAGATTATTGTTCATATGATATTACAATCATTACACGGCTATATTTGAGATTCTCATAGTTTGAAATAGAAGCAATTATCACTTTAGGTTTTGTATCATTGAATGATGAATAAAAATAATATATATTTTTTTCATTTCTAATAGAAAACTTTATATTATTATTGTTGATTGATATCAAAGTAGTAACGCTTCAACAATATGGAACAGTTGAGCTCGTACAAATTATTTGAAACGTTCTTCAAATTATTCTTCCCACTATTAAAATTCGAAAAAGATAATTTCCTTTCAATGGAAATTGAGAACAATTATGAAGAAAAAAAAATTATGCATTACCCCCGAAGGAGAGATGGTCAGAGGGAGGTAAGTAGAAATGAGGAGTTGAAGTAAGGAGGGGATAAGGATGCCGAGAAAGGAATGGAAAAAAGGGAAGGAGGAGGAAGAGAAGGGAAGGAGAAGAAGAAGAGGAGGAGAAGAAAAGAATGAGGGAAAAGAATTATGATAGGAAACAGACCAGGTATTGAGTACCGTCCATATGCTTGAGGTTTTCTAGCGATTGGCCAAGTGTAGCTGTATCCTGGGAGGGGGGGGGGAAGGAATAAAAGGATGTAGCAATAAATCGATGTGAATCGGTGGAAATGGAAGGGGGAAAAGAATGAGCCCGAAAGAAAATAAGGGAATGAACAAACCCCGAGTTCAAGAGCGGAAGGTGATAAAGAGGGTGAGGGGGAAATGGTAAAAAGAATAGTAAGAAGTCAATTCTCATCTTTTGAAAGCTTGCAGTCATCCATACATACAGCTGGGACTTGTGGGGCATGTGCACATTATATTATATAGTCTGTCCAAGCAAAGAAGACCCTCTGGAAAGATGAGAAAATGACCCCAGCTTGGTCGATATTGATTGAAAAAATTATCAATTTGGTCTCAAATTGTAGGAAACATCCTGATCTACGATTTGAAACCAAATTCATAATTTTTCAAACAATATCGATCGAGCTAATGTTATTTTCCCATCTTGCCAGAAAGTCTTCTTTGCTTGAATAGACTTTTGTACACAACATACATAAATTCATATACAACTAAAGTTGTGTGGCTCTCTTTTTCAATGGGTTTCTTGTGTCTTTATGTCGCTTTTCAGGAAGTTGTAGGGAGTTCAGGAGTTGTTCAGGAAGTTGTGATAGTTATTCTTCTGGGAGTTTACGATAGTCACAGGAAGATATGGATGAAAAATACGATTTTGTATTCCAAATATCTTATTCAAGCCTTTTTTCCATTATTACAATGATTGCACGGGCAAATGAGCCTTCAATGCAATCAAATCACACTTGTATAGAGCAACTCTCACTGGTCACAAGATTTTTGGGTTTAACGTGTTAAAGATTTCAAGATTAACGTGTTTCAATTGCATATTGTGCTCGATATGTGCCCGCTAACTGTAGCAATGAAATCCTTTCTGGAATAAAACAAGACAACGAAGGAACAAACGTGATACTGTACAATAATAGTAGGCCTATATTATTTAGGGGTGGATTACCCAGTTTTCCATTTTCTATTATTTATTCAAATCTAAATGTTCAAAATCTAAAATACTCCTTATTGATAATCATCATTGTTGGAAAACATGTCATTTCTACTGGAAACAGGTGAACTGCTCGTATCTTTTACTGTACAGCACTTCACCCGCTTCGTAAGCACGAGCCGCCAGTGATTTCCAGAATAAAATTACCCTCCTATTCCATCCAGAGAGAGAATGGGTTGATGGGAAGACATTGGATGTGTGAAATCAGGAACTAATAAGACTGATATCCAAAACCAATCAGTTTCTCTTGATCTATGAATAACATCGCAATCGACATGTTTTTCGTGTTGAATTTTTTCGACATAACGTCTCTTTGTCCATTCAACTTATTTTGGTTGTCAAACATTATTCTAGATGAGAATTCACTCCAATTTCCATCGGTATTGATTCAATCGGTTATCAATTTTTAAAAAGCTCCAGCACACATTCAATGAAAATGAGAAAGCTTCCTTAAAGAATAAAGTGGAGCTTTCTTGTAAGCTTAGAATAACAGATGAGTGAAAGAATAAGTAGTGGTTGAGGGAGTTCCGAAGAAGAATGAGAAAAAGAAAGATAGGAAGAAGAAGAAGAAGAAGAGGAGGAAGTATGATAAGAAAAAGAGAAAGAAAAAAGATTTTGTAGAGCAAAAAGAAGGAGGGTAGCAAGTGGTATCAGAATTGTATAAAGGGTCAACTTACAGCAAAAAAAGAGCCGCGGTTTGTGAATGTCTTGCCCTTAGAAGGGTGATTTTATTGCAAGGGGGTTGCTGCGACAGTGTCTCCTGTGGGATGAGGGGGTGTCTAAATCTAGGGGCTCAAAAATATCACCCCCGGGTGCAGCTATTTTTAAATAATTGACTAGCGTCCTCCTATAACCGTCCGGGTCAAGCCACTTCTTGTATGAATTATTATATTATGTCTTCCACTTCTTCGCTTTTATATTTTCTTGTTTTTCTGGTAACACTACACACGCATCTTGAGAACATCGGAGATCATCTCATCAAAATTGATAAAAACGATACTCTTGCAAAGCTGTAAAATGCACTACGGGTTATCGTATCTTTCTCTCTCTCTCTCTCTCTCTCTCTCTCTCTCTTTTTCTCTCTTTTCCTTACCATATTTTCTTTCTTCCTCCACGTTCTTCTTCTTCCAACCATTCTTTACTTTTCCATCTTTTTTCATTCCGAATTGTATCGAACTACACCTAATTTACTTTTCCTGTGAGACGTATAACTTAGAAACTTGAAGTCATTAGTTTTTTTATTTTTCGGAATACGAAGAAGATTTGTATCAGTGTACTATTGAGGACTTGAAATTTGAAACAATTTTGTTAACAAGACTTGATAAATTATGAGGAATATGGAGGGAATACTTCTATTTCAGTTGGAGATCAATCAGCTAGCTTGAGCATTTTACAATAATTCATCTATTGAATTAGCCTATCAATAAAATTGATAATATCAATATTAATAATACATAATATTAATAAATAGATAATAATTATATTATTATTGTACGTTTTTTCACATGGCTTCTACTAAAGAGAATGTATACTCAGTCTCTTTGGTTTTGATTTCCGTATTATTACCAACGAAACAGGTGAAGTGCCCGTATCTTTTACAATACAGAACTTCACATGTTTCTTGGGCACGAGCCGCCAGTGTCTTCTGGTATCTGACTTCCTTTAGTTCAGTACAGAACTTGAACAATACATATTTGCCCCATCCTTTCATTGCATTTTTTTATTGACTGGATATTTCTTTGATTTACGTCAGTTAAGTGAATTGTGACTCTCTTTACTTGTGAAATGACGTAATTCAACAATAACGTTGGTTGCCTTGCTCCCTTCTTAATAATTTCTCTCACGTACAAGCTCATGTGAGAATGATCCTCAGAAAAAATAAATTCATATCAAAAAAATTAATGGAATATTGCCTGTTATTTTTTGAAATCTACATCATTATTCTATGGACAGTATTGACATTTGATCTATTGACAGAGAAAATCTACTCTTAGAATTGTCTTTGCAAAAGATGAATCTTCCTATAATTCAACAATTCATCAAAGACATAATAATGTCTTTGCTATTATGAAGCCCCTAAAGTTGAAAGTTGCTGAATGTATGTACAGTGCAGTTCAAGAATTTAATTTGACTTCAATTTGTTGATTTTCCCTCTACATTAAGAGCTTCAGGGCTCACGTTACACATCCAGAGAAAACGATCAGGAAAATAAAACTCGAACACTTACCTGGAATTGAACACACAAATTCGGCACTCTGGTGGGAACTTTGGGAACTAACATAAAACCGAGATGTTGGGCCTACAAGTTGATACTTCAAGACAGGTTGAGGCTAGGAGGTACATTAGAAATAAAACGTACGGGCCTCATATTTCCTCTTTAAGACCTTCTCCCAAACTTCTTCTTTCGATTTTTTGAGCACCTCTTGGTGGTAATTCTCCGATAATTCTTCTACCTACTCCTTTACCATCTTTTTCATTCATTCTTAGTGAACATGAATTCGTTCTTTCTGACTTCCAATTCATTTTTTAGAGTTATTCTACAATACACTCCCATTACTCTTAATTTCTTTGAGTTCATCAAAATCTCTCTTTTCTCTGTTCATCTCTCTATATTCAAACTTCTCATTTACTATCTTTCTTGATTATTCTTTGTCTTCTTCCTCCCTGTTTACTGCCTTCTTGAAAAAATTTTCCCCAAATTTCTTACTCCAACATCTGAATCCAAACTGTAGGAAAGTTTTCATTTTCACTAATTTGTAGTTTTCCTGTTATTTCGGAAATTACACAATTATTCCCTTCCATTCTCAATTCTTATTCATTTCTATCCTACTTTTCTCCAATTCCTCTACTTCCTCAATTCCTTCTGTTCCTCCTCAATTCTCATTCTCTTTCGTTCCTATTTCCTTTATCCTTCTTCATGTCTATCTTCAATTTCTCTTTCATCTCGATACCTATTGTCCCGTTATTCCTCTTCTCCTGCATTTCCTCTCTTTCCTGAATTCCTTATTCTCCTTAATTCTTTTCATTACACTATTCTTCCACCTTATCCCTAGTTTCTATATTCCTCCTCTATTTCCTTATCTAGCTCTTCTTTTTCTCAATTATCATTCTTTCTTAATTCTCATTTTCTCCCGATTCCTCACCTCCCTCAATCCCTTCTCCACTTCAATTTCCTTTCTCACCTTTTCTCCTTCCCAAAGTTTATTTAACGTAAGTGATTCTCTTTTTGACTCTCTCCCTCACCTTCTTCGTCTACCCCGATGTTAATCTTATCCACTCTCTTTCCTTCTTCGTCTTTTTGGACATTATTCTTTCCTCTCTCTCTCTCTCTCTTCCTCTCCCTCACTCTCTCTTTTTCGCATCCTCGATCTTCCACCCGTGTTTTGTGGGCCATAGACTTTGGGCAGTCCACCATAGGTTCTAAGCAGGCACAAGTATATTGTGTACATTAAAAGCGGAGTTATAGCCGCTCCAGCCATCCCTTAACAGTGTGGGGTTTTATATCTTCGTGCTTATACAGGGTTTCTTTTTTATTTTATACAGGGTGCGCGCGTTTTATATCCGCCGTTTTTGCGGATGTATGGATAGTCATCGATAAACTATGGTCCATGCAGTTTTAAACAGTTGGGAAGCCGTAAGGTACGAGTAGAAGGCTTTGGAAAGATCGAAGACCCACCGAATACCGTTTCAATAAAGTAACGCGAAATCTATCGGTTTCGAAGAAAAGTAATGGAGTACTTCTGCTACTACTGTAGTGGAATCTGGGAGTATAGAAAAGAATTTATATTGACTTATTTACATGATTTATTCCAATATTAATCATTTCAATGTGACTCTGTAATAATAAAATAGATTATTAATTACTGTATAAAAAATTGGAATTGTCAATTTCTCTCATTATTTTCGCTACAGGACCATGGTTTCATGGCCAAACAGGTCACATTCTCAAGCTGACCAAAAATAAACTGTAGAGTTATGAATATCAGTATTTTTTTAATTTCATTATGAAACGATTCAACAAAATCGACAAAGACTGGAATTTCTATTGAATTACTTGATTTTTTATTTGAAATTACATAATATTATTTTAATTATAAATTGAATGAGATATCTGTATCTCATTGTTTCATGGTTGGATTAATATTAATTAAATATGTATACAATTCAATAAAATTTTAAAAAAATATTTGGTTGAAAATTATGGGCATAATCAATCAGCCCATCAATATAATATGAATCAATACAATATCAAATAAAAATATACAATATGAATCATATACAGTACTCTATATGAATGAAAATGGAAAATCTGGGAAAGGAGCTTTATGCCAATATAATTCAATACAAATAAATTCTACTTCTGAAGTATCAAAAGGACACTAATCATATAAAATCAGTGATTTTTTCTCATTTTTACTCAATTTATAAATATTGATTGTTGGAAAAATTTAGTTGATGACTTACTTAATTTCTCCTCTATGTCTTAGTTCTGGACATTATTTGATTGTAGTTATCTTGGAAGTCGTAACAAGAACATCTTTTTCTGACTTGCTTTCTCTTCGTATTTCCCCTTCCCCTCCTTATTCCCTCTCATCACTATCTTCCTCTTCTCCGCCTCCTTCCCTCTCACATTCCTTGCAATTTCTTTACTCTCTTCCTTCAACTCCTCCGTACGGGGTTAATTCTTTTAAGGGCTGTTGAAATATTCAGAGGCCGATATCGAAATTGTGAGTGCGTATTATAGGTTATGTGAGGCAGAAAGCTATCAAAAGCCATGATGAGGGGGACTCACTTCGATTCTTTTTAATAGCTACGTGATCACAAAGTCATGTCAGTAACTTCTTATTCACATCTTTCTTCTTCTTTTTCGTCCCATTTCCATGTCTTATTTTACTCTTACTTTTTTCATCATCTTCCACTACTTGTATAGGCCTATCTTATATTTGTATATTCTGCTACTTCTTATTTTTCTTCATTTTCTATGTTGACTTGTTCACATAGAAAAATGTTTAGTTTATAAATCATTGAATTCATTTATTTAATCTCAGTACCCTTTTTTATTATTTCAATTATTTTTAGTATCCTTTTTGAGTACTATCCTAGTACTTTTTCATCCTTTTTGGTATTTTTATTATTTTTTAGTACCCTTTCAATTTTTTATATTCATACATAACATGTTTCAACTATTAATAGACATTTTCAGATGAATTTGAAAATGACTATTAATAATCGAAACATGTTATGCATGAATAAAAATAATTGAGAAGGGTACTGAGATTAACATTTAAAATAAAAAACAGTGATGAAGTTGCCCTAAGATGAAGGAAACATTATCTATTTGTGTACAAATAATATACAAATAAGACAATAAAAAACAGGCAATAGCCCAAAACTCCTTCAATTCCTGATCATCATAAATAGTCCCAATTTTCAGTCTATGATTGCTTCAACCAAATTCTTTCAATCCGAAGTAAATGATCAATTTTGAATGTTGAAAGGTTGATATTAAGCCAAAATAACACAAAACAAATTCAAAAGTTTCATTAGAATGTTTTTGATCCTATATGCCTGATTCGGATAATTTAATATTCCAATTGTTTTATTTTGGAAATCACCAATACTTTTCACCCAATAACTCTATGCAGTTGCGAAATTCTCTGTTGAGCATGAACCCAATTAACTATTTATTCAATTCAGATAACTCATCGAAAACTTTTCAAATTGTGGCTTTAAATTTTTCTAAAACCAGCCTTTGATATCTTTGAGTAAAGATTTACTCAATTGTCTTTTGCTATTGGTCCTATGTATTCCAAAAACAGCCTTCAATTCTTAAAGTTAGATTTTACTAATTTTGAGTATCGAGTCAATTGCTTTGCTATTCAGAACAAAGAGATATAATGACAAAACTCTTCCTATTACTGAATTACATTCCTTTACGATTTCAGGGGAAAACTGTTGAACTTTGAGTTGCTTTCTTAAGTTGATGATTCATTTGACTGATCAGTGATTCTTTTCTTCCTGAATACTTGGAGGAACAACTTGAAGGAATTATCTCACTAATCACTCGTTTTGTATGGCTTTTCTCTAAATGAAACCCTTCTGAATTTCAGGAGGGGGAAAACTTCACAAAAGTTTCTTACGCACCTTCTTGTACTTGTTTCTTTTTCTTCTTGCTTTCTTTTTTCTTTCTCTTTTCTTTCTTTCCTTTTCTTTTTTCTTCTTCTTCTTCATCTTCATCTTTTTGTTATTCTTCTTCATCTTATTCCAGTTATCTTCTAGGAATGTTCATTATTTTTATAAATCTCATTCTCACACTTCTTCTTATTTTCCTACTTATTCTAGGGATGTGTTGTGGAGAGAACTTAGTCCCAACTCCGCCCCAATGAAGGCAATGATTAAATTCACTTCAATTATACTCATTGTTCTCCCCCTCCTCCTCCTTCTTCTTTTTCTTCTTCTTGATCTCCTCCTCCTTTTCGTTCTCCTACTCTCTTTCTTATCCTAATTATCCTTCTCCCACTTCTGCTTCTCTCTCTGCCTCCTTCTCCTCCTCCTTCTCCTCCTCCTTCTCCTCCTCCTCCTCCTCCTCTCCTCCTCCTACTTCTCCTTCTCCTCCACCTCCTCCTTCTCCTTCATCCCATCATTCTTCCTTCCATTCTCTACTCTTCTACTTTTTTCTTCCTCTTTTTCTTCTACTTCTCCTTCATTTCTCTCATCTTATCCTTTCTTTTCTTCATCTCTTTCATTTCTTAATTTTTTTACTCTTTCTATTTTTCTCTCTTCTTCTTCTTCTTTCTCTTTTCCTTTTCATTTTTCTTCCTCTTTGTCCACTTACTCTTTCTCTTTGTTCTTTCTTCTTTCTCTTCTCTTCTTCTCTTCCTTTTTCTTCTTCTTCTCTTCTCTTCTTCTTCTTTTTCTTACTTCATCTTCTTCTCTTTCTCTTCTCTTCTTCCTTCTTCTTCTCTCTTCTTCTTCTTCTTCTTCTTCTTCTTCTTCTTCTTCTTCTTCTTCTTCTTCTTCTTCTTCTTCTTCTTCTTCTTCTTCTTTTTCTTCTCTAGCGTTTACTCCAGCGCTGAATTGCAGAGAAAACGCTGCGAAGAAAAGTTTTATGAAACAATGAACGATTGTGGGAGGTGACGGACCAACTTCTGGTGTGAATGCGGCCACTTATCCACGTTTGGTTCATTTGTAAGACTTCAGCAGCTTTGACAGTTAATTCTTTGCCGTTTAGACGACTGTTGCAGCCTGCCTTAGGGGTTTCTTTCACCCTTTCATTGACTCCCTCGACATTCTGTACTTCGTTCCCCTTTGGATTTCTTCACTTGTTCTTCTCCTTCTTCTCTGCCTCATTCTTAATAAATAAATTCTTCTTCTTTTATCCTATATCTCATTCCTGACGGTGGTAATGTTCTTGTTGACAGCTGATGACATTTTATGACATGTAATGGTTTGTAATAAAATCATCATCAAACCCCTATTAGCTTTCACCCATGTCCAAGAGCCTCAAAAACTTGATAGAGAAATTACACTTATATGGAGTATTTGTTTTTCATAGTGGTGATTCAATAATTGGTTAATCCAGTGAGCATTTATTCTTGAAGATGCTATTTTTATAATAATTCTACCCAAGAAATTCAAGGGGGTAGGATTTAATGAAATGAATCTAACGATCAGGCATCAATGATCTACAATTGGGGAATTTCTCTATCATCAACTATTCATCATCAATAAAAATCAATAGTTGTTTATTGATTCTTGAGTTGTCAGTCAACTAACTTGGGAGTTCTGCCATCGACTTTTAGACAAAGAATAGCCGAGCTTTGCAAACTTCTCTCAATAGGCTTCTTCTTTTCTCTCTACTGCTTCTCTTTCCTCCTCTTCTTCTTCTTCTTCATCTTCTCCTTTTTCTTTCTCTTCTTTTTTTTTAAATCTAAACCGGATATTGAAGACGAACTACGATAACACCAACTATCTTTCTATTATTTTTGATCCTTCTCACTCCTCCTCCTTCTCTCTCCTCTCGTCCTCCTCGTCCTCCTCTTCCTCCTCCTTCTCCTCTTCCTCATCCTCCTCCTCCTCTCCCTCCTCCTCTTCCTCTGCATCATCCTTCTTCTTTCTCTTCTCCTAATTTTTCTCCTACTTGTTCCTCTCCATTTTCTTCTTTTTTTATTTTCTTCCTCTTCTTCTTCTTCTTCTTCTTCTTCTTCTTCTCTCCCCCTCCTTTGTTGTTGTTTCAACTCGTTAATCCCGTCTTTCAAGTTCCAACTTAGTACAGAATGGAGGGGAAGAAGAAAGTCTTTTCAATGACACACTGTTAGAGTGTTCGACGTCTTGTGTGTTGCGAAAGAGTTTTCACTGAGAAGTAGAAGTCAAGCGAATGATGAATTGCTGCTCTGACTCTTGTTGAAGAATGAAGGTGAGGAGTGGATTGTTGGGGAGTAGTAAGGAAGAAAAGGAGAGAAGAAGAGAAAGAGAGAAGTATGGAGCGGAGGTGAAGAAAAGGTAGAGAAGTTAACAAAGAAAAGTGGAGGGGACAAAGAAGTTGAATTGTGGAGCTATAGTACCAAGTAATAACGATTAAAGTTGTTGATTTTTTCAATATTTTTAAAGTTTTTGATTGCTCAATTCCAATAGTTTGTAATAATAACACTGTAATTCCAAGGTTTTCATTATTATTTTGTATTTGTACTGAAATTCCTGTTCTCAAAAGTCTTAAGACACAAATTTCATTTTGGACTTTATTTTTAATCAAAATTTAGGTACAGGTAATGACGGCTAATCATTTTATATTCCTCTCAAATCGGAAAAGTATTGAGATATAACAAAGTATGAAATGTTTATAACCAATCTATGTATCAAACTATAAGAACCAGCCTAAAACTGTATGATAATGTGTGATATCATGTATTATAATGATTATTCAGAATCTCCAAGTATTGCTATTATAAACAGACAAAGGACTTCTGCAACTGCAAATATTGATCAATCTACTGAATATCAAGCGAGATCCATTGAATGATACAGTTATTGCTTTATGAATCTGCTATCAAGTACATTGGTCAATATTTGCAGATATTAGCAGAAGTTCTTAGTCAATTTGTATTGCAATATATGGAGATTCTAATTAATTATTAATAATTATCCAGCAGTTGATGTATTGTAATATCTAATAAATCTTCTATAACATGTATGTATAATATTCATGAAATAAGTAAGTATTAATGTTTCAAACTTTTCATGTCAGTGTGTAATTATGAACAAAGAGAAAACATTGTTCTGAAGAAATAAGTACCCTTTTCGAATAATCCCACCAATTTTCTCAAGTTCTTAACAAACTCACAGAAACTTTGTTCCTTTCCCGATTCACACACGCAAGTATTGGAACACGTAGACTATTCAAATAATTCCGAGCATGTAGCATTATTTAAAGACATGGGAAGTCTTTCCAAGCAAAGAAGACATTCTGGCAAGATGGGAAAATGACTTCAGCTCAATCAATATTGGTTCCAAAATCATACATTTGGTTTTATATTGTATGAAACATTCTGATCTACAGTTTGAGACTAAATTTATGATTTTTTAACCAATATAGACCGAGCTGGAGTAATTCTTCCATCTTGCCAGAATGTCTTCTTTGTTTGGACAGACTATAGCATTTAAAGACCTGGGTTCATTCATCTCTTCTGCTCCCATTAATTGTCGTCATCTTGTCAACGGCTTGACGTCTACCTTTCAGCAAAGTTTTGTAAGAACTTTAGGCAACTTTCTTTGTGAAATTAGGGAAAGTTTTGCTACACGTCTCGCGTTGGGCCTTTGTAATGTTAACAACTTCGACTTTCTCCTACCCTAACTCTTTCGGTACTTGTTCGTCATTATTTCCTACGTCATTCACTTCTTGTTTCCATCGTTATTCTTCTACTACTTGTTTTTCTTCCTCTCTTTATTCTTCTTCATTATTATTATCCTTGTTTCCTTTTCACCATTTTCATAACATTGCATTTGTTTCACATCCCATATCTTTTTCTTCTTTAAAATTTCCTCAACTATAAGTTCTTATTCGTTCTTTCAAAGTATTCAAGATCTTTATTTGAACTTATTAATTTTTTTTGCAACTAGATTATTAGTTAGTCTAACTGTAATTTGCCTTTCAAAATTTCAAATCTATTTTGAAAATTTTATTTATTTTTATATTCTTTGTACACTTTACATTGATTATCTTTACAAAGACACAATACATAGAAATACAGAATATACAATAGAATACAGATATTACAATAATATACAGATTGTACAATAGAATATGAACTTAACTTGATGTTATGTTTAGCGTACCTAACCTGAAAATTCTATTTTGGAAATTAATTCAATGTCAGGCACTCAAAAATGGTTTGTACTAGATTTAAAGTATATCGTTGAATCACACATAACCAAATTTTATTGGAAAATTCTTTAGAAGTTGTGAACTGTATACTCTACTAAAAATGTATGAAATAAAGTTTAAATTACAATTTAACAAGAATAATCCTGTTATCTGGGTAAGAGGGAATGATTGAATGAAACGAAAAGATTTTGTAAAACTGGGAATGAGGCATAGTTTTAGATTATTAATTTTAATATCTATGGAATCTAATTTTTCAAAATGTCAAAAAATATTTATTTGATATTCTGCCGAGTTCTACATGAATCGATTCTATTCATTCATGTTCCTGTCTTCCTAATTCATCCTAATCCCATTTATCATATTCCACCTCTTCCCACTCCTTGGAATTTGTTTCCCCTCCTTCTCCTCCACCTCTTTCTCTTCCCCTTTCTTCCCTCTCTTACACGCCCATTCGTAGTTCTCTCCCACATGACATATGAGCCAATCTGTTGATGTGTAGCACCTGATTAATTAATTGCCACACACCGGAAATGGGAAATGACGGTGAAAAAATAAAATTGCGAAAAAATCTTGGACGAAAAAATGATGTTCATCCAAAACGAATGACATTTCTAAATCGGCCGATTGGCTGGCGCCTATCTAATTCCTCTCTCCACCTACGTTCCTCCTCTTCTTTTTCTTCTTTTCCGTTTACCTTATTCTCACTGTTTTCTATCTTGCCTTCATTTTCTCTTATAGATATTTTTCTTCTTCTTCTCCTACTTCTTTTCCTGCTTCATCGTCTCTTACTTCTCCATCTTCTTCTCTTTTTTCCTTCGATTTTTCGTACCTTTTTCCTTTTATTATCTTCTTTCATTTTCCTGTTAGTTCTCATCTTATTTCTTTCTACTGCCGTTCACATTCCATTGTATTCTCATTAATTCTGTTCATATGTTATCACTCGTAGTAGATTTGAATAAATTCTTTGATGAAAAACAAAACACAAGGAATTTGTAATTGCAATGGGGATATATTCTAGACCAGACTTACATGTAAAAAGTAATCGATTTTTCATATTCTACTTTCATGCAATATCATCAATTGAGAATCTTTTTATTTTCTTGAAAAGAATGAACTACAAGTTGATGGTTCCACTGAAATCTTTTACAGATGAGCCCAAAAGACGGATTTAATTGTAGGTTGACAATAAATTTTTCATTTACTAGTGCATTCTATTCTGTCTCTCTGATCACTCCTCCATGCGTACGTGATTAAATCACATGCATGGAAGTATATTTCTGTAGATAATAATGGAACTATAGAATATTATACAGTATATACTCATTGTGTATTATTTCTTATTCATTTATTTTTAATATTAAGAGTATGATGAATGATGTACTAGTATGATGTATGGTTATTCTGTAACTTTATTTTGATTATTGTTTCATATCTGCACAAGCTTGATGTATTCGATTGATCGATTGTTTTGCTTTTCTACAGAAATAAAGATTAAAGATTATTAGGACCATAGCAGTTTATTTTGTATTTAGTGAATTATTATAGATTTGTAAATATTTCAGTCCTTGAGCATACCTCTTATACTCTCATCACGATATCAAGAGAGAGGAGAGAGATATTTTACAATGAATTCATTCATTGTAATCACTGTCACAACTACTCAAAAAGTGAATTCATTCAGTTCAGTTAGTTCTTCTCAAATTATGAGAATGAAAATAAAATTTACTTGTAGAAACTCATACCTGCGCACAGGACTTCCCTTGAAGGTACTGTAATTTGATTTCGTATTCAAGTTGAACGTTCTTATTGAAATGTTTGTTTTTAAAAACCTCAATAAATTTGACATGATTTGAGAAAACGTTTTTAGGATTTGTTTATCAATTTCGTTTAATCAGTACGTCCGCTTGAGTTTATCAAAGTTGGTATTTGAAAAACATTTAAAAACATTCCTCGAACTACGCCCATTACATCTTGGATTCCAATATTTTTTCTAGACGAATTCCATTCGTGTGACAGCGGATATTTTTGAAAAAAAGTATCTTTAAAACACATCAAGAGTGTAGGTGGACATAAAGGGAGGGGGGAAAGGGGGTGAGGGGGTCTACATGTTCACACTTACCGAAAAAGACTGACTGATAATATTAGAAATCTAAACCGGAAATTGAAGACGAACTACGATAACACCAACTATCTTTCTATCGTTTTTTCTCCGTCTCACTCCTCCTTCTCTTTCTCCTTCTCCTTCTCCTCCTCCTCCTCCTCCAACTCCTCTTCCTCCTCCTCCTCCTCCCCCTCCTCCTCCTCCTCCTCCTCTTCCTCATCCTTCTCCTCCACCACCTCCTCTTCCTCCCCCTCCTCCTACACCTCCTCTTCCTCTTCTTCTTCTTCTTCTTCTTCTTCTTCTTCTTCTTCTTCTTTTTCTTTTTCTTCTTCGTCTTCTCCTTCTTCTCCTTCTTCTCCTCCTTACTCTTTTTCTTTTTTTATATCCTTCTTCTCCTTCATCTCATTCCACTTCTTTATCTCATTTACCTTCTTCTTTATCTCCTTTCTTCTTTCTTCTCTTCTCTTTATCTCATTTACCTTCTTCTCTATCTCATTTACCTCTTCTTTATCTCCTTTCTCTTCTCTCCTCCTTATTATTCCTCCTTCCTTTTCCATCCTCCTCCTCCTCCTCCTCCTCCTCCTCCTCCTCTCCTCCTCCTCCTCCTCCTCCTTCTTCCTCTCCATCTCATCTTCCTCCTCCTCCTCCTTCTTCTTCTTCTTCTTCTTCTTCTTCTTCTTTTTTTCTTTTTCTTCTTCTTCTTCTACTTCTTCTTCTTCTTTTTTTTTTAACTTTTTCTTCCCTCTTCTCCTTCTCCAACCTCTTCTTCATCTTTTCTTCCTCTCCTTTTCCTTCTTCGACTTCTTCTACTTTTTTCTTCTTCTACTTCTTCTCTTACATATTCTATTTCTTCTTCTTCTTTTCTTTTTCTACTCTTCTTCTACTTCACCTTCTACTTCTACTTCTGAATCTTCTTCTTTTTATTTCCCTCTCAACTTCCTTTGGTTCCTGTCCGCTTTTGCAGTCGTTGTTAATCACATTTTTTACGCAAACTACCTCCTAAATTCATTAATTTCGATTTGATGTGTCACTGTGTGTGTGTGTGTGTGTGTGTGTGTGTGTGTGTGTGTGTGACCTACAGACCAACATGTAATTTATAACTGCTGAAATATTTTCGACAGAAGTCATCTTGTCTCTTCAAAGAGACTCACTTTCTTTGAGAATTGAACGTATTTACTACCTTCCTCTCCTCTAGCTTCTCTGATTTTGGTCTACTTCATCAATATCTCTTGCTTCTTGTTCTTAATTTTTCCCACTTACCTTCTAATTCATCTAAGTATATGCAATTTCATGTTCTGTTCGCATTATTCTCTCTACATTTCTTCTCAATATTCTAATTTGTACCTTTATTCATTTCTTCATTTCGTATATTCTTTTTCTACCTTTTCTTTATCACCATCTACTCCTCCACCATTCCAACATCAACTTGTTCTATATTTATTCCATTTCTGTTCCACTCCTTCTCTTTTTTGCCTTTTTCATTGCTATTTCCCTCACTTCTCATCTTCCCATATTTTCCTTTATGTTATTGAAATTTTCTTCATCAATCCTTAATATCCCTTTACCTCATCATATTTTCCAATTCATCGATCACTTTTTCACATTTCTTTCTCATATCTTACTCCACTTCCTGTTTACTTCTCTCTTCGAATCTCTGGCAAGTTGAGAAAATGACTCCAGCTCGGTCAATATTGGATCAAAAATTATTGATTTGGTCTCAAATTGTAGATCAGAATGTTTTCTACAATTGAGAAAAGATCAATGATTTTTGAACCAATATTGACCAAGCTGGAGTCATTTTCCCATCTTGCCAGAGGGTCTTCTTTGCTTGGACAGAGTATACTATCAAACACTTATTTCACAAATTGGTGTATTTCACCAATCATGTTTCACCTAATTCCCCATTCGTTCTTATGCTTCTACTTTATATTTTTCTCCTACTTATTCCAGTTACTTATCACCTCTCTCCTTGTTATCTTCCTTATCCTAGTTCACTCGTTTTCCATGGTGTTTCATTCTTAATGTTCTTTATATTTTTCTCTTTCCTACATTTTCTTGTCCCTGCTTTTTTCTCAACTTCTTCCTTCTTCATATCCTCTCTTCTTCTTCTTTTTCTCCTTCATTTTTTTATTCTCCTCTTCATTGACCTCTTACTTTTCTCCATTCCAGTATTCCATTCACTTCTCTCCTTTCCACTATTCCTTCTTCTTTTTCCTTCCCGCCATCCCATCTTCTCTTCTCATCTTTCTTCATTTTAATCTCTCCTATCTACCTTGCTCTTTTCTACTTCCTCATCCTTTCCTTTTCCTCCTTCTTTTCAGTCCCACTCTTCATTTTTCTTCTTCTTCTTCTTCTTCTTCATCTTCTTCTTCTTCTTCTTCTTCTTCTTCTTCTTCTTCTTCTTCTTCTTCTTCTTCTTCTTCTTCTTCTTCTTCTTCTTCTTCTTCTTCTTCTTCTTCTTCTTCTTCTTCTTCTTCTTCTTCTTCTTCTTCTTCTTCTTCTTCTTCTTCTTCTTCTTCTTCTTCTTCTTCTTCTTCTTTTTCTTCTTCTTTTTCTTCTTCTTCTTCTTCTTCTTCTTCTTCTTCTTCTTCTTCTTCTTCTTCTTCTTCTTCTTCTTCTTCTTCTTCTTCTTCTTCTTCTTCTTCTTCTTCTTTTTTTTTTCTTCTCCTTCATCTCCTGCTCAACTGAAAGTGACACATTTTCGATTGCCCCAAAAATATCATCACCCATCCATCGAGACCCCAAAATAAGTGGACCTCTCTCATCCAGCTACTAGCCTCTCATCAAAAATCGTCTGAAATTTCGAAAATGCATGCATCAACAGTGATAAATTGCTTGACATCTCATCTGACACTCTTACAAGCAAGGCTATATGTGTTACATACCCACTCACACATGCTTATGTGACATACTAACACATATGAACGAATACTAACACACACGAATAAATACTATCACACACACGAAAGTTGTCTATTTCCTGAAAACTTGTTGAGAAATGTAGTCTGTCCAACACGAGAAGACATTCTAGCTAGATGATAAAATGACTCTATCTCGGTCAATATTAGTTCAAAAATTAAAAATTTGATCTTAAATAGTAGGAAACATTCTGAAGTACCATTTGAGAACAAATCGATCATTTTCGAACCAATATTGATTGAGCTGGAGGCTATTTCCCATCTTGGAAGAGTGTCTTCTTTGCTTGGACAGACTGTAGCAAAACGCCGCCGGAAGTATGTAAATTGAGTGGTTGGAAAATAAGTTTAAACTGCGACTGAGAAGTTGGTGGTCTATCATTGGCTTTGGAAATCAATCAGTTCTAGAGAAATGTCCGGTTGGTTAGGAAGGAATCGTTGGTTGTAGTTCTGGAGTTGAACTTTTAGGTTAAACTTGTGTTTAAAATTTGGTTTAACGTGTTTTTGTAGTGTAGCTATTAGGATGTATTGTTGTATTCAAGGTCACATCTATGTCGAACTTGGTTCAGATTGTGTTTAAAGCTTTGATCTAGTGTTTTTTGTAGTGGAGTTATCAATTGGTGTATTGGGATGTATTTTATTGTATTCAAGATCGTTGAGGTTGAACTTGATTAGAATTGTGTTCAAAATTTAGATTGAAGTGTTTTTTGAAGAAGAGTAATAATCGATTGGTGAATTAGGGGGTATTGTTGTATTCAAGGTCACTGGTGCGGAGTCGAACAGGAGTGAACTTGATCAAATTGAAGTAACTTGAAATCGTCAAATTAAAATTACTTGGAATTGTCAAATTGAATTCGAATCACTCTTAGAAACGTGCTTTCTGTGGTACAATAGCTGCTTGTAGTGAAGTTTTCAACAATAGGTAAAGTTGAATGTTGCCAAGGAAGATTGGAATGCTTGAAATAGCTTCTCTTATTCTACGGTATTGCTTAAAATACAAGATTTCAATACAAGAGTGGTAACGGTTACTGATAATATTGCAAAAGTGAGAATTGTTACATTAAAATTGTGAAATTACAATACAAAAGTGGTAACGGTTACTGACAATTGCAAACAAGAGTGATAACAGTTATTTTAAAATCAATTATATTATGGATCAAATATTTTGTAAGAGAAAAATGTGTTCAAACGAATTGTTTTCTAATAATTTTGAGCTCTGCAATCAATGGGAGATTTGTTCGAAGCTTTTCTGGTTTCAAGGCGTGAAATTCAAGGATAAAGGGTAGGTTTTCTATGCTTATTAGAGTTTGAAAGCATGAGATTGTTTACTGGATTGGAAATGCTCTTTTTTGATAAATTTTTGTCCAATAAAAAACAGTAGGCTATTTTGATGAGATAGAGTCCATTATTCATTATTTAATTCATAATGTTGAGACCAACCGGTCCGATACTACAAACAGTATTTAGCTGTCAATTATTCAAGATTCTTTTATTAGAAGAATTTAAACGGGAATGTTATTATGTTCTCATAATTCAACTTATTGTTCAAAGATATATAGGTTACTAATTTTTTCTTGTAAAATTTGAATTGCAACCACAGTATATGTTTTTAGTATTAGGCAACATAGCCGGTTGCTAATTTCAGGGTTTATTATCTCATCTATTTAATACTCGAATTCTAATGTTTGGATACTACCTAACTTTGTCCGTCAATATTTTGTTATGATTGATCTTTGTGATCTTTAATTTATATTTTGTGATATTTTAATTTCATCCTGTTCTGTATTATTAAATGTATTTCGATGAATTTCATCGTGTGAAAAACTTTGGTAAAACTTGACTTTTATATGGTTGATGTGTCTTGACTTCTTCATGGCTGTTTATCAAGATATAATTCTCGAACACATTACAAAACTATTACTATGAATTCTTAGCAATTCGTAAAGACTGGCAATAAGTATCTTCCAAGAGAATTAAAGAATTTCAATACAATGTTATGAAATCTTAGAAGTACGTAATTACAAGTTAGAATAAAATGAAATAAGAATAAATCTCGACCCTCAATTGCAATGTACTTGATCTCAAACCTTTTTATCTTTGATCTGCATTCTCCCCGTCTTTTATTCCCTGAAAACAAACATTAGCAAAACGTACACGTTGTACTCACGCCCTGCAATTATCATCATCATCAGTCGATCTTTTGACCCTGTCCGGAAGGGAAGAAAAGGAAGAGGGGAGGAGAGAAAAGAGAATGAAGAAGAAGAAGAAGAAGAAGAAGAAGAAGGAGAAAGGAAGAGGGAGGGAAAGAAAAGAGGAAAGGGAGAATCACCATTCACTGATTTCCCTTTATTATAAGGTCAGCGTTTCATCATTGTGGTCCCTTATTTATCATCAGCAAAAGTCAAAGGACAGTAATGCATTAGCAGTAGAAGGGCCAAGGGCCTTGCTATAGTCTGTCCAAGCAAAGAAGACATTCTGGCAAGATAGGAAAATGACTCCAGCTCGGTCAATATTGGTTCAAAAATAATTAATTTGTTCTCAAATTGTGGAAAACATTTTGCTCTACAATTTAAAACCAAATTTATCATTTTTTAACAAATATTAACTGAGCTGGAGTCATTTCCCAATCTTGTCAGAATGTCTTCTTTGCTTGGACAGACTATACCTTCCAAAAGCCTTTCATTGAGGTCCATTTCTATTATTGCTTATTACTTTTCCATCTTTCTCTGCCATTCTTTCAGTTCGTTTCTCGTTCGATTCTCGACCTCTTCAAAGAACATGAAAAAGGTTTTTCTTTAGTGGAAAATATTATTTTACGGTGAATGGACGACGGTGGGCCTTTTTTGGTGTAGTTTACAAAGAAAATAAAGAATGCTGTTTGAGGTTGATATGGAGTTCTATGTTTGAAGAGTCGGTGGAAAATAGGAGGGGGTGAAGACAATTTTCAGTAATCGAGGTTATTAGATAATTATTAAAATCATTAATTGTGAGTCAAATATTTGAAAAAAATCTTCGTCAAGCCTTATTATCCTTACCATGTATTGTTTTTCACGTAAACTCCCTTTTCACTCCCTATCGGATAATCGGGTTTATGAGAAATACGAATTTTACTATACAGTACCTTAATATCAATGCGTAAATCGTTCTCATGATAGACGGTGGTATAGTCTGTCCAAGCAAAGAAGACCCTCTGGCAAGATGGGATAATGACTCAAGCTCGGTCAATATTGATTCAAAAATCATCAATTTGATCTCAAATTGTAGGAAATAATTAAATCTACTTTTAAGACCACATTCATAATTCTTGAACAAATATTGACCAAGCTGGAGTAATTTTCCCACCTTGACAGGGGGTATACTTTGCTTGAACAGACTATAGGGTAACTCTTATGAATTGTCACGAATTTTCTACAGTACTGTATGTTTGAACATTTAAAAATCCAATTCTAGGCCTTGTCGATATTCATAGAAAATCCTCAATTTTTCATTTTTTCAACAATTCCAATTCAATTATATCGAATATGAGATACGTAAATCGTAAACATGCAAGCACGATTAGGACAAGATAAAAATCTTGAGTTAGAAAAACCTATTACCATGAACTAACAGATTGTGTCTTTTCCCTCTTTCAAAAATGAAAACTGGACGGTTATTTCTTCAATATTCTACAGACATCATTCTTTTTTTTAACATGGATAAAAATTATCCAAAATTTTATTTATCGATAAGTTATCAAAGACGAATCGCAACTATATCAATGTTTTTTCTAATAAACGATCCAAAAACTCGAAATAGAAGACAGAATTCTTTCCAAAATAAGTAAACACCGTAGAGTAAATTTGTCCGCCATCTTTAAAAATTAGAAATGCTCTAGCAGCATCCTCCATTTTTGAAAATAAATAATTATTATTTTGGAAACCTTCATGGACTTTAAAAGACTTTGATAAGCTTTTTCGGCAATACGCCACGGTTGAAATTTCTTGGCTGAATAAGTTGCAGCTGTTGAAGAGTTGGAAATCTACCACAGAAATACATGAAATTCAAAATGGTGGATAACAGTCAACAATACTACACACCCAGGAGGTGGGGCTCTATCTTTTCCACCAATAGGAGACGAGGATCGAATTCTGTCCAACCTTCATTTTGTAGGGCAGCCAAAAATTAGGAATAACAAGAATATTGGGAATGTATCCCAGTTATTGTCGGTGTGCCAATGTTTTTTCTTGTGTTCTCTATTTGTTTGGTTCGGTGTATTATTTGTGGAAAATTTTTGGAGCCAAAGTGACTATTTTGAGTTTGTGGAGGGGTGAAACTTATTTGGAAATGTGGACGTTTTCCCGGGGTGTTCTCGTGTTACATTACTGCAATGCGGCAGTAATACATTTTTAATACATTTTTCTACTTTTATTGAAACTATTTCAATATTATCATTGTACGATTGAATCCTCCACCAAGCTTATTAATATCGATTCGGAGATTTATTCAGTTAAATCTTATGATTTTATGCTTTATTTAACAACATCTCGAATCTTAAAATTGCTACTAAACACATACTTTTTCACATGATTATCTACTTTTGATCTCGTTTTATTAGATTTGATTGTGTTGCAAAATTACTGTAGAATGAATTCATAATTAAAATTTGATTCTATACAACTTACATTAATTAGAAATTCAAGGTTGTAATTTCATATGCATTTAATTTTTTAATAATTGTGTTCATCAGCAACTTTTCTCTATTATCTTAATAACTGTTCAAGTCACTAACTTCTAACTGGTTCCATTGTATTTCTCAGATAAATTTTAATAGGAAATTAATAGTTTTAACCTGCATGAAACCTCTAAAAACGTTTTTTCATCCCAACTTTCCACTATTGTTATCTAGGATAAATAGCATTTTTGGGAGTATGTCCCATAGAACTTTTTCTCTACTTGGTGCTATAAGGAATCAACTTGAGAAGTATATCTCATTTCTCAGAACATTCTGTATCTTAACAAAATACCTCAGTGAAAATCAGAGATCGAGAGAGAGAGAGAGAGAGTAAAGTTCATGTCTCATTCTGATTCCATTGATGTAAATCTACACATCTGTACAATACAATGCAGTATACAAATGATTGTAGATTATCAGACTATTATTGTTTGATCGGACAATTCTTCTCATACACCATCAAAAATAAAAGTGCTATGAAGAATATATGGAGGACAATCAAAAGTAAGAATCGGAAAACAAAAAAAAGGTAAAATAAGAACAATCAAGGATAAAAGAAGGACAATGAAATCGAGAATAATGGAAGCAGTGTTAAGAAGGGTGCCTGATTGCCCAAAATCGTGAGAGAAAGGAAGATCAAGCATAGTTATTGCGGGAGAGGGGAAGGATTGAATATAAACTGTCCAAGCAAAGAAGATATTCTAACAAGATGGGAAAATTACTCCAGCTCGGTTAATATTGGTTCAAAAATCATAAATCTGGTTTCAAATTCAAGGAAACATTCTGCTCTACGATTTAAGACAAAATTCACAATTCTTGGATCAATATTGACCGGGTAGTAGTCATTTTCCCATCTTGCCAGAATGTCTTCTTTGGTTGGACAGACTACTTGATAAAAGCCTGCACATATACAGTAGGAGGAAGAAGCTGTGTTCACGATTTTTCGATTGTGTGTTGTGAACAAAGGGGGGGTAGGGTGTAAGGGGGTTTGTGGGGGGTAAGGGGGGTGACCTTCTGGCATGTGGATTGATTGTTTTCGGATGCGTGAGAACACAACAGACATTTCAACACACAATCGAACAGGAAGCTGATTGAGCCGCTGATCATGGAGATGCTGCTTATTCCAACAGGACCCATTATACTGATTCTGCCGTTTCACACACGAATGGGTGATGATAGGAAAGAGATCCATAAAGATAGGTCGAGAAGAATCTAATGACTGGCTTTTGAAAAGAATAATTGCTGAAATTAGTAGTCTAGAAGAGCGAATTCGAGGCTTTTTATTTATTATATTTATTTATTCTACTTACTAATTTTATTTGAACATCTCGTATTGGAATAGTTCTCTTCAACTGAGAGTTACAGTATTTAAAACAGGGGAGTAGCCAACGGGGGTATATTTATTTATTCTATTGAGAAAAATAACTATTGAAGGAACGAAATAACAGGTGTTAGCCAAAAACTTCTTCTTCTTCAGGTTATGTCCCTTTTCAATACTCAGGTAATTCAATTTCAACTCAGAAAAAAACATCACAAAGAATTATGAACTTAGAAGGTTGACACAGAAAATAAATATAGAAAATCCACTTAAATAATCTTTCTAAAACTTGAATAATAATAATTATAAACATGAAAAAATTGTAGCCACAATAAAATCATTAACTTACAAGCTTATGTAGGGGTGAATCTTCCCGAAATTTCCAGGAGAAAACAAAAAAATTTACTAGATTTTTTCACTTTGAATTTCACTTCCATATTTAGGTTACTATAAATTTGAAATTCATTCAATTTTGATTAACCTTTCCCTGAAATGAGTGAAAACCTTGTTGATAAATTAATATTTGAAGAGGGTTTTCCAAATTATATTGATATAAAGGATTTCATCAATTGAATAACAGTTTCTCCACTCATAAATATTAAAATTTTGTAATAATAATTAATTAAGGATGGAAGAATTATTAGGTATTGCAGTACACCAACTACTAGGATAACCTACTAGCAACTTACATGATAGCAACCTTTTGAATATCTATTAAAATATCCTATAAAATATCTATTAAATAGTCTATTCAAATAGCAATATATGGAGATTCTAATTAATAATAATTAATTTTTGATTTGACACTTTGAGAATTTTTTCATGCATAAAGGCTTTGGGTGGGTTGATAGAGTAAGTCTGATAATCATGAGGATCCGAGTTTGAATCTATACCAGGGAACAATTCTTTGACCGAATCACAATCACATAGAAAGGCTACTCCGATTTTCAGCGGAAACAATGAGCTGTCAGCTTATCATCTCAATGACTTTCCAATTATTTAATAATAATCCAATCACTTTATCAATTCGCACAATTTTGATAGAAAAGATTTTGTACGCGAAGAAGGGATGCCATTACAATTCCACATTGTAATGCCACATGCCATTCCACATTGTCTTATTACTGTTTCATCTAATTATCAAAATTGAAGTCTTGAACTCAAGTTTATCTGAAGCTTTAAAAAGCTTGAATAGACTATACCTGCTTTCTCCTTTCAATAAGTTATCAATTTGTTAAGTATTAATCCATTTATCTTATAATATCTCATCCACTTCTTGAAATCGGGAGAAAGCTTGACTTTTATCAGAACAGAATGAATCAAAACTGTTTGAAAGGAAATATTCCCCTCTTTCGTAAGAGGTTCTACGAAAGAAATGTTAAGAACTGGTAAAAAAGAAGAGAATGGTAAAAAGAGCAACAAAAAGTTGACTTTTGAAAATCCAATTAAATTGGTGTACTTGATTGAATCCCAATCTTCAATAAACGGATATGAGATCAAACAGTATTCTCATCTAATTATCAAAATTGATGTTTCGAGCTGAAGATATCTCAAAGCCTCTATTGATATTTGTGAACATTTTATTTGAAAATTATAATAATGTAGGAAGAGACATTTTTAATATTTCTTGAATGAAAACCTCATCTTCAGTTAATTATTTGGTTTCAACTCTCTTTGAATGTACCAAGAGATTGGTATAATCTTTCCAAGTGAAGAAGACTTTCTGGCAAGATGGGAAAATGACTCCAGCTCGGTCGATATTACTTAAAAAATTATGAACCTGGTCTGAAACTATGGGAAACATTCTGATCTATAATTTGAGACTAAATCTATGATTTTTCATACAATATTGACCGATCTATAGTAATTTCCCCATCTTGCCAGAATGTCTTCTTTGCTTAGACAGAGTATATCAATAACAAGACTGTATTCAGTCGTTTAATGGAATGAAAATATTGTAAGATGATCTTCAAGTTTCAATTTCGAAAAAGATTGTGAAGAGATAAGGATTTCTTTTCCAGGAAAACTTTGTATAACAGTTTCTGGTCGACAATAATTAATTTTGGAATTGGTTAATTATCATGATTTATTTTTTGCTAATATGATTGACCTTTAAGAGATACAGTATTTTTGAAGTAGCGGAACCTCTTGGTTTTTATAAATACTGTGAAACTCCAATTAAGAGAAATGTGAGTTACAAGCGAGTATTCTCGGAAATCATATTTGAAAAACCAATATCGATGATAATTTGAAGGAACAATTTGGAAAAGAAAATTTCAATACAATTGAATTAATGTATTTCCATTCCTTTTTCCATTATGAAAAACTTCTACATGTTCATCATCAGTTCTCTCTCATAGTTTTTCTAGTTATGTCCTTCCTCTTCATTGTTTGTCAATGGCTCATCAGCCCAAGAAGGGCCTAAGCCTACCAGCTGGTTGCCAGTTTCATATTCACTCTACTATATAGTCTGTCCAAGCAAAGAAGACACCTCAGCAAGAAGGGGAAACGACTTCAACCCGACCAATACCGACCCAAAAGCCATGATTTCTCAAACAGAACTCACAGTCCCCGAACCAACACCGACCAAGTGGAGGCGCAGAACACCTCTGAATAACATGCAGTTAATCACTTGGAGTGTAATGCAATAATTTTCTATTAACTATTTCTCCAGAAACGGTAAACGACTGACTTTACTGAGCTTTACTAACGACATCAAATCTCCCAAAAGAAGGTTATGTCCTCTCAATAAATTAGTTTTATTCCAAATCATTTTTCTCCAAACAAAAGTTCAATAAGATATAAAGTGATATTTTCTTAGAATAGCCTTATAATATACTTTGTTCTAATAATTCTCTTTCTTCTTACAGGTAAACCTGTTTTTCCAAGTGATGAATTGTGTAGTACCGTACATCTCTGAGTAAGTAGATATTGATTGTTTTTTGAACAGATTTTGAATAATATTTGACAGAGTTTTTTTGATAATATTTTGTGAAGGAGAGAAATGAAGAAATAGTACAGTATTATTAATTATACATTAGTACAGTATAAATAAGGCCTAAACTATATCTACATGTAGTCTTGCATTACAGTTTTATACTCTCAATCTTATGCTAATTATCAATTCAAATTGACTATACAATTTATTATTTTCTATATTAGAGGAAATTGTAGATTATTGCCAAGACTTATTTCAGTGAATTTTGTGACGACAAAACCTGTATTATTATTGAATACCACATTTCCACAATTTCTCATCAAACGAATGGTGAATAGTAAGGATTCCTTCCTATGAATAATTCACAACTATATGGAAATGCAATTAGCTATTTCCAATTTGTAGGCCAATTAATCTGGAAAATAGTTTCTACTGATGAATTGCAATTAATGTTAGAATAAAGGTAATATTACTTTCAGTACAGTCAAGATTGTTTTGCTAATTTAAATTCTTCCATCTGTGCACAACTTTTAGAATATGTATTAAGTTAGAACAAAATTTAGATACACTATTTTTAGCTGGAACTCCCATATGGGCTACTCGGAAGTTACCTAATTTCTTCACAGATTTTCAGTGTTTATTTTTTCTTTTGTATTTTCATTATTTCAGGTTTTGAATTATTTGTGTTCTTTCTAATTTTGTAATTGAAATGTTTTGTATTTTGTACTTTTCTCATTTTCTGTGAAGAAATAAAATTTATTCAAATTTTATTTATTCATTTTAATTATTATTGTGAAGGATAAATTATTAAAGAAATGATTATCATCTTTATTTAGACATAGCTCATGATTACTGCAACCCTAACTTTTTCTTTTGAATTTTTTTGTATACAAAAAATATCAGGTTTTGTCATAAAATGAAATAGATGTTTTACTATAAATTCTTACTTTCAGACTCACCATTTCTTATCAAATTTAGGATTTCTTACCACGAATTACTTACCATGCTTTAATAGTGTATCCAGCTTCTGTCTATAATTATCATAAACTCATTAACACCCAGAAACCGTTGAACTACAAGTTCATTTACACTTTTTACCCGTCAACCTATTTCAGTCGGCTGTCATCGACTCAATTATAATAACTTTGGTTGAAGCGTGCCGTTTCAAGAGTTTTTTCAATGTTACTTGCCAGAAATATCCACCATCCTCGTAAATACAGATTGTATTTACCTTCTTGTCACTCTACTTTGGTAATAGCCTACTAGGCGGCCATTTTGTTTCGTCGATCATTTTTTAGTTTTTGGAATAAGTGGAGAACATGAAACGATTACACGGATGTGTGTATATGAGGAAAGATAGCAGATGGGAGGAGAAGAGGAGAGATAGAGAAGGAGGAGGAGGAGGAGGAGGAGGAGGAGTAGGAGAAGGAGGAGGAGGGAGGAGGAGGAGGAGGAGAGGGAGGAGGAGGAGGAGGAGGAGGAGGAGGAGGAGGAGAGGAGGAGGAGGAGGAGGAGGAGGAGGAGGGAGGAGGAGGAGGAGGAGGAGGAGGAGGAGGAGGAGGAGGAGAGGAGGAGGAGGAGGAGGAGGAGGAGGAGGAGGATGAGGATGAGGATGAGGAGAGAGGAGAGGAGGAAGGAGAGGAGGAGGAGGAGGAGGAGGAGGAGGAGAGATAGAGGAAAAGAAAAAAGAGGGAGGAGAAGGAGAAAAGAAGAGTAGAGAAACGAAGGAGAATGAGGATAAAAAAGAGTGGGAGGAGGAGCGGAGAGGAAGAGGAATGAAGAATAGGTGGAGGAGGAGAAAAGAAGATAAGGAGGAGAGAAAGGGAGAGAATATGGGAAGAAGATAATAAAAATAGTGCTACTAATATAGTGCGAGAAAGTAGGCCTAGGCTATAGTTGACAATTGAACTAGAAAAGTAGGAGAAAGAAGAAGTAGAAGAAGGGATGATGATAAAAAGTAGAATCAAAAGTAGTAAATCTTATGTAGGCCTATAGGATAGTATTTTTAGTAGAATACAAAGAATGAGATTTACAAAAAATTACAGAAAAGATAAGAAGCAGTGAGGGAAGCAAAGTAACAGGAAACCAAAAGGTAGAAAATATTGATTAAATAGGAATAAATTAAGGCAATATAATATACGAATAGATCAATAGAATAGCTGAAATGAGGAAGAGAAGGTATAAAACGGAGAAGGTGATGAAGAAAAAGGGGAAAGTGAAGTATGTGAATATGATGGAGAAAGCGAGAGGCGATGAACTTGAAGAGAGAATAGGAATAATAAAAGGTTTGAAGTAATAAGTCATGCCAGTATTTAGAAGAAGAGAAATAAGATTAGCAGAGATAAGAAAATGTTTCCAATGTTGTAGAGGATTGAAACCAGGAGAAACAGGTGAAAAATCGCAAAGAAAGAATTTTGAAAAAGTAAATTTGACATAAAAAAAGCATAGTTGATAGTTTTTGGAAGTACAGTATAGCAGGAAACCGGAGGGGTAAATGGAGGATATAAGGTTGAAGTGAGAAGGAAAATGGAATAATAAAAAAATATTATCAAGAAGTAAAAGTGAGCAATAACGAAATGTGATTTTTCACTCAGTTAACATGTATTAATGTTGGAGACACACTTTTACCCTCATAGTTTTACTTGTTAATTTTTTCAACTTCATGTTTTTCCTCGTTTTTAAATAGCATTCGAGGACAGTCTGAATTGGATGTCTTTTTGATGGATAGAGTTTTAAGAGTTGGGCAACACATGGAACTGTTTTTTTCCGATGTGTATTTTGTGGTAAGGGTTAAAGAAATTGATGGCTGTAGTGAAATATTCTGTTTTCTATGAAAACTAAGAAACGATTTCGATGTCGAAAATTGTTGGAGCGTAATTTTTAGTTACAGCAATACTCGTTTCTGTAGTTGGAGTTTATTGGGATTGGAGATTCTCAATTTGGTATATACGAAGATGAAGATTACATAGTTTACTCGCATGAGAGAGGAAATGAAATCAAATAACTGAACCTACATTTATAACAGAACTCAATCATGTTAATTCGATAGTATTGAAATTCATTCAATCTAGGCCTACAATTATAATGGGAGAATACTTCAGATAAACTTTGAACATAACTACACACATTTAGAACATTTCAATAGTTTTAATAGCGTAATATACAGTACTAGCCGGCAGGCTCGCTTCGCTCGCCTTCTCCATCTAACTGGTCTCTCGATTTTTAATGAATCTCTGGTTTGACAACATCTTGTCTCTTCATTCAATTATGGATGAAATTATTCAAAATTAATTCAATAATAAATTATAAATAGAAAACTATCAAACATTCATTTATGAACTCGACCCCCATTATTCATTTATAACCCCCGACAGTATAGGCAGTGTAAGTGAGTAAAACTCGCTTCGCTCGCCTGCAAAACCTCTGTCAGTGTCAGCTGAGACAAAAAGGCTCGCTTCGCTCGACTGCAAATTCCGTTCAGAAGGGATTCGATATTTATTGAGCACAGCATTCCTACACCTAATCTGGACCTGTTTACCTGAAAAGTTTACCTCTTTATATTTTTTACCTGATTTCAACGTTTTCTGCCAATTTGTTCTAGAAAATCTAAGAAAAACTCAAAAAATTCCGAAAAATAGTGAAACGCTAATATTAAGCGTAACCTTGGGAAGTATATCGGACATAGTTTGAAACTTGATTCAGTATCTTCCAAATTAGTTCATCTATAATCTCGCTGAACCATTGAATTTACAGTTGCAACCCGCAACACATCTACAATTTTGAAAACCTGATTACTGGCGTAATCTTGAACGGATTGCAAAAATATTTTAACACAACATTTCTAGAGCTTATCTGAACCTGCCCATCAAATATCAACATTTTCTACAGAATGGATCTCGAAAAAATGAGGAAAACGCCGTAAAACTCTAGAAAAACTAAAATATTCGGCGTATGAAGCGTATGAACTTGAAACGTTTTTAGAATCCGTTCTTAGCGCGCTTCTAAACGTCCAACTGAACATGCCTGTCAAATTTGAATGCATTCGGTTCAGTGGATTTTTAGTTCTGGTGATGAATGAATGAAAAATTCTTGGACGAAAATCTAAAGTGAAGTGATACGATATTGTACATAACCTTGTTTTGGACATATTACATTTATCAAAATTCAGGAAAGAAATAGTACAGGCTCAGCCTTGTTTTTCTTGCCTTGTTATAATATAATAATATTATTATTATAATTAGTGTAATGATATCAATGAATAAATGAATGAATGAATCAATGCCATTTCGCTTTTATATATAGAGATTGTCCAGATGCCAGCAATAATATTATAGAGTTTTAATATAGGCTACTCAACATAATATGAAACGTTAAAAATGCAAATCTTGCTATAGTTGGGACAAGGTTAATAGATTTCAACCCACGAATTATTGTCCTCAAATTAACAAATATCTGCGATTGCTTCACTAATTATCGAGGACCTGATTATTTCTTTCACGTCTGAAAAAAATTGTATTTCTTATTTATTTCTAATCCAAATAGATTTATTCTAATTCATCTGATTCGTTGTAAAATATATTTATAACAAAGTATACATAAGAGTACAAAGTATTACAAAATATTATCATAAACTCGTTCATCAAGATTTGGAGCACGGCCAAAATGAGAGGATTGAAAAAGTTGAATTACAACACATAAAATAATATAACTATGAAAGGTAATCGATCACGCAACTTCTTACCAAAAACAGCAAGGCATCAATGTTTTATTTCATCAGAATAAGTGTTCGACTATCTTTTAGCGAATACAATATGCAGTCATAAACTTGTTCCTTTGCATGTGGAGCTCAATGAAATCAGAGAGAATGGAAATAAAATGAATAGCAGAGAGAATAGGAATAGAATTATTGTTATTCGGCGATAAAAGCATTACTTGTTGCCAATATCCCTGACCCATGACATTTGAGGTTTAACTGAGTCTGTCCAAGCGGAGAAGACATTCTGGGAAGATAGGAAAATGACTCCAGATCGGTCAATATTTGTTTAACAATTATAAATTTTGTCTCAAACTGTAGTGAACATTCAGATCTTCAATTTGAGATCAAATTGATAATTTTTGAATCGATATTGATCGAGCTGGAGTAATTCTCCGATCTTGCCGGAATGTCTTCTTTGCTTGGACAGACTGTTGGTATTATTGTTGAGGAATCATGTTACAACAAAATAAAAGATCTGAGGCAACTAATCGACACGAATCGAGACATTTTATGTCGACCATTTGTCTTCGAGAAAGCCATCAAAGCTTCAAACACGGCTAAAGCTCGCTTAAATGGACCAGTGACATTGGGATTGTCATGATTTGAAACTCGCTTTTGTCTTTTAAAACTTTGTTCATCATTCTCGTCTCAACTTTTTATTCTTTCTTTCTTCTTCTTCTGCTTCTTCTTCTCCTCCTTCTCATCCTCCTACTACTCCTCCTCCTCCTTCCCTTCTCCTCCTTCTCCTCCTCTTCTCCTTCCTTCTCCTCCTCCTCCTCCTTCCTCCTCCTCCTCCTCCTCCTCCTCCTCCTCCTCCTCCTCCTCCTCCTCCTCCTCCTCCTCCTCCTTCTCCTCCTCCTCCTCCTCCTCTCCTCCTCCTCCTCCTCCTCCTCCTCCTCCTCCTCCTCCTCCTCCTCCTCCTCCTCCTCTTCCTCCGTCTTCAATAGTTTCTGTATCTTTTTCTCTTGTTTCCTCCCCATTCTCCACTACAACTCTACTAAAATGTGCTCATAGGCTGAGGCCGCACTGCCGGTGGGTAGAGCGTGGTGGGTGGAGGGTAGTTGGTAAATCTATAGAACATACACACCAACCACAGTAATACATCGTATGAATAGTATGTGTTCAGCCGCCATCTTGAAATTCTTAAACATGGACAACATAACCTCATAAAACAGTATGACGTCATACCATTCATACTATGTATTACTGTGGATGGTGTGTATGTTCTATAGGTTTACCAACTACCCTCCACTCTCCACGCTCTACCCACCGGCAGTGCGGCCTCAGCCATAGAGTAATGTTTGTGTTTTATTATGGCCCATAATTGTTGACTCATTTAATCCTGTACACTGTACAGTGTACATATTCATGGTTTTAGCTAATCATTACAGTGAATTGATAAAATTGATCTCTTTTGTTATCTTTCAAAATTAATAATAGAAATGATTTCGGAGCCAAAGTAACCTAGTAATCATTTCCTGCATCACTTTGATATTATAAAGTGAACATATCAAATTTAACAAATTGATAATAGAATGATGAATCTCTAACTCCCCATTCATCAATTTGTGCAGTCCTTGTTCAGTAGTAACCATTTTCCCAGCTTTTCTGTGAATTACCCATCAATGCTAGTTTATTAAAATAATGTAGGTTTAATACAATTCAATTGTTCTTGTGATTTTTACCACTCACGGTTTTTGTCACTATCTCTCCAATATGGCTGTGTTCAAGTTTTTTTGTGGAGATGTTTTTCTATTCTTCAGTATTTTTCATCTCTTAAATATTCAATAATTATTGAAGTTTCTTGATCATTCTCCAATATGTAGGAATTTGTCTTTTTCTTCATTAACTATGTCAAGTGGAAGAGGGGGCTTGCATGCCTCAACTTCCACCACAAACTCTTGTAAAATTTTTACAAAGTGTAAAATAAAGTCATTTTATCTATCTATGTTCAAAGTGTATTAGCAGAAATGATTGTTCAACCTTCAATAAATGGTATCTCATATACAGGAGGAATGTGCAATACTTCTCAGGTTGATTCCTTACACCAAGTAGACAAAAAAGTTCCATGGGACCAACCCCCAAAATCGCTTTGTTACCGAGATAACAATGACGGAAAATTGAGATTTTTCAAAATATATTTATTTTTCTGAGATTTGGGTAAGATTTACACAATCGCTGCCATTCAACTTTTTCCTTAGAATCCGACTCTCTTCAACTTCCATTAATAAAAAATACAAATTTATGATATCTTATCCAGTTATAACCCTCATTGTTGAAAAAATGGCGTTTTTTAGCATATTTTTCCAATTATCTCAATAGCCGTTGAAGTTACAAACTTGGAGATGGTTTCATTGAATTTCTCAGCTAATTTTATTTCATAGCTAGGGTTTGATTATTTTAGAACCTCACCAAAGCCTCTAAAAAATTAGAAAAATAAATATATTTTGAAAAATCTCAATTTTCCGCCATTGTTATCTCGGTAACAAAGCGTTTTTGGGGGTTGGTCCCATGGAACTTTTGCGTCTACTTGGTGTAAGGAATCAGCCTGAGAAGTATCGCACATTCTTCCTAAAACACCCTGTATATCTTCATCTCCAATAACTGGAGTTCTTTGATAATTCTTCAATGTGTAGGTGAATATTTTTATAATATTTTTCGACTTTGGTATTGTTGTTTAAACAACAAGACGTGATGAAGGTTATACAATCAATCGCTGTCTCTGCCTTTTATCTTGTTCACTCACTCATTCTGTATAGCAGAGGAAACTCACTCATTCTATATCTATATTGTAGAGGAAAACTGGAATGTAACAAAGTTGTGTCCTGTTTGAGTGAGCTGAGTTGGGGTTTCATTGTGAATCGAATTACTTGAGTTGGCCGTCGGACAAGAATGCATCGCATGGAGCACTGATTCACATTGATATTATTATATTTTGTACAAGCAAAAAAGCCTTTCTGGCAAGATGGGAAAATGTCTCCAGCTTGATCAATATTGGTTCAAAAATGACAAATTCGGTATCAAATTGTAAATTGGAATGTTTTCTAAAATTTGAGACCAAATTCATCATTTTTGTACCAATATTGACCTAGCTAGAGTCATTTCCCGTCTTGCCAGAAGGTCTTCTCTGCTTGGACAGGCTGTACCAACACACAACACTATGGAGAAGCAGTCACCGGGAGACAATAGGGCTCATTAATGGACAGTCAAGCAACAAATTGAGTGAGGGGAAGATGGAGAGGACGAAGAGAAGGAGAAGAAGGAGTTGGAGGAGGAGGAGGAGAGGAGGAGGAGGAGGAGGAGGAGGAGGAGGAAGATGAAGGGGAAGAGGAGAAATTATACGAGAACAAGAACAAGAACAAGAACAAGAACAAGAACAAGAACAAGAACAAGAACAAGAACAAGAACAAGAACAAGAACAAGAACAAGAACAAGAACAAGAACAAGAACAAGAACAAGAACAAGAACAAGAACAAGAACAAGAACAAGAACAAGAACAAGAACAAGAACAAGAACAAGAACAAGAACAAGAACAAGAACAGGAACAGGAACAGGAACAGGAACAGGAACAGGAACAGGAACAGGAACAGGAACAGGAACAGGAACAAGAACAAGAACAAGAACAAGAACAAGAACAAGAACAAGAACAAGAACAAGAACAAGAACAAGAACAAGAACAAGAACAAGAACAAGAACAAGAACTAGAGGAAGAGGAAGAAAGAGAGCAACAATTGAAACAAGGAATATGAGAAGTATGAGAAAAAAAGAGTAGTGGGAGAATAAGAAAAGGAAAAACAAGAAAATTAGAAGAACGGAGAATAATTTTTTCACAATGCAAATGCAATGACATTGTAGAAACGATCACTCGATCAGCTGATAAGTTCGAGGAGTAATATATTTTCAAGTCTGAAATAGCTATTTGATATATTCATAAATATTATGAATGTACACTATTCATATACACTATGCATGCCTCATAATATTCAAATAATAACCTAGTATTTTCCCAAGAGCATAATTTATATCGATTTTTGAAGAGGCAACACTTTCGTAGATACTAATGAAAATCGAACTAACTATCATTAAAATACTATCAATATTTCATCCTTACCCGTATTGGAAAGTTGATATCTCTCCAAATATACAAAATCTCGTATAATTTCAAATATACAAAAATGAAATACGAGTGGAAGAATATCATGATCTTTAAAACTATCTACTTAACCATCTCTAAAGTTTATACTAAACTATGAATGAATGTTTACAGTGATATTAAATAATGAGTAAATTGAATATGGTTCAATAAAGTAGGTCAATTGAGATTGAATATGGGTAAATATTATCTATTTTTAAATATTAAATATTATATTTTCTCTTAATATTCACCACAACCTACATTACAAAAAATCAATAATTATATTGGCAATATTACATAAAAATACTGTATTGTCATGAATTACATTTTTTAAGTTAATTATGTCAACAATGCTTATTTATATAATGAGCTGTTTGAGCTGTTAGTTGAATTATTCTGTTACACAAAACAGACATGGCCCAAGTCCCTCCCAAACATACTGGGCTAATCACAATTCACTAGTACTACAAAAGTATTATGGTTATTTGTAGTGTGTCAAGAAACAATGCCTAGTATTACAAGTAGATGTTTCCGAGTGAGTAGGTTTCGTGTTATGTTCATAAAAGTTACATAAAAAAGTAGTGAACAGGAAAGACGAAAAAATAGTATAATGAAGGTTGGTTGGCTCATGTAGTCGATTTTTCATCTCTTAATCAACAATAGTTTCAGAAGACATTTACTAATGACGGGCTATTGTTGGTGTGCACTCACCTAAGAAGCAAGGAGACGAAGAAGAAGAAGAAGAAGAAGAAGAAGAAGAAGAAGAAGAAGAAGAAGAAGAAGAAGAAGAAGAAGAAGAAGAAGAAGAAGAAGAAGAAGAAGAAGAAGAAGAAGAAGAAGAAGAAGAAGAAGAAGAAGAAGAAGAAGAAGAAGAAGAAGAAGAAGAAGAAGAAGGAGGAGGAGGAAAAACGAAAAGAAAGAAGAAGAAGAAGAAGAAGAAGAAGAAGAAGAAGAAGAAGAAGAAGAAGAAGAAAAGAAGAAGAAGAAGAAGAAGAGAGAAGAAGAGGAGAAAAGAAGAAGAAGAAGAAGAGAAAGGAAGAGAAAAGTGAGAAAGAGGAGGAGGAGAGGAGAAAGAGGACAAGGAAGAGGATGAGAACTAGAAGGAGGATGTGAGAAAGGGAAAAGAAGAGGAAAAATGAGACATTAGAAGGAGAAAGAATTTGAGAAATGATTTCTATTCTCTACCAGCCAGAAGTCACACTTCTCTGAATAATTTTTTGTTATTAGCTTCTTTTGTAGTATATATGCGCTGGAATGTTGTTGTTTACAAGCAAGACATGCAAGGCATACAAATGAAAAGAATGAAGGGAGAGGAGAAGGAGGAAGAGAAAGAGAGAAGAAGAAGAAGAAGAAGAAGAAGAAGAAAAAAGAAAGAAGAAGAAGAAGAAGAAGAAGAAGAAGAAGAAGAAGAAGAAGAAGAAGAAAAAGAAGAAAGAAGAAAAGAAAAAAGAAGAAGAAGAAGAAGAAGAAGAAGAAGAAGAAGAAGAAAAGGATACATGGAATAGAACAAATAAACTATACCCTATTCACGATCACTTGAGACAAAATGAACAAATTTTTTGCACGTGTGTGCGGGTAAAGCGAGTTATTACTTCATACGACGGTCGGCTGCAGTCGAACAGCTGTAGTCAATCACAGTTCTTGGCTTTTCCTCAAGCTCAAACAAAAATAGCTACCTGTACATGCAAAAAGTTTCTTTACTTCGTCGCAAGTCTCGTGAATAGGGTATAGATATGTGAAGTAGATATTATTGTGATAAGCATTATAAGGATGTCTTGATAAGGCGTGGAGATCCAATCACAAACTCCAAATCATAAGAATTATAAATGAATACATCAACAATCTAATTCAACGATAAAATAATGTTAAATTATTTCAATAGAATAATCCAGAATTCAATACGCATTATTTCACTATATTCTATTCTCTTGAGACGAAAAAGTAAACCGACTTTTGCATGTGTATTCGTGTAAATACTGTATGGAGTGCCTACCTTAGCCACGACAAACTTGCCAACCAATGACAAACATAACCACGACAAACATAACCAATACACGATGTAGCTTAATAGACACGTCATAGTATTGGCAATGCGTATGTGTCCAAAATATTTTGTCGAGACTGTGTCGTATTGTTGCAATGGTTGGTCATCGCAACACCAGCCACCCTGTGTTGATTGGTTAGCTTTGTCTCAAGTTATTGTGAATGAGGTATAGAATGATGATAATGCAAAAATGAAATTCGGATATTTGAATAGAAATGTGGGCAATAAAAAAATTAAAAAACTTTTGAGTTAGTGAATCAATAAGTATATGAATAATGAGGCTTTAAATCACTGGCGGCTCGTGCCCACAAAACAGGTGAAGTGCTCGTATATTTTACTGTACAGCACTTAACCTATTCCGTGGGCACGAGCCGCCAGTGCCTTAAATACAATTCTGGAACCCTTTTTATTCAACTATCAAACAAGTCATATTTTAGACAGAAGTAGCTGAAATAGTTACATGCCACTTACACTGTTTTAAACAAGTCGTAACATACTTGGGTAATATTTCAAAGGATTCAAATCTAATGGGTGTCTCAAAGTAGAGCGAAGAATCAAGAAGTAGGGGAAAATAAAGAATAGTGTGATTAAAAGGATGAAGAATTGAAGAGGCCTGCGTTCTTTAAGGTTTGTCTATTATTTGTGAGACACTATGGATCAAGAAGGATTTCAGTCACCCTATAAGAATGTTCATTCTCTCTATCTTCTAATTTTTTTCTTCCCCGTCATCTTCTTCTTCTTCTTCTTCTTCGACTGTCTTTGTCTAATACAGCAGATGTGTTGATGCATTAAGATATGAAATATTGAGACCTTTTGTAGACAGAAACCAGGAGGCTGCAAGAGAAAGGTTTGAGAGAGATACATGTGAGAGAAATAAGATGGATGTAGATGAGGCGAGGAAGAGCAGAGGAAAAACATTGAGGGTGAAGGCTTTTGGGTAACCTGTATTTTTGGGTTTGTTGGTTAACATTGACATTCGATCAAGTGAAGTTTGAACAGTAGATTCACGTTTCGATCAATCAATAATTTGATGTATTTCCACTGGCGGCTCGTGCTCACAAAACAGGTGAAGTGCTATACAGTGAAAGATACGTATTTCCCTAAATTAAAAATTTGAATGAGTTGTTGCCCATGTTGTAGGAACATTCCATAATGAATTAAAGTTATTGACAAACTTATTTGTTCTATTTCATTCTAAAACATTACGTAATGGACCCGCTAAACCTGAGGTTTTTCAGCAGGTGGTAATTATACAGTTTAATAGAATACAACTCAGAAGAATGGAAGGTTCTCTATAGAATAAAACTGAGTGAAGATTTTCAAGGATATGGAACTAGTATAGTGATGAAACCAGAGTAAAAATGTTGGAATTATTATGCATAGCCTACACGAATAATGAAATCAGAATAGATTGAGCATTATTGAAACACACTGGAGGCTCGTACCCACGAAACAGGTGAAGTGCCGTATCTTTTACTGTACAGCACTTCACCTGTTTCGTGGGCACGAGCCACCAGTGTTAAAAACCATATTATTGACTAACAAGTTGAACTCCGTTTAAACGTATTCACCATCTCCAAAGTCATTTAAGAATATGAAATCATATCCTGTTCTTGGAACCATAACAAATGTAGTCAAATACACAGGGTGTTTCAGGAGGAATGTGCAATACTTCTCAGGCTGATTCCTTACGCCAAGTAGACGAAAAAGTTCCATGGGACAACCCCAAAAACGCTTTGTTACCGAGATAACAATGGCGGAAAATTGAGATTTTTCAAAAAATATTAATTTTTCTAATTTTCTAGAGGCTTTAGTAAGGTTCTAAAATAATCAATTCTCATGTAAAATTATCTGAGGAATTCAATGAAACCAGTTCCAAGTCTGTAACTTCAACTGTTATTGAGATAATTGGGAAAATATTCTAAAAAACGCCATTTTTCCTACAATAAGGGTTATAAATGGATAAGGAATTATAAAATTGTATTTTTTATGAATGGAAGTTGAAGAGAGTCGGGTTGAAGAAATATTTAAATGGCGGCGATTGTGTAAATCTCAGAAATATCGATCAAAAATCGCAAAATTGCTACCAAGCACAAATTTATCAATTGTGTTATTTTTTGTCAAATTTGTCAAATGGCGTTTTTCAGAATATTTTTCCAATTATCTCAACAACCGTTGAAGTTACAGACTTGGAACTGGTTTCATTGGATTTCTCAGCTAAGTTTACATAGGAATTGCTTATTTTAGAACCTTACTAAAGCCTCTAGAAAATAAAAAAATTAATCTTTTTTGAAAAATCTCAATTTTCCGCTATTGTTATCTCGGTAACAAATCGTTTTTGGGGGTTGGTCCCATGAAACTTTTTTGTCTACTTGGTGTAAGGAATCAGCCTGAGAAGTATTGCACATTCCTCCTGAAACACCCTGTAGGTTACGCCGATAACTTGGGTGGTTTCGTATGCTCTTGTACGTGATGTGAACTGCTAACATCTAATTTAATGCATCTATTGTCTCTTTCATTTTCAAAAACAGGTCTAGCTAATTGACACCTCTAACTCTTATATCGCACTTGGCTGATTAAACCCCCTAACATTTTGGCTTCAACTATTGTATAACCTTTTTCGTATGATTTCCGATCAAGTTTTGGATTAGGCCTGTGTTTGGATCAGGTTTAAGTTGATAGAATAACAGATTCTGGCAAAAAATATGCCAGTTGAACTGATCTTTGCATATGATTGATTGATCATAGAATGACTTCTTTATTTTAATGACGTGGCGAAATTTGGACAGTAATGTCCACTCTACCACTTAACCACGATCATGAATGGAACTCGAAACAATTCAAGTTCATGTAGATTTCTGCCTCACCAAATTCAAACCATATCAACTCTTGTTTGTCAGTATATACACCCCTACAAACAAGACATATTCTGAAATCTGAATTGATGTCCCTGCTTCTGAATAATTCTCTTTGTGGAAACGGCGACATCCCTCCAAACAGATGACCCTCCCTTATTATCTATCATCATTCACCCCCACCCACCCCTAAAATACATTATCAATACACTAATTAACATCTTTGTGTCTGTGTGTATGTGTGTGTGTGTGAGGGTGTTATATGATGTGTATAGGAAATGAGTCAAAGGTCCCTGTGCGACCCTTGGGTATAGTCTGTACAAGCAAAGAAGACATTCTGGCAAGGTAGGAAAATGACTGTAGCTTGGTTAATATTGGTTCAAAAATTATGAATTTGGTCTCAAATTGTAGGAAACAATCTGATCTATAATTTAAGTCCAAATTTATAATTTTTAAATTAATATTGACCAAGCTGGAGTCATTTTCCATCTTGTTAGAATGTCTTCTTTGCTTGGACTATAACCCCACCCTTCAATCAAAGTTACTTCCCTTTGCTTGTCTCAATTCATCATCCTACTATCTTGTGGGCAATCTTCTCCTTGATATATCTCTCCCTCTCTTTCTCTCTCTCTTCTCTCTTCTTATTCTCTCTTTCACCCTCTCCTATCTTTTCGTATCCTTTTCACTCATCCCTTCTTTGACTATACCGTAAGGTCACCCCTTCTTCCAATCACAATCCTAATATCCGGGCTAAAATACATTTAATGCAATTGATCAGTGTATTATAGAGATTAATTTGTCTTCAGTGTTGTGTTGAACAAACTTATAAGATATCAATAAGCTTATTATAGCCTACTCATAAGTGTTTTTAACACTACTTGTGATCAATTATTCATTGATTAGAAGGGGTTTTAGAGTGGAACGTTAGATGTGATTGTTCGACAACTGTTATGTTAATGTTAGGGGTGGATCTGACCTTTTTCGGGGGTAGATTAATACTAAATTACTCTCCTGATTTTATGAAATAAGAGGTAAATATAAACACTTTTGCAAATGCATTAAAAAATCTATATAAAATAATTCAAAAATTTTGAACGAAATCATCCATAATCGTGTTAGAGATTTTTCCCTAGACAGAGTAACTGGATAAAAAGTGTATAAAAATCGAGGTACAGTATAGTCCGTCCAAGCAAAGAAGAGCCTCTGACAAGATGGGGAAATGACTCTATCTTGGTCAATATTTGTTCAAGAATTATAAATGTGGTCCTTATAATATAGATAAATTGTTTCCTAAAATTTAAGAACGAATTGGTAGATCTTGAACCAATATTGACCGAGATTGAGTCATTCTCCCATCTTGTCAGAGGGTCTTCTTTGCTTGGATTGACCATGCCTTTTCTATTTTTTAATGAGTCCAATACCAAAGACAACTCTATAACAAACTCTCCTTACGTTGTTATATCGCACGTACCTTGTACTTTTATAGTGTAAATAAATATAGGCTAGTGTAACAAATCCCAATTTTTGAATAATTTTTTGGAAAGGTGAGATATTCCATAAAAATTTTTTAACTATATCCGCCGCTAATTTCTCAGACATTGATTGATTGATTCTTTATTATGGTCAATATTTTAATGAAAATTGTGGTAGAAATACCAATACAAGGCTATGCCTGTTCTTTCTTTCCAATGTATCTTTGTCAATATATAAATAAATAAATAAATAACATAGGACTAATTGAATAATTACTAGGTCTAATAAAACCCATTGCATACATATCAAATTACAAAATTACAACACACAAACTTCAACTTACAAATTTGAACTGAAAGTTTCTGTCAATAAATTTTCAATATTAAAATTATGATATTATATTAATTGTATAGGGTTTGTTCTGTAGAATAATTGTTATAGTTTTTATGCCTGCTTGCTTGTACTAGAATGAACAAGATATAATTTTTGTGAACCGGAACGAGAAGATTTCAAAGAATGGGATCGATAGCAGCATCGATACTCGATAGAGACCTCAATTCTATAGAAAACAAGCAAATATTTGACATTTCCGAGGAGTTATGTGAAATAGCCTTCTGACATTTGCTGGGCAGTGTTCAGTTCGGCTTTTATCTTGAGTTTTTTCTTCGGTTTTTGTGCGCCCCACTGAATTAATTAGTTCGAAACAAGACGACGGACTACAGTCTGTCAAAGCAAGGAAGACATTCTGGCAAGATGGGAAAATGACTCCGATATGGTCAATATTTGTTCAAAAATAATGAATTTAGTTTCAAATTGTGGGAAACATTCTGATCTATAATTTGAGACCAAATTTATTATTTTTGAACCAATATTGACCGAGCTGGAGTCATTTACTCATCTTGCCAGAATGTCTTCTTTGCTTGGACAGACTGAAACAGGTAGGAATTTCACTCAACACGTTCTCAATTTCACGTTTTTCTTCGATCGAACGGTTTTTTACGAAAATCTTGTTCCGAAAATGCAAACTCAATCAGGGCACTTTTGGGGAAAGAAAGACGGTCGATGAGGAGAGGAAAGAAAGAGAAAAGGAGAAGAAGTGGTAGAAGAGGGATAGGAAGATGATGAAGAAGGAGATTGGGGAAGAGAAGTAAAATAAGGAGATGAAGAGGATAAAAATAGTAGGCTATGTGAATTCTAAATTTCCAAAACATTTTGATCTAACATGTGTCGCGCAAGATGATAAGACGTTGACACAATAGGCCTATACTCTATAACTATATTGTAACTGAGTGTCTTCTCAAATTGCGCGAACTATAACTAGTAATTCTCATGACTTTTCATTAACTTATCCCAAACTCTAAAATTGTTTCAATCAGCCCAACAGCTTGGTAACAACATCACATAGCCAAATATCGATTCAGATTCATATTAATTTCTAGTATAGATTTATTTCTTTTTCTTATAACTAATAACTGTTACTATAACCATAACTGTCAATAGCCAGTCAAATACGGTATTCAGTGACTTGAAATAGATAAATTTACTGGTTCTTAAAATGAAATAAAAAATTAATTAATTATTTCATGGAATTTTAATGTAGGCTATATTACAATATTTTTATGATGGAAAATTTGTCCAAGTAACAATTTTTAAATTATATTCATTCACTAGCCGGCAGGCTCGCCTTCTCCGCCTAGCCAGGGGGCTCCGACCCCTGGACCCCCGACAGTATAGCTCACAGAATTCAATCATTTACGCGATCTTGGAAGATCCTTCGTTTCATTGTAAAGTGCATTAGGACGGCGTTTCTTCTCAGCTACTACGAACCACAAGTTGGTATAACTTAATAAAAGTGCATTCATAAGATGACAATATTTTTATGATGGAAAATTTGTGTGAGTAAAAATTCTTAGATAATATTTATTTATTGCATGGATTGCACTCAAAATCGAATAATCTACGAGTTTCCCAGTGTTTTAAAAAACCTAATTTTTCAATGTTTATGTTCCGTAATGTTTTCTTCCGCTCAGGAAGTGGAATCTTTAACCAGAACGATACGAAATACTGATGAAAAGATAAGCCTGAAAACGATTCGATCTTTTGAAGACTTTCAAAATTACACACACCAACATAAACAAGGATTAACATACGTTTCTACACACACTAACATAGCTACACATGGATACACATATATAGATTTATACACGCATGCAAACTTCGACAATTTGTCATAACACTTGAGGGATTCTCGACATATCAATCTCAAAGATCTGAAAGGAAATTGAATCTCCGGCTAATTCCAACTGGGGAAGCCATTTTTCATTTTAGAAGAGATGTGGGTTGTTTGGTGAATGAAGGTGAAGAAATAGAAGGAGAAGAAGAAGGTGGTGGGGGGAATGAGAAATAGGAGAGGAAGAAAAAGAAGAAGAAGAAAAAGAAGAAGAAGAAGAAGGAGAAGATGTGAATAAAGGGGGAAGAAAGAGGAACAGTAAAGTTGTCGTAGAAGAAATTGATAATGAGGAAGATAAAAAGGACATGGAAGAACAAGAAGAAGAGGGAAGGTGAAGATGAAAAGGAAAGGAGAAGGAGAACAAGTAGAAGAAAAGGTGGACAAAGAAAAAGTAGAGAAGGAGAAAAAAGGAGAGGAGAAGAAAAATGGATAAGTGAAAAAAGAAAGAATTGGGAGGAATAGGTGGAGGATAAAAGTACAAGAGACGCAAGAATTTGAGGAGAAGAGAAAGAAGCAGAAGAAGAAATAATAGAAGGAATACAAGAAGAAAGGAGAAGAAAAAAGAAGAAGTAAAAGAGAAGAAAGAGAGATAGAAGTAGAGGAAAGAGAAGATGTAGAAGAAAGTGGAAGCACACGGAGAGAGGGAACGAAGAATAGAAAAAAGGAAAACAGGGAAAAAGAAATTGAAGAGAACGAATAAGGAGTAGGAGTAATCAAAAGAATGAGGAAATGATATGGTAAAATCATGAGGAGGTGAAAAAAAGAATATTAAGAGGGAACCAGGGGGAGCATAAGAGAAAGATGCGGAATAAAAGAAAGAAGAGGGAAAAGAAGGTTCAATAAAGGTTGAAGGAAAAAGGACAAATAATTACGAGAGGAAAAAATGAGAAGAAGAGAAGCAAGAAGCAGAAGAAATCAAGAGAAATAGAGTCGGAGGAATGGATAGAGAAAATGAATAGAGTGAAGAGAATAACTATTAAGATAATTTAGATGAATGAATAGAGAGAAAATAAGGAGGAACAGGAAAATAGATGGGGAGAAGGGAGAAAAGAAGAAAAAGGTGAAATATAAGTATAATAAGGAGGTAGAGAAGAAGACGAAGAAGAAGAAGAAGAAGATTTCGAACGGAAGTTGCAAATAGTAGGACCAAGATTTTCGACGACAGGTGTGGTAAGAAGTAAGCTGAGATAAATTAACGGCTGTGGAAAGAGGAGAGATAGAAAGAGTGGGAGAAGGAAAAAAAAGTAAAGATTGTCAACCAAGTAGAAAAGAAACGGAGAGAGAGAGGAGAAGAGAGTGGAACAGATTTTTAGGGCACATTAAATCTAAAATAATGTCTGTTTTGTGTGCAGGCACTTAGATTGCGGCAAAAAAGAATTTATTCATCTGATTTTTTTCTGGACCGGATATGACAATGTGTGGTGGGTTTTTAGTTGAGTTTTAATGAGGTGAACAAATAATGTGTAGGATCATTTCTATATTCGAGGGGGGTCCTTTGGCTGGTTTCAGAGTGAAATAAGTTAATGTTGACAATAATAATTATTGTACAGAGCGTAATATAATCATTGTTCCTTGGATTTCAACAAGGACCACCTTGTTTTCGAGTGAGTAATTTGATAATTTTTCATTGTAATGAATAAAATAATATTAGTGTTGGACGAAATAAGACAAACCGTACCTAATATTTTTTTCTTGGTTTTGAGTAAGTTATTTGATAACGTTTTTGATAATTTTACTAAGTGGACATTGATTTTTCCCCACTTCATTCATTCATTCATTGATATAGTGATAGAAAATATAGTAAATTTAATGAATCTACCAATTTTAATCCATTCTTAAGATTCCAAATCAATTTTTAATCCATGAAAAAATGTAAAAATTAGAATAACATTATCGAAAACATAATTATCATGAAGTAATAAAGGAAAACTTGACTGAGCTTATACTATCTTTTCGTGGATTATAATCAACGAATCAGTCTCGAACAAAGTTATGTATTTTCGTAACACTTCAAGCGAATGATTCAAGTTTATTATAATACAGGCATAATAATCTAGAATTACTTGAATTTTCAAACTGTAATAATCGATCACTTGGTACGCAATGGAAAAAATAATGAACAATCATTTTTTTACTGAAAATAATTTTGTAAATTTGTCAAAATTATACTTTCATGAAATTCTTCCTGTTGTATGAATGCTCTGAATTATAATACACATGTGATGATTTAATTATCAATACTATTAACGCAGTTTAGTTCCAAAATAAATTTGAGAATTCAATAAATTAAGACCAGAATGGTCATCTTTATGCAATCAACTGTGGAAGGGGAATTCGATGTTAAATGGAATCATTGAATTAACTAGAACTTTAATAGTTATTGATGGTTGATAATAGATAATGAGGTTATATGATATTTTGTGATTTTTGATTATGAGATTTCATGTCCAATATTCGAACTACAATGTGTTACTTTTCAGAAAAAATTTAGAACAAGCGAAAAAATACAGCAAACTTATATTCAGATATTTTTGACAGTGAGCTTTCAAATCATGTGTACTTACCCATGTGAATAGGTCATTTTTGCGTTAAATATTTCATTTCTTGGACTCATTTTATTTCTTAATGGTTAATTAGTATAAATCACAATGAATGGCCAATAATTACTGTCTTAGAAAACACAGCATAATTTGTAAGAGAATTAAACTTTCAACTTTTAAAATATTGGGCAATTTAAAATAATTGATTAATAAAATGAAAAAAATCAAACACCCTTTTCATTGAAAACGGGCAAAGTCTCGAAACATTTCTGTGAATGATAATACTTTTAAAAAATGATTAGTTTTAAAATATGGTTACTTGATTTCTTTCATTTTATTTATCAATTTGTAAGAGAATTAAAGTATGTGGAAACAGGTTGGAACAAGAATCTGAGAAATATGTGATGAAAGACCGATGATTTCCTCTCCAAATATAATTTAAACTCCAAAGATGTTATCAAGATAAGATAACGAAGATAAGAATCAAAGATAACGATAGAAGTTATCATTCGACGTTTTAAAGCAAAATCGGGACAAGCTTATTTTCAATTTAGAAGTAGGTGACAATAGGCTAGGCAGTTAAACTGGTATTATTGATGATCGTAAAACCAGAAATATATTTTTTAACCAACTTCCACGAATCCTAACAAGTTCTGTATATTAGTATGGCATAAATTATATATTTATATTATGGCAGGTTGATCAATCGTTCTATTTTAATGAGCTATTCTTCGAGCTAAATCTAATTTGGAGATATTTTTTTTTATAATTCAGAATTTCTGAAATGCTGCTCACACATCGAAGGGACTACTTTTCCCAGTAGTCTCTCCAAGCAAAGAAGACATTCTGGCAAGATGAGGAAATAACTTCAGCTTGGTCAATATTGATTCAAGAATTATAAATTCTATCTCAAATTGTAGAAAATATTCTGCTCTACAATTTGAGACCAAATATATAATTGTTGAACCAATATTGATCGAGCTGGAGTTATTTTCCTATCTTGCCAGAATGTCTTCTTTACTTGGACAGACTATTACAATTTGAGTTATTTTGTGTTAATATCCTGTTCCATTATTCATTCCTCTAATTTATTGTTGGAAGTGTATTTTTTATTTCGTTGACCTCGAATAAGAATGCAGGTTCTTGTTGTTCTGTATGAAGCAGGTCCATTTATTAAGCCGAATGAGTTATTTGGCAGGTTTGAAAAGTAATTTGTCTGCATCAGAATCAATTCTAGTATCGTTGAATGATTTATAAAATGTGGAAACCGTTTTTCTGAATTATGTTAACTGTACAAAGAATAAATAAAAAGTTAAGAATTCGATAGCAATTGAGTGAGTTTGACAAAACATTATATCTTCTTGTCAGAGTTACATTTTCTACATAGATTGAAGTTATATTTATTTAAAGTTATAGATTCTCATTATGAATAAGTAAGTTATATTCCATCACATTAGAAATTGGGGGTTTAAGCATATGTTTCCCATTTTTTCAATAACCACCAGTCACAAGATACGAGCTTCTGTTTTCAAAAATTTTCATAATTTTCAACTACTTTTGCACAGGAATTGATTATTCTGGTACCTAGATGAAACCCATGAAATTTTAAAATATCAAAGATTCTATGAAGAATGTTCAATCTACAGTATGTTATCGTGCTAATAAATCTTTTTTGGAAATATGTCCAATGGATGTTTTTCCACTATTTGGGTGAGTAATCAGCCTTAGAAGCATACTGAATGCTAGTTTGAAATTTTCCAACATTTTCATTATTCTGAATATTTTTGGCTATTTTTTGTTGAAAACTTCATAACCTCTCTCAAGTTCAAAATTAATTTAGCTAATTAATGTGATTGTGGAAGAAAATTGGTGATAGTAGACACGTAGCCCAAATTTTGATTGCTTATTTTTAAAAAATTGGAAAAATGATAGTTTTAGGCGTAAGCCTGTCGGCCATAACATGCAGTAATATTTTGTACATTGATATAAATAAGTCAATAATTGAAACACCGTGTGATTTCCTTTAAAAATAATTACTCTGTTTAATCAGACTTCTACAGAGAGCATAGAATAAGTTCTATCCTTCCTGGTATGCTATAACAATAATATTATCAGTACCATCAACTTATCATTATGATCCAGAACATGAAAATTATAACTCACAACAATATGAATTCTCATTTTCACATTTTTTTGGGCTATACATGAAAATTAAAGTGACTAATAAAACTTAAATTATCAATGAATGAAAAGAATTATAATGTTATTTTCAAACTTTTAATACCGTAAGTACTACAGAAAGACGCAGGCTACTCTAGAATAAGCCTCTAAAAATTTCCAAGTGATCTCCTCTATGTACATTCACTACATGTTTCTTCTACATACGAGCAACTTACTCTTATCTCACTAAAGCCTGGGAGCGAGCGGTTATAGTGTGTCCAAGCAAAGAAGACATTCTGGCAAGATCGATAATTGACTCCAGCTCTATCAATATCGATTCAAAAATTATAAATTTAGTATCAAATTGTAGGAAATATTCTGATCTACAATTTGAGAACAAATTTATAATTTTTTAATCAATATTGACTGATCTGGAGTCATTTCCCCATCTTCTTTGCTTGGACTAACTGTAGCGGTTAGCCGTGTTCTTAAAAGCTAACCTAAATTGTCACGTTCTCTTTTTATGAGAATTTGTCGATAATCTTCCAAAGGGTTCGTGTGAGTTTTTATTAGTGTGTGTGTGAGTGAGTGAGTTTGAATTGGTGTTTGAGAGTGTGGTGGTGAATGAGGAGAAGTCCCTCTCGAAACTTCAATCGGGGAGTTTCCTGCTAATAAGGACTTTAGCCCAGGGAGCAGCTTGGCTCATAACCTTCGAGACACATTGGTACTCAAGAAGCTCATAAACTCGGGATTAGGACCCAGGGTCCAGTGGACTTTATATGCGCTTCTGAAGAGATGTATCTCTCTTCCACTCTGTCTTTCTCTTTTTCTCTCTCTTAATCTTCTACTCTCTCTGAAGCTTCATGTCTCTCCAGGAGGTCAAAGCCTCTGTTGATTAGTATGGGAATAACACTGTCACATGATGGGTAAGCTTCTATGGTAGAAAGCTACTTTGATGTAGGAATGATTGTGGATATATTGTAAGGTTGATTAATTATTAAAATGTATTGCTGAAATGAAGCATTAAATAACAATAAACGTGAGTATTAATTAACAAAGTAACAATGAGAAAATAGTAACATTGAATGATGATAAGAAGAGAGACACATTAAGTAAAAACCTAAGTTAGAGTATAGTCTGACCAAGCAAAGAAGAGCCTCTTGCATGATGGGAAAATGACTTCAGCTTGGTCAATATTGATTTTAAAATTATCAATTTGATCTCAAATTGTAGGGAACGATTTGATCTACTATTGAGACCACATTTATTATTCTTCAACAAATATTGACCGAACTGGAGTCATTTTTCCATCTTCCAGAGGCTCTTCTTTGCTTGGTCGGACTATAACATTGGGTTTTTAAGTAGAAATAAGCTACTAGTTTGAATAAGTTAGTAGTGTTAATTGTATCATTAAGTGATAAATAGAATTGAAATCAAATACCCTTTTTGAAAGCATTAAGTTACAATTGAGAAGAAGGAAGTAGAATTACATCATTGTAACATTATTTAAAAAATTATAATTGAAAAATATAACAGACCATTAAGTAATAATGGTCAAGAAGTGAGTAATATACTACATTGCGAAATCTCTACAAAATCATAATTAATAAATTAAGTATAGACAAGAGAATCAGAATCATGTAACATTGAGTAACAACATGCATAAGGGAGTGACACTATTTCATTGTGTCAATATATCCTAGAACCTAGAGTATTTGGATGGAAAAGAGTCAGAGAGATTTTCAAATAATAACCCAGTCACAAGTCAGAAAGTAGAGTAGTTTAAAATACTCCAAAGTGCATGTTTGTGGTTTAAAAGATGGTAATTTTGGTATTGAAATTGAATTCATTTTATAGCTAAATTTCTCTGTGAACGATGCGTGAGTTCATGTTATCAGAATGAGAGCGTTATGAAATCTAGATTTTTTATTTAATTATTATCAAACAATATCGAAACTACATGCCCCACTGGCGGCTCGTGCCAACAAAACAGGTGAAGTGCTGTACAGTAAAAGATACGGGCACTTCACCTGTATTGTGGGCACGAGCCGCCAGTGACATGCCCACATATGTTTCCTTAACTCAAATATAATATGAAATCAATTATTCAAGCACTTTACAATCGAAAATAAAAATAGAAAACAGAGTAACTTAGAATGTAAGAAAATAAAATGATACAGTAACTTTGATAGCTTTACTAATTTACACTTCACATCCACTTAATAATTATTCTATCTAGTATAGAGGATACGTTAAACATGAAATATTTAAAGATAGGATTTATTATAATATCATGGATAACTTAGTTTTGTTTACGCCTAACAGACTCTTCCAAATAGACTTCAAACAATAAGTGAACCAGCTCCCATTTAATTAACTGTGAAATACGACTGCATCGTTTTCATTGAATTCTGAACAATATTGCAGGTTTGGTTTCTAATATTCTCTTCAGGAACAGATTAGAAAAATGAGACCTTTCCAACAGACAAATGTGCTATTCATTTCACATCACACTTATCCTACCTCATCTTTTCTCCTCCTCCTCCTCCTCCTCCTCCTCCTCCTCCTCCTGTTCTTCTCCATTTTGCAATCCCTTGAAATTTGTCTCACCCTTACTCCATCTTTTGTAACACTTCCATTCAGAAGCTCTTGTCACCTTGGCTTCATTCTATTCTACAGCTTTACACCTAATCCTAGGATATTATATGAACGCGCACTGAACAGAATGAGGAGAAGAAGAAGAAGAAGGGGAAGAAGAAGAAGAAGAAGAAGAAGAAGAAGAAGGAGAAGAAGAAGAAGAAGAAGAAGAAGAAGAAGAAGAAGAAGAAGAAGAAGAAGAAGAAGTAGAAGAAGGAGAAGAAGAAGAAGAAGAAGAAGAAGAAGAAGAAGAAGAAGAAGAAGAAGAAGAAGAAGAAGAAGAAGAAGAAGAAGAAGAAGAAGAAGAAGAAGAAGAAGAAGAAGAAGAAGAAGAAGAAGAAGAAGAAGAAGAGAAGAGAAGAGAAGAAGAAGAAGATGAAGAAGAAGAACAACAACAAGAACAAGAAGAAGATGAAGAAAAAGAAGAAGAATAAACGGGGGAAATCAGTAGGAGCAAAGTGAGACTTACTATTGACAAAGTATACATAATGGTAGCAGTTGGGAGGAAAATGAACTTTTCTTTCTCATTTTTATTTTTATTTTTCTCTTATTTTTGTCCTTCCTCTTCTTCATCTCCTTCTTCTCCTCCTTTTTCTCTGAATGTGTGTATTAGAAGCCTCTCCACAGATTTCCTATTGAAAGGCAGCGTGACAATTATGTAGTAGAGGCATTGCTAATCCATTGTATCCATAGTAACCCTACAATATAATACGAAGGAGGTATATAATGTAAACCCGGCTTCATTCAATGGGTCTCTGCACACCAATCACTCACTCACCCTCGCTCTCACTCTCTCTCTTTCTCTCTATCTTTCTCTTCCTTACCCTTTTCTGTTTTCCCTTTTCCCTTTCTCTTACCCTTAATCATCGACACCTTCATGTAATAATCTCCCTAGTCATTAACCTTTGAGAGATTTCTAATTCCTCTTAATAAAATTCTTTTTCACCTTCACCTTCTTTCTGCTCTCTCTCCTTGAAACATCATCTTTTGTATTGTTTTCTAATGTTTCTCATTGCAGACCTTCTCCTTTCATTTTATTTCGTCTTTTCTTTTCACAAATTTTTTAATTATTTATCAAACTCATACTCATTTTTCTCCCCCCCCCCTCATGCTTTCTTCTCTTCTCACTCTTCCTCATCACAATCTTGCTTAACTTCATTTTCTCCTTCCTCTTTCCTCCTATATTCCTTCCAATCACACTTCTTTTGCTCCTCTTTTTCTACTTCTTCTCCGCCTCTACCTATTTCATATTCTTCCACACCTATTATTATTCTTGTTGCTTCTCCTTCTCCACCCTTTTTAGAAACACTCTTTTCATATTTCTTTTTCTTCAGCTCTTCTCTATCTTTCCCCTTCTCTATCTTTCCTTTCTCACTCTTCCGATCTCTATTCTTTTTCTTCTTCATCATTTTTCCAACTATCTCATCTCAACTCTGTATGTGTTTTAATGGTTCATTCTTAACAAGATAGTAATCTGTACCAATCTTTGTAGCAAATTATGTATAATAGAAGATATTTGCCTCTATTTGTAATTGTTATAGATTCATTCACTTTATTTATGTAAATTACTATACCCTATTCACGATCACTTGAGACGAAATAAAGAGACTTTTTGCATGTACAGGTAGCTATTTTTGTTTGAGCTTGAGGAAAAGCCAAGAACTGTGATTGACTACAGCTGTTCGACTGCGGCCGACCGTCATATGAAATAATACCTCCCTTTACCCGCACTCACGCGCAAAAAGTTTGTTCACTTCGTCTCAAGTGATCGTGAATAGGGTATAAATACATCGGTTCAAATCCTATATTATGCAAACAAAAAATTATACTATTACATCGCTTGCTTTAAAACTAAGTATAGACTATGGAGACTTACGGAAATTATAAGAATGTAGGATTTAATAATTATGTTAACGTTTATATAACTGATGCTGTAATTACATAAACAGGCGGAGTTTGGAGATATAAATGTCCATTCTTGGAGAGGAATGCTGAAGAACATACCTCCCATTACCTATGAATGAATGAGAGAAGATGAAAAAAAAATTATTTGAGTGAGTTGAAAATGGAGGAAGAAGGAATGAAGGGTGATATGTAATACTTGGGAAGAATGGGAGGGAGTGAGACAGAAGATGAATGAAAGCAAGCTAGAATATAGGGAGACTGATAAAAAAGGATGAAAAGCAGGGCAAATAAAGGGTGAAGAAGGTGTACGAAATGCGACAAGTATTTAGAAGGATTTAGCACCCTGCATGATGGTTTCATGAACTTCTGTTCTGATTTCCTTCCGTACAAAAGCGGAACAAAACTCTGTTTTATGTCTGCGTCAATTCAGGTGTCTCTTTTATGCGAGAAAGTTATTAGATGACACTCTTCACCACTGGCGGCTCGTACCCACGAAACAGGTGAAGTGCCCGTATCTCTTACTGTACAGCACTTCACCTGTTTTGTGGGCACAAACCGCCAGTGCTCTTCACATAGAATTTATGGGGGATTAGAGTACTAGTTTCTCGTTTTCATCAATTCAGAATAATTGTTCATTATTTTCTATTGTTATAATGTGTATAAGAGTTTGTCATTTCTCTTTTAATTTATTTAACAAACTCTCTTTAGAGGCAACAGGTCGAAACCCACTACTACCTCCTCAACATATAGATTAGTAAATCAGAATAGGAACAAGCATGTTTTATTTCATTTCATTCATTTATTGACATGACAACACAAATCATAATAATATATATATATATATATATATTATATAAATCATAACATGAATAACATAATTATGAACAAGGATGGAAAAATAGGCTGAGCTTGTGATATTTCTTCCTAAATTTTGTTGCATGATCAGTCTAAAACAACGTTAGGCTATGTGGTTTACTTGCACTTCGCACTATAATCTCTGGTCCAGGTAGATGATTATTGAAATTTTCAATTTATTGTAATATACATAATCAAGAGTATGCATTATTTTGAAATTAACACTGTAATAATAATAATAATAATGAATATTGATGATAATAAGTGATTAAATCATAACTTATTACAATTTAAAACAATTATAAAAATTTCAAAAAATGGATTAAAAAACATAAGCAAACCCCAAATAGAAAACTTATTCAAATAATAAAGAAACCTATAAATGATGCAAGCAATAACACTACTTCAAAAACATAGCTCTTTAATACTAATACTCATTTTCTTTTAGGGCTACTGTAGTTGTTGAAACTTTAAAAATAATTACAGTCAGAGTAACCTTTAAAAAAAAAATTTTTTTAAAAGGGTGCTGGTAAATGTATGATGTAGGCCTATGATTAGTATTACCATGTTTATGATGATTGAGATGAAGGTGATGATTATGATGATTGAAATGAAGATGATGATGATGGTGATGATGATGATGATGATTATGAAGATGATTAAGACACCCACAATGCTGACGATGCAAACTAAGATCCATCGAATTGATGGATTTGAACTAATTTTTGTTTTTTTGCTTCTTAAATTGAAGCAGTCTCCTAACAATTAGGTGGTTTCATAGTTTATTAAACTTACTTACAACTTTTGTGAAGCTAATCCATGATCTATTTTGATTCCATGAATATCATCTAGGCATAGCTAAATTAATCTATTTTTACATAATTCTGTTTTATACTTCTCAATGTTATCACAAACCATGCTTGACTTCAAAACACTACTGGCATATATTGGATTCTCATCTATTTTCCAACATATTCGGCGAATCGTACCCAATTCCAAATTCAAAGCAATTAGTTAGCAAACCTCCAACCGGCATTTCTCAATTTTGTGTCCACCACACGAATCTCAATCTTGGTCCAATCACCGATTTCCATAGTCTGTTCAAGCAAAGAAGACATTCTGGCAAGATGGAAAAATGACTTTTGCTCGGTCAATATTTGTTCAAAAACTATAAATTTGGTCTTGAATTGTAGATCAGAATTTTATCTACAAGTTAATGCTTTATTTATGATTTTTGAAACAATATTGACAGATCTGGAGTAATTTTCCCATCTTGCCAGAATGTCTTCTTTGCTTGGACAGACTATAGCCGCAAAATTCAAGCTTCGACCCTCCTTCTAATCCTCCTTCTGTCGCCGATTTCCTTTGACGACTGTCCTGTAGGACCTCAAAGGATACGAGAAAGGAATTGATCTGAAAATTAAAGGAAATTAAGGAAAAGCGTTCGTGTAGAAAGGACTTCGACTTCAGGATATTCAAAGGAGGCCTCAAACATCTATAGACTGTCCAACCTTGAAGACATTCTGGCAAGATGGGAAAATGACACCAGCTCGGTCAATATTGGTTCAAAAATTATAAATTTGTTCTCAAATTGTAGAAAACATTCTGATCTACAATTTGAGAGCAAATTTATAATTTTTTAACCAAAATTGACCGAGCTGGAGTAGTTTTCCCATCTTGCCAGAAGGTCTTCTTTGCTTGCACCGACTATACTGACCAATAGAAATGCTATTAGTCGTAAGTTGACGACTACCCTCTTCTATAATACGCCATAATAATTTGCCTGCAGCACTAAAATAGCGTTTATGATTGACGAAATCTAATCTTACTTCCAAACCAGATGTGTCTTTCTCTCTAATTTTCGCTTTCTCTCGATTCAGTCGTTATCTCTCTCTCTCAAACACTTTTGAGTGATTTTCTTCAGCAAATCTCCCATACAAGGAATTTCAATGCAAATAAATCGCTAAATTCTATCAATGTTCTACGTTTACTTGTTCAAAGTAATTGAAAAACAGTTGTGTATTCTATAGATATGGATTTGAAAGTTTGGAAATATAGTCATAATACATTTTTTTTTATTATAACATGCATAAACATATCAACTCAACTTTGTTTGTATTCTTTCATTGAAATTGATTGATTGATTTATTTTATTCATTTACAAAGAATATTTTTTAAACGGGAGACATCCAATCTACTGTCGTGTAGGTAGGTTACCAAATTCCATTACTACAAGTCGCAGGCACATGTCTGGCACAAGATTTAATAGAAACACGATTATGTATGAAGCAAAGCAAATCAAAAATTAGCTGACCAGTGTAAGTTGCTTAATATAACTTCTTGTTTCCATTGCATCTTAGGAACATGTGTCTTCGCGACTTTTGTAGCCTATAATGCAACCTTGGATTTATGAGTGCAAAAGTATTATCTATATCTATAAAAGCGAAATGGCACTGACTGACTGACTGATTCAATCATCACTAGAACTAAAATCCACTGAAGCGAATGCGTTCAAATTAATTGGCAGGCATGTTCAGTTGGACGTTTAGACGCGCGCTAAGAAAGGATTTTGAAAACTTTTCAAGGATACGCCAAATATTTTAGTTTTTCTAGAGTTTTTCAGCGTTTTCCTCATTTTTTCGAGAAACAATCGGTAGAAAATGTTGATAATTGGTGGGCAGGTTCAAATGAGGTCTAGAAATTTTGTGTTAAAATATGCTTGCAATCCGTTCAAGATTACGCCAGTAATCAGGTTTTCAAAACTGTAGATGTGATGCGGGTTGCATATCTTCCGCCTCGATACGACCAATCCTAACTATAAATTGAATGGTTCAGCTAGATTATAGATGAATTAATTTGGAAGATATTGAATCAAGTTTCAAACTATGTCCGATATACTTCCCAAGGTTACGCTTAATATTAGCGTTTTACTATTTTTTTGAATTTTCGGAGTTTTTCTTAGATTTTTCTAGAACAAATTGGCAGAAAATGTTGCAATTAGGTAAACAGGTCCAGATTAGGTGTAGAAATGCTGTGCTCAATAAATTTCAAACCCCTACTGAACGGAATTTGCAGGCGAGCGAAGCGAGCCTGTTTGTCTCAGCTGACACTGACAGAGGTTTTGCAGGCGTGCGAAGTGAGCCAGTTTGACTCACTTACACTGCCTATACTGTCGGGGGTCCAGGTGGCGGAGCCCCCTGGTTAGGCGGAGAAGGCGAGTGAAGCGAGCCTGCCGGCTAGTATTTTAATAAAATTTAAATTTTCCAAAGAATCTCTTGTTTGAAATAGTAGTTTATAGTAACTACTAATTTTATGTGGAATAGAACTCGACTTGAAGCAATATTGAGATCACGGAAAATATATGAGTGAAATGAATTTATACGAGATCTGAGATCTGAAGAGTTGCCCTTCTTTCAAGGATGTATTCAAAGCTGATATTATGTTGACTCATATGAGATAAATAAAAGTTTCATTTGATGTACGCGTAGAAGTCCTCCTGCACACAACTATGAGAGATTTCACTGGATCATAAAAAAGATGAGTTCTTGTATTATTAGCTATGTTTCCAATTTTCAAGAAGAGACTAAAGTGATATGAAATACAGGGTGATTACCGGGAAACGCATGTTTTTCAAATAACGAGAACTGTTGCAAATCAAAGTAAATAATTCATTTATTAGTGAAAATACAGTGTACACAATATGCAATTTCAAATTAAAATTACTCAGAATTTATTGTTTGAAAATTACATCTCCAAGGTGGTCGCCTGCTGCTTGGATACATTGTTGAAGGCGTTCTGTAAAACTTGCTACAGATTTAGCTAACATGTCTCTAGGAATGCCGTTGATTTCCTCGCGCATAGCTTCTTTAAGTTCCTGTATTGTTCGTGGTTTGTTTATGCACTCTATCTAGGAATGCCGTTGATTTCCTCGCGAATAGCTTCTTTAAGTTCCTGTATTGTTCGTGGTTTGTTTATGTACACTCTAGCTTTCAAAAATCCCCACAGAAAGAAATCTGGAATTGATAGATCCGGTGAGCGAGAAGGCCAAGTGACATCGCCAAAACGCGAGATCACTCTTGAAGGGAATGTTCGCTGAAGGAATTCCATACTGATGCGAGCCGTATGTGCTGTTACCCTGTCTTGTTGGAACCAAACAGATAAATTACGTATCTCTATACGGCGCAGTTCTGGCAAGAAATATGCCGCTTCCGGATTGAGCGGCTAGCACTCTGAACTTTTGCAAGGCACACTCTTTTCAACAGCCTCAGGGGTATCAACTGTCCTATCAGGTCCAGGAGGTTTCTTCTTAAGCAAAGTTCCAGTTGTGTCAACATTATGTATCCAACGCAATATCGTGTTACGATCAGGGATAGCACCATGCCGTGCAACGTTAAAATGTGCACGGAAGTCTCGCTGAGTCTGAATAATAACTGATTCACCATTTGCGTAAAACCGTCGCATGACGAACGTACGATGCTCAAGGTTCCACATCTCGGTTACGCCGGTATTACACGATAATAGTTCTATGATCATAGTTGAACATATGGAAAGAGATGAAAATACGAAATCATATTTTTGTCTCTTTCCATATCATATCATATCATATCAAATATGATCATAGAAATATTATCGTGTAATACCTGCCTTACAACTGACACTGCACGCTTCCCCCTCCACAGCGCTACAACCTCCGGCCGCCGCCAATCGACATTCCTTGTATATTAAGCAAGTCAAAAACATGCGTTTCCCAGTAATCACTCTGTATAACTTATGAATCGAGTGGAATATCAAATCGATTATTTAAAGGTGTTGTATAATTTAAACTTTTTATACAAGTGAAGGAAATCAAGAGATGAAAACGAATTAAAAGGTCCTGAAGAATCGGTAATTTTGATTGATGCATAATACTCTTTTTATTTAGTATCTGATGAGAAATAAATTACCTATTGAACTTTGAAAACACTCACTGGCGGGTGAGGAACAATCAATACAATTATTAAACATAAAGTACTTTATATAAAATAATGTCAATCAGAGTACAATAATATTACAATTTGTTTGAGATATGTAACAAGGTTGTTCCGATTTGATTTTATTCAATCCAATAAATGAAGTGAGATGTAATGGTTGAAAACAAAAACAGGGAGAACAGCTGTCAGATTGTCATATGAGCTGAATGAAATCTATATATACTGTAAGTATATACAGACATACATCTATCAATAGCAACAGTAGATTATTGAAAACCTCAAGATAGCATGGAAGACTGATGGCCTATGGATACAATTGATGGGAGAGGGGGAGAGAATGATCACAAAGGGGGTTGGTGGATGAGTGTGGGGGAGGAGGAGGAAGGAGGAGGAGATGAGGAGGAGGATGAGGAGGAGGATGAGGAGAAGGAGGAGGAGGAAGAGGAGGAGGAGGAGGAGGATGAAGAGGAGGATGAGGAGGAAGGAGGAGGATGAGGTGGAAAGGAGGAAGGAGGAGGAGTAAAGGAGAAGGAGGAGGTGGTGGAGGAGAAGGTGATGTAGTATAATCTGTCCAAGCATAGAAGACATTCTGGCAAGATAGGAAAATGACTACAGCTCAATCAATATTGGTTCAAAAATTATAAGTTTGGAACCAAATACTTTGCATACAATTTGTGACCAAATTTATGATTTTTGAACGAAACTTGACTAAGCTGGAGTCATTTTTCCATATTGCCAGAATTTCCTCTTTGCTTGGACAGACTATAGTAGGTGGAGGAGGAGGAGGAGGAGGAGGAGGAGGAGGAGGAGGAGGAGTGGGAGGTTGAGGAGGAGAAGATGAAGGAAGAGAAGAATGAGGAGAAGAAGGACGAGGACGAGGAGGAGGAGGAGGAGGAGGAGAAGGAGGAGGAGACTGAGAAGAAGGAGATGTATTAGAAGGAGTAGTAAGAGAAGGAAGAAAAAAAGGAGGAGAAAGTAGTGATGAAGGAGGATGAAGAGGAGGAAGGAGGAAGGAAGAGGCGGTGAAGAAAAAGAAGAAACTGATTAAGAAGAAGAATTGGGAGGAGAAGGAGTAGAACTGAAGAAAATGTGACGTAAGACCGTGAATAAAGG